>JAODKM010000004.1:428408-444701 GCA_026780845.1 Petrocephalus sullivani | reverse complement strand
CGGGAGCGGCGGGGGGGGGGGGGGGGGGGGGTAGACAGGAGGCCCAACAAGCAGAGTGGGCTTTGGAGAATGGCGGCAGGTTCTGCTCAGACCAAACACTGAGCTACTGCAACAACACAACAGAAGAGAGAGAGATCAGGAAATCAGGAAAAATCAACGCTGTTGGTGAGCCAGTGTTCCTTAAAGACCTTCCGGGCTCAGAAGAGGCTCCAATTACAGCGGTAATAAGCTTGGGGGGGGGCACACGCCAGAGCTGCCTGATCGGGGAAGAGCGAGTGATGATGTCGCCCACCGGAATCCCGGCAGGCGGGGCTGAGCTGTCAGCGTAGCGGGGGAAGGGAGCCGCAAAGCTACGGGTGCGAGAGTCGGGGCACAGAGATGGACAGCAGGTCCGAAAGCCCCACTCCGGACGGGAAGTGGGATGGGCAGCTTGGAGACATGGCAGACCACCAACAGAGGGAAAAGGAAAAAGAAAACTAAATGGGAGTCAGGTCACGGAAGAGTGTGGGGTCTGACATCAGAGCTCAGTGTGAGCAACGATCAAGCTCTGAATGCCCTAGGAAGCTATAAGCACATACACACGCTGTGGAGGTCAGAGGTCATATGACACCAGTGACCTCATACCAAGCCCCTCCCCTTTTCCCCATAATTAGGGGGGGGCAGTCAACCAATGGGAGAGCCAGTTATAAGCAAAGTCCACCTATCAGGGGAATCTGTGACAAATGCCACGATGAGGCAGACCTTTAATCCCAAAGGAGGACGGCATCACCGGTTAGCTCAAACGATAAAGAAGTGCACAAACTGTCAGGCCAACACCTGGACAGTCTGACCTAAAGGTTCTGTCAGGATAGTGGCACAGGTCAGGACCTCGGGGGTGATGGAGGGAGACAGATCACGCGCGTGGAGGAAGGCTCTGCATGGCGTGCAGTTAGAGCACTCACAAAGAAGCAGCATCCAAAAATAATGATTCATAAAAAGCACCCGTGTCATATTAGCGAATTGTTAATGAACTGCCTTGCATAAATTACCGCTTTATCCTTTTCACCTCCGCCATCACAGAACGGGTGCGATCTGCAAATGTGATTTAAAACAAGGACTCCTCGCTGCGTTAACCCGCCGTAGCTGGTTAAACTGGATCCCAGTTTACGTGGATTGTTACATAATTTCCTAGCAGAAAGACGGGTGGCATTTGGCTCAGTGGGTTATACTATGCCGGTGACTGGAAGGTTGCTGGTTCAAATCCCACAGACAGCGGACTGATTTCTCTATTGAACCTTTAACCCCCAATTGCTCCAGGGACCCTCAGAGCCTGCTTTTGGTAAAAACACCTACTAAAAATGCCCAAATCTCTCTTCACCCTAGAAAAAAAAGCACATTGATAAACAAAATTTGCAGGTGGACCTGTGAATTAAAAAAATAAGACACACAATAAAATAAATAAATGTCTGTACCACATGTCGGATTTACATCTCTAATGTGCCATGTGCCATTTATCACAGCAAGGCCACTTATGTACCCAGTGTCCTGGGGGAGGGGGGGGGTGTGAATTTGTAAGCCATTTGTTCGCCGGCAGAGAACAGAAGCTTAATTGAAATTCTGGATAAGCATCCCGGCTAATACAAAATGAAAACGACGTGGTTACCGTCCAGCCCTTTCCGTTAATAACCCCCCGGGGGGAGCTCCGAATCTGACGACGCTCGTCATCCTTGCACGATCATCTTCCCAAAGTCATCATGCAGAAACTCCACAGACGAAAGCAAAGCACAGAACCAAGGGATCACTCCCAAACAGAGAAAAGCATTTAAAACACGGCGAATAAATCAATGTCGTATTAATCTGTAGGCCCACCGCTTAGGAATCTCATTTGTTGATAGTATAATAATGATCATTCAGGGGTCTAGCTGCACATATCCCCACTTTATCATTCAGCCTTAACTTAGTTGTCGCCCAGTCTATGAATCCGCAGATTAAATCATAGCCATCCTCCAAATCGATAAACAGCCCTCAGCGAAGGACGCTGAAGTACACGGCTGCCCCTTTATCAAAGGCGTGTACGGCCCCCACACCCCAGAGAGAGAAAAACGCACCCACTCATCCCTGCAGTGACCCCTGACGGTTCTCCACAACGTCAGGAAAGTAACTCCCAGAATGCACTTCAGGGACTGCACCAGCAAATGCTGCTGCATTAACGGCCCCCTCAAATGGGGAGGTGGGGGAATTTTGTGTAAGTCATCATGGGGGGGCTGATTTCCATAGTGGTACCAGATCACAGGAGCGTTTCTGTCAGAGGGTGTAAATGGGGTCTCTGTGCTTGCTGTGCTCAGGTGGGCTTCCACAGCACGCCATTCCACTGAGCTCGGGCCTTACACAGCTACGTCCACACAAATACGTTTTCGCTTCAAAGCGCAAACATTCCCTTCGGATTTAGCCTTCCGTCCACACTACCGTGGATACGTTTTTCCCCCCAGAAGCAGAGAAATTTCAGTGTTGTCCTACAATCTTTCAGTCAACGCATTACTCTGAAGGCTCATGAGCGTACCTTTTTTGTTGTGCTATGCTACAGTAGTGTGATATTCTGCTTTTGCCAAATGAAATGCGAAACGCACGGATCAGCACAGACTGGTATCACCCCCACCACCCCCATCTTGCTGGGATTACATTCACATTTATGGCATTTAGCTGACACCCTTATCCAGAGTGACTTACAATTACAGGGAGCTGTACTGGAGCAACTTGGGGTTAAGGGTCTTGCTCAAGGACCCACTGGTGGTGGTAGATAGGATTTGGACTGGCGACCTCTTGGTCCATAATTCGCGTATCATACCGCTAGGCTACCACAGAAAACCAAAGCCTTAACCCCCTAAAATACATGTACAAATTCTGGATCAGCGGATGGCGTTTATGGTCTGTGGGAAGTGGTTTGGCTTTTCTTGGGTTGTGGAAATCTTCCCTGAATCACAATGACATCTGATTTAACATAACTAGTCTGTCCGTCCATCCATCCATCCATCCATCCATCCATCCATCCATCCACTTACGCACTACAGGGGTGGGGCACGCCTGCAACTGGCAGATGTGCAGAGCGAGGAAAGAACTGATCAGTAAAGTACTGCATTCATTCCTTTGCTACACACAGTTACTGTCAGGTATCAAGCCCAGGTCAGAAGAGCAGAGATCCCCAGCGCGAGGAGCGTTTGTCTACACCACGCCCGACTGCGTGCGTCAAGGACACGACTCCGTCAACGCCACAGCTGAAGCTCATTTCCCTCTGTAAAAGCCACCTGCCGCCATCACCCACGGCGACGAAGCGTCTGAGCGGGTGGCATCCGCGGCGAGACAGGCAGGAATGAGGGAGTCGGGAGATGAAAGCGCCAGTGTCACCTGCAGCCCACGCAGTGTCACCTCCACCGCGGTGTCACCTCCACCGCGTCGCTGTGATGTCCGGGGATCAGGGGCCCCCAGCATAAGCCCCAGTGACAGCTTTAGTTATACAGGAATGACGAGCCAGAAAAAGAACAGGAAGGCAACTATGACATATCATAAAGCATGTTAAAGCCAGCAGGTGGCGCAGTGGTTAAGTGGTCTATGGTTTGGCTACCAAGAGGTGGCTCCTGGAAAGCTTAACTAGGGTGCCTAGCCCAAAATGCTCCCAGAATATTTATTCTCAGACACGTCCTTCTGAAATAAACTGATTTCTCAGGGTTCGCCACTCGCCAAACAGTTTGCGCCTTCCCAGCCCGGGCCGGATGCAGTTTAATACACGCACACGCCTCACTGCCCCAAACACAAGAGCCCTTTTCACAACTCAATCCATCCCAATTCCACTCTCCTCTCACGCTCCACCAAAACACCATCTGCCATCTACGGCAGAGGTGGCCAGGGGGGCCGCTGTAACCCCTGGGACACAGGGCAGGGCAGGACAGGGGAGGGTTTAGCCCCGTTAAGGAGACCCTGGGGCCTCTGGATCAGACCACCAACCGGGCTTTGGAAAGACTGCCCATCTGACCATAAGACTGCTTCAAACACTCTTTCGGTCCGAAAGAGGAGCTGAACATTTACGAAAGACAAAACCGAACATTATACGGTACCCATGGCCGCCGGATGCAGCGGTCACCTTGACAGCCATTTCCCAGGGGCCCCGTAAACATTCACACATCCACTCACTGGCAGTCTCGCCCAGATGAAGCGCGTCGTGCGGGCACCACGCCACCGCAATACTCCGGCAAATGACCGGCGTGGTAATCTGGATCCAATCTAAAAGCCACGTGGGGGAGACGCACCCCCGGGGATTTAAAGCGCTAACTTTCCGGTCTCTTGGTCCCCATGCAATTAAGAGTCCCAAAGAAACAGGTGGGACGGGATTACGGGGTGATTATAATACATTCCTTAAAATGGAACGACTCTGAAGTGTCCGTCAACATAATTAGCTTTGCAACGGAACACAAAAAGAGAGTCAACGTGTTCGTGGGGACCGCTTGAGAATGACAGGGAAGACCAGGGTGCTGGCAGTATCAGATTGATGATTTATATTAAACCACACAGGCAACAGGGCACTGCAATCAGTTCACAACGCCCATCTCCATCCGGGTCACGGTCATGGGGTCGAACCCGAGGCCAACGGTGACCCTGGGCCGCAAACATCTTGACAACAGGATTGGGACAAGGTCAACCCTAACAACCTTGAGGAGAGAGAGAGAGAGAGAGTCTCACACCACAAGTCACCGCGACCCGTGCGATCTGGGGAAAGCAGGGGACAGCCACGTGAAAGTACAGAGAGAAAGTTCCAACCCCATCAAATCGCATTGGGAAGAGGGTTAGGGGCCACCAGCGGGCGGATATATACACTCCTTATAGTGAAAGGGAGGGAGCAAAATCATCAGTTAAACAATCACTAATTAACATGAACCAGAGAGGCGGCGATAGCGCACGTTACTGTTCGCGTAATGTCACGGTCAGCCACGAAACGTCCGCACAGGGATCAGTGGCGTGCAAAGGGAGCAGACGCTCTTCCCCGCAGCTTAGAGGCACGGAAACGGCCGCTATGGCATTAAGGCACAGCGATGCATGCTCAGCGACACGCCACAGCCCCGCGCAGCGCTAACTTAGCGGCGGAGGGGACCGGCCCCACGCCCCCGTGCGCGCAAGGCGCCCCTGCTAATAAAAGCGTGCATTTAGATGGCAGCGCTGCAAGGTGATGCGCTCGGAAGCCCCGGAGCGCCCCGCTCCGCGCCCTAGTCCCCCGGCGCGCCGTCACAACCGCAAGGCAACAAATGTTTCCGCTCAACTCACGGCGTGCGCCTCCCAGGCGGCCGGCGCGCTGCCCCCGCCGGCTTTATCGCACTGCATCTCCGCCTCGCCGCCATCCGGCGCTCCCTCGCCGGCACGCAGTCGGACCCTCTTCGTGTCGGGCTGAGCGTCGTCCATGGCTCCCTGCTCGGGCTCCGCGGCATCGCCGTCCCTCTCGCCCATAGCCATCTCCGCGCCGCCGAAATGATCCGTCATCGTCGCTTCTGCTCGCTTTAACTCTTTCGCGCCCGGCGGCTCCGTGCGCGTCCCCGCCTGTAACCCGCTGGAAGCCCGCAACCTGCGTGCGTCTGCGCCTCTATGGCGCTCCGCTCGCATCCATCCCGGCTCGCCAGCCGCGCCCCCCCCTTATTTATTCCGCTGGTGCCGATGAACCCGGGCTCAAGTGGACCCATTGCACGCCGGGGAGGCGGGCTACACCTGGGCGGCCGGACCGCCTTTAACAGGTGTGTGTCGAGCGGCGGAGCCGCATCACCTCGGCGGGCACGGCCGGGACGTCCGCAGACGCGCTAATTAAAGCGCGATCGGACATTGGGAAAGTACTAAAGAAATTACACACGGCAGTTTTAATTGGTGGGCAGCCAGCGTCCAATGGCTTCCCGGCACGTCATTCCGTGTCAAACCAGGAGAGGCGCTATTTTTTGGCCAGTTTGGGTTTAGTTTTAGTCATAAACTAAGATATGCATGCATGCTTTCTTACATACAGACGTACAGTCTCAATGCTCACAAAATAAGTGACAAGACACTTGAGGCTAAATCTGTAGCCGCCTCCTCACCTCTACCCCCGGCCCACCTGAAACACATGTACCGCTACACTGCTGTATTCGGACCCGTGCTGCTGCTGGGCATTTTCCACTGCAAAGCCCGAAGCGTCATTGATTTGCCGGTCCTCAGTCCAGCTCGCTTTCCGTCCATGTGTAATGAGAGGTTACTCATGAAGAGTCATATTTTAAGTGTGTGATCGAGGAGCTGCCGCGCACATAAGCTCTTCGTTTACGTACGATGTGCGACCTTTATGTGAAGCAGATATACAAGGAGAGCATGGTTTGTCAAGGCGCTAGATAACGCGGAATGAATAGCGATTTCCGGCCGGCCCTGGAGACTGAAAGTGAGCCGTAAATTTCCCGCATCAGCGGCGCGCGTGAAAGGCTTTTCCTCTGTAATGTAGCGCCTACCCTGTCATTGTCAACAGACCTAGAAGCCCCGGAATGTAACATTCACCCAATTAAGTCAACAATCTCATGCCCAATCCTTCATCTGATTTCAATGCCAAAAGCTGGTCGCCTTTGTTAAAACTCTGGTGTACTTGGACAAGGACCATAGCAGGATTCCAGTACGAACATCTGTCCATCCATCCAACTTGCGTCTGCTTGCATATGCACACATTTAGTGGTGTGTGGAAGCCCCGCAGCAGAACCTCTTAGAAGTCACATAATTAATGGCACATCCCTAGAAGAGGCAGATCTGGTAGCCTGTGTTTTATTTTTATCCCGGATTTACCGTAGTAATCTCCTACGGGCAGATACAGGCTGTTGAATCTCAGCATGGTTCTCACAGATTGTCGTTTTAAATATCACAATGGTGAGGCTCTTTAACTTCGCTTAGGATTAGCATACACACCCCACCTAGACACTGAGATTTTGTTTCAGATTTCAGTATAAAGGGGCTGGTGTGCCTATGATTGGAAGGTCGCTGGTCAGAGCTTTGGTAGGATAGTTATACCTCTGTTGGAGTCGAGGCCCTAAACCCCCAACCCAAAACGGATCAGGGGTACTGGATAAATGATCCAACCCAGCACTCAGCCCCCAAGCTTCACTTTGTATGTATGTGTGTATGTCTCAAAGAAGAGCATGACGGGATCTGTGGATAAAAAAATATGCAAATAAAAGATCATCTCATTTATCATCTTGAAAAAGGACTCTCACTAAATGACGAAGGGACCATTATAGCAAAGATCAGGGAACGTCGGTATTCCAGTGATCCCTGCCTATTGACCACTGACGAGTTTCTCTGGCAGAACATGAGGGCTCCTTAGAACGCCCTCCAAACTCACCTGGAGTTTGCTTTACCGCTGTACAGCTATGTTTTGGCCCGAATGCCACATGTCTGGCTCAGAGCCAATGTGATAGACAGCGCCAACCCTCCATGGCGTCTGGAGGCTGGCAGGGCACTGCCATGCAGCAGAGTCTGGATAAGCTCATTAGGACCCATAGAGAGGTGCAGAAGCAAAGTATAAGCAGATACCTCCAGACGGCTCCATCTGCAGGACAGTAGGGTAGAAGATGGGAGGGATGACTTATGAGCAGGTGTGTGAGAGTCCAGTTTGATTAAGTGGTCCTGTCTGATCCCTGACTCCTATTGAAAAGCTGTCTGAGTGCGGTCCCCAAGCGGCTCGATGGAGTTTTAGTCGCGTTAGTTAGCGCCCCGGGCTGGTCGATACATCCTGTGACCATTTCTGTCAAAAGTGCCTCCATTAATTTTGGAATCGACTTGCCAGCATCCCTACACACTCAATTCCTTCCACATATTTGAAACCTTAGTTTCTGCAATATGAACTCACAGTAAATGTGGGCATCCATTCCGTTTAAGTATTCAGGCGTTTGAATAAATACATTTTAAAAATATGTACAAACTGCTTTACGCTTTCCTAAAAGACAGAGAAGCAGAGAGGGAAATTGAATGTTTCCCCAAAAGTGCTATGAAGCCAAATGCTAGTCAGCTAAATAGCTTTACTCAGCGGACTACGTTAACTTTACAAGGACATCTTTGCATATTCAGTCCCCAAGACCAGAATCTCTCCCAGAATCATGCTCAGCCTAACTCTAATCACCACATAAATGTTTTTTTTTTTTGCAGAATGCTCCCTGACATGGACATTGATTTGGGTATGGAGGGCAGGGACAGTCTCTCCCAACCCGTATCGTGGGAGTCCTGTGTGTTTTTAATGGGTGGGGGGTTCCAGGCTGATTTTGCTTCCCACCAATACTGAAACCAAACCTACGCTGTTGCTCCCTGCTAAGGTTTCTGGGCTTCCTGACTGATCTCATAATCTGTGAACCATCCTGGGGGACCGTAGTCATTCCTGCTCCACTAACATCTGCTGCTCTCCCTCGCTCGCTCATGCGCGTTCGCAGGAACTCCTCGGGACAGAGCAGTCTCATATGAGCTGGGCCAATAGGGCAGCATGTGGCTCAGGGGGTTACGCTTCTGTGCCTGTCACTGGCAGTTGACCAGTTCAAGCCCAGCCTTTCCCAGACATGTTTGCTCTTATGGAGAACGAGACTGGGGGACGTGAAAAGTGAATTTCCCCAGAGGAATCAACAATTATTATTATGACCTAAAGGTTGCAGGTTCAAATCCCAGTGTTGATAGACTGGTGTCCCCATTAGAGCCTTGAGCAAGGCTCGTAACCCGTAACAGCTCCAGGGACTAGCTGACTTTCTCTCCTCAACTGCTTTGGAAAACTTTGTCATATTGCTGACCCCCCCACACACACACGCTGGTGCCAAGGAGAGGTGATTTAGATCATAATTAACAAGTAAACTCTTGGATAATGGGTTTTACACAGGACCTTATGCATAAATAACATAATTCATTGATTCTGAAAAGGTCAAGTAGCTATTATGTAAGGTTGTTGATGTAGCTTACTGAATGGTCTGCTTATGAAGGTGATACTCTATGTCTTGCACTGGTTTTTGTAACATCAGGGCCCGAAGTCGCTCTCTTATTTCACGGGCCGCTCAATCTGCACACTGCACCCCCACACGAAGGAGCCAGAGCGCGTTTCAGTTCCGCTCGCCGAGGCGTGGAGTAGATTAAACGCAAAGATGGGATGCAGGAACTATTTTCGCAGCACACACGCTAAGCCCCGCCCCCCCTCCACACACACACACACTCAAAACGCAGGCGGACTCTCTAGAGTATAGCACATCGCATTTAAAGGGACCACTTTTGAATTATACATTTGTACTAAGCAAGTTAGAATCGAACCACGAGTGCAGTGCCTTCGGCAACCGTGAGCCAGTAATAGCAGCGCGTCAATCGGAACTATGCTGACCCCTTGTGGTAAAGGAACGACATGTCCGAGTTTATATACAAATATGTTCCTCTGGGCACTGTGTTTACAATATATATTATATATGTATACACACACCATATATAGAGACACACTACTGGTTTGCCTGGCTGCTCTTCCATTTATTCCATTTAAAACAAGAGCCAAGCCTAACGAGGCACGTCCTGTTTAAGGCAAAGTGCAGAGTGACAAAAATGTCCGTAATGCCATTGATACATTTGTGAATGAAAACCTGACCGGCTGGGCATATGGTCAGACAGCATAGCTTACAGAAGTCACACAATTTTGTCACTGTGATGTATTTTACCCTTATGAAGTAATTCCTGCAGGCTGTACTGATGTGATATTTTTAAGACGACATGAAAATGTTTGCACCAAATAAGAAAGTGATTCAGAATTCCCGTACAAAATAAACGGCACACGTCACCATCCCTCAGTTTATTTCTGAGACACGCACATCTCTTAATTCACAAGATTTCTAGCGTGGCAACGACAAGGAAGACTGGCAGGCTTTTAAACAATTTTTAATCAATTGCATAACATCGTACTTCAAAAATATTCTCAGACTCATGACGGCATCTGGAAAAAATTAACTGCATAATCATGTTCTGGGCAAATCGTGCATCTGCCGTTTGGATAAGACAATTCCATTATAAACAAAAACAAGGAGGAGCTGATACCAGGAAACATCCTCGTGGGGGGGCGGGTTCCAGCTCAGGGAAAGGGAACTTTAAGAATTAAACTCAACTGGCAACACTGATATGGGCCCCATTAGGCCTGGTGACAACTGGACCGCAGATGCCTGAAATTGGCTCATTTTTAGAAATCTTGCCCCCCCCCCCCGCGTGAAAGCTGAGCACCGCTCAAAATCTGCTATGGAAACACTTAAAAGGACCAAACACACAGAGTCCAAAAGAAGCTAAACCAAAGCTAAATGGCCAAGACATGCACACCGATTCACAAGAAGCGCAACACCATAATATTCTTGGGGGGGGGGGGGGGCACAGCAAAGCCAAGGCTGGTAAAATCACACACCCAAAGAGGCTTAATTCCATCTAGTTCATATTGTACATATTTTTACAGCTAAATATTTTAATCTACACAGGAGCCATTGACCTGAAACGCCCCTCATGGGCTGTGAACCCATCACCTTCTGGTGACGAGTACAGCTTGTTAAACTTCTACTGTGTCTCATCCACAACAGTCACATGATTAGCTAGTTCCAGCTTTGTACCCTATAGGGTTTGCTGGTTGGGGTTCGGTGGGGGTTATTTGTGGGCAGAGAGCCCCTGTAGCTCAGGCAGGGTCAGGGTCTCGGGGGCGGACTTCTTGCGGGGACGCTCCCGGGGCACGGCCAGGAAGTCGGGAGGGTCTCCGTTGATGGGGGTGGATGGGGTGCTGGCGGGGGCACTGTGGGTAGTGGGGGCGCGGGGCACCTCATGGACGGCGATGGCCGGGGTGACGAGGCCCACCTTCTCGTTGGTGGCTTCCTGCGTCTCCCGCTCGTACAGCCGGACCTCGTCCATCGACATTTCTGACCAGCACATGAAACAGAGCGGCTGTCATTATTACACCATGCTCCTGTTCACGTCGCGTGCCTGCGGGACTTCATGCAGACAGACATTATCCACTCCTGAAAAAATAAATGAGAAATGGCTCTGGAAGCACATTTTCAAGGGGAAAATGTCCCTGGCATATTCCGCCCTTAAGGTGGCAGTATAGGCTCGACATTCCAGGCTTATATCTCGACAAGCGAACTCCAGTGACCACTTCCTGCTAGTAGGCAGCCTGAGTGCCGGATTCACACCTGTAACAGAAGCAAACGGCGGGTACCTGAAAGGGAGAGGCCGGGCAAACGACGGGTACCTGAAAGGGAGAGGCCGGGCAAACGGCGGGTAAAGGAGGGAGGAAGAGCTAGGCGAAGAAAACGGACGAGGACGACACATACATGTGTGGCGGGCGGCTACGTCTCGAGCCGACCCAGCTTTTGGTTGGTGGCCTTGTGCATCTGAGTCTCAAAGTCACGCACGTCATCCAGCGTCATGGCTGCGGAGAGAAGGGAGTGGGTCACGTGACCAGATAGGTGGGCGGTGGCTGAGGGCGGGGCTAGTTAAGGAAGCAGCGTGCGGAGGTGGTTAATTGAAGGTACAAAGCTGCAGACAGAGGTAAAAGGAACAAGGCCAGCCCTGAAATCTAACCCCAACCATGTCGTTCACAAGCTCTTACACCGCGGAGCGAGATTTAAATCAGACAAGGACAATAAAAGGGAGTCATGGCAGAGTACGGGACTCCAGGAAGGCGAGTACATCGCTGCACTCTGCAGCTTTGGAGCACTTTCAGTAACAGACTGCGACTGCTGCGCTGCTTCCAAATGCGCTAAAGGTGCTGTGCTGCTTCCAAACGTGCTGCGCTGCTTCCAAACGCGCTAAAGGCGCTGCGCTGCTTCCAAACGTGCTGCGCTGCTTCCAAACGCGCTAAAGGCGCTGTGCTGCTTCCAAACGCGCTAAAAGCGCTGCGCTGCTTCCAAACGTGCTGCGCTGCTTCCAAACGCGCTAAAGGTGCTGTGCTGCTTCCAAACGTGCTGCGCTGCTTCCAAACGCGCTAAAGGTGCTGTGCTGCTTCCAAACGCGCTAAAGGCGCTGCGCTGCTTCCAAATGCGCTAAAGGTGCTGCGCTGCTTCCAAACGTGCTGCGCTGCTTCCAAACGCGCTAAAGGTGCTGCGCTGCTTCCAAACGTGCTCGGCCATTAGACTCCACAGCAAATCACCCAAGTGTCTGAATGGACCGGAACCGCTTTCACAGAACATTCATTCTTTCAGCGTACAATCCCCTGTCTGACGCTATCTATTCCGGAGCCTTTACTATGAAATTCCCTGCAATCATTTCTCCGCACTGATACTTATTTATGGCTACTGCCTATCAACTTATGTAGGTTCTTTCTTGTCTAAAATGTACAGGTTGTGCTACTGTAAACCTGCAATTTCCTACAGTAATTATTGAGAATCTATCCAGGCATCCATGATCTGCAGCCAAGTCCTCGGCATCCTCTTCCTCCACCGTCCTAATGCCATAACGCCATTCGATCATCCGAAACATGCGCAGGATACCTCCCCAGTGAGTGTCTAGGAAGGCCCCACATTCACACGGACGTGCCTAGATTATTTGGAAGCTTGATAAATCTCATTTAAATATTTCGCCACATATCTGATGGGGCCCCCGAAGAGGCAGGACGCTAACAGGATGAGTCAAAGGAGCCGTCCTCAGCACCAAAACTGCTCTGCGTACAAAGAAAAAGCCAAATTGATATTTTCAGAGGGCGAGAAGCCAGCTGATCTGCATTCGGAAGCCGCCTTGTGAAGAAGAGCTGTCCTCCCACGGGGAACGCGGAGCTTAATCACGCTGGCGGCTGGCTTCAGGAAAGCACGCGCAGCGAGATCAGGGCCTGATGTGACAGGGGGGGGTCATTCAGGGGTCGCGGTAATTGCCAGAGAAAGAGGACTTCTGCTGATGGCAGTATTTTCATTTAGAGACGCTCCCTAGATGTTTACCTGGCATCCAGAGAAAGAGGAGGACTTCTGCTAATGGCAGTATTTTCATTTAGAGACGCTCCCTAGATGTTCACCTGGCATCCAATCCAGCAGGTCCATGGCAGATCTCTTTTCATAGGTCTGGAAACACAGCCTTGCGGTCCCGAGACACCGCTTCTAACCGCGTCGCCACCTGGCGCCTTTCCCGCGTATAACCACCATGTTCCTGCACGTTCCTCACCTCGCCGCTATTTCCAAGCATCCTCTAGGCGACGAGCCCAGCTCGAAGTGCCGAAAATATCTGACAGAACCGCCAACAGACCGAGGCTTCTATCCCACGCGTAAGCCCGGCATCTTCTGCATTTTAGCTATCATTTGTCATTAGCAGATGCTTTCATATCCAGAGAGACATTCGTTTTTTTTGAGAAAGCAGAGTCAGACAGTCCCTGGAGCAATTAGTGGCTAAGGGCCTCACTCAGGGGCCAGATGGTGACGTCACTCAGCTGACCCTGGGATTTGAACCAGAGATTTGAACCTTGCAGTCACAGGCAGTCCTAACCCTCTGGGCCACACACTGCCCCCCTTACCTTACCGCTGTGGTAAAAACCCAGCCATCAATTAAGAAATAAGGGCCACTGGCAGCAGGGTGTCGGGGACCAAACCTGTCGCATTAAAAGATATATGTTAGTTGTAACTCAAACATCTGGAAGATGAGTCAGGAGGTGGCAGCCAGAGAAAGCAGCAGAGCTGTTAGAAAAGTGCAGAGCGATCAGCCGGGGAGCTGGAAGAGTTGTTAGAAGGTCTAAGGGTGAAGCGTGTCCAAGCAGCATCGCTGCCCAGAATATGCAGGGCATTGTGGGTAAGTGACACAGGAACTCTCTGTTCTACAGCAGTTTCTCAACACGATCCTCAAGGAGCCTCAGACGGTCCGTCTTACTGCCAGCCAGCCTGTCCACATTTCTGTAAAACTGTGGACAGTCTGGGGGTCCCTGAGGACCTGGGCCTGTTTGAGAAACTGTCCTACACGGTCCAAGGAGAGGGGATTTGCCTTGGTTTTATGATAAGGGAGGCAACAGGCAAACATTAACAATAAAATGAGTATGAAGAGCACCTGTATCAGATTAATGAGCATGCATTGTCACATTTCTAGTAAATATTCCACAAAGCTGACTTTCAAGAAAATGGACGTGAAAATATAATGTATTCCTGCTAACTGCCACCACATGGAAATTGATTAAGGATTAAAAACTGAACTTAATTAAGCAAGTTTAAATCTAGCAGAAGCTAAAAAAAAAAAAAAAAAAAAAAAAACACCCTGGGAGACACACAGTGGGGTGGGGAGGTGGGAAGGTGGGCAGGTTGGGAGGCGGGGAGGTGGGGAGGTGGGCAGGTAGGCCGATCTGCAGCCTGAGCCAAGCTTGAGGGTGAGAGAACAGAACAAATGCTAACCAAGGCCCGGGACAGGGAAGCTACTTACCGTACCACTCATCCACCCAGGCGAACGCCTGTCTGTGGCCCACCAGCAGGATGTCCCTGATCACCTGCGGGACAGAGACGGTCTCCATGACGATGGATCGCGCCGGAAACGTCTAAGGCCAACGTGGAGGTCGCTGGCCAGCGGCTAGTAGCTAATTGCTAACAAACGCGGCAGGACATCGCAGCAGAGCAGAGTGGCCCCGAGAGGCCGTTCCAGCCAGTCCAAAGAATTGGCATTTAAGGTTAATCTCCTGTATTGATGCTGTGGCTACCGCTGGCGGCCATTAGTGGGGCTTTCCACACAATGACAGCCTGAAAGCGACATGCGCGCCCAGGAGAGGGGAAGCGTAGCCACCGCGAGCCAAACGGGATCCGTCTCGCCTGTCATTGCTACAGCCTCTCCAAACGGCCTCCTGCAGTAATTACAGGCCTAGTGGATGCTCTAGCACTCCCATCTGATAGGAATTCTAGGGGCCACTCAACAGCACAACCAAAAGCAGCTTATAGGCAGAGGGACAGCCACATGCTCCTGTTCATTTGTGGGAGACTCCCGGAACTTGAGGAGAGGTGGGGTATTTGCTTCTGTTTGCAGAGTTATCACTATTAGCATCACGCTCCTCCACGACATCACAACACTCACGCTTTTACACTCTGATGCAAGAAATCTTACATTTCATTATAGATGTAAAATTAGCTACATCAAAAGCATTGGGATAGTCTGAAAACCCTACAGACTATTTAGAAGGTAATAAAACTTACATACATGTAAATGAGTGTGCAGACTTGAAAAACGAATTGAAAAACTCCAGCCAGCTGATCAAAGTTAGCAACCCTGCTCCTGTTTTGCAGTACAGACGCTATTAGAACCACGTTCCTGTTTTGCAGTGATATTGCCATTAGAATCACGTTCCTGTTTTGCAGCACTGTCGCTATTAGCATCATATTCCTGATTTGTAGCAGTCACTATTAGAACCACGTTCCCATTTTGCAGCACTGTCGCTATTAGCACCATGTTCCTGATTTGCAGTGCAGTCACAATTAGAACCACGTTCCCATTTTGCAGCGCTGTTGCTATTAGCATCACGTCCCTGTTTTGCAGCGCTGTCGCTATTAGCATCATGTTCCTGATTTGCAGCGCAGTAGCTATTAGCATCACGTCCCTGTTTGGCAGGGCTGTCGCTATTAGTATTATGTTCCTGATTTGCAGCGCAGTAGCCATTAGTACCACATTCCTGTTTTGCAGCACTGTCGATATTAGCATCATGTTCTAGATTTGCAGTGCAGTCGCTATTAGAACCATGTTCTCATTTTGCAGCGCTGCCGCTATTAGCATCATGTTCCTGGTTTGATTTATGTACCTGAATTTTCTGTTTGGGCGAGTGCCGTGAAATTGAAACTTATGCCAAAGCCCCTGGGAGCGGCTTACAAAGTAGAGGATGCAGGCTTTCCGCTGATAATGCCGCTCTTTTCCGTGAGATTTCCCTGTAACGCCACCTGGTTCAGCCGTAGTTCTAAAGACAGACAGAGCTAGTCCCAGGGTGCGAGTGGTGGTGGGGGGGGGAGACGGAGGAGGGCTAAAAATAGCACTGTGTTCGCACCTCGAGGCGCTGAGCTCCGAGCTCATTACGCTGCGGTGATGCGATGACCTCGGAGGGGAGATTTCTATTTTGAGACGAGGCTCATGGGAAGATGTATCCCGCCCACCCCAGCTCATTCCCACCCTAAACCTCCTTATGTTCAAACACCCACATGGCTGCAGGGAATTTTTGTAAGGGTTGGGGGGGGGGGGGGGGGTTTGTTATATGTTTTTGTCGGGGGTTGGGTTGGTTTTGATAAGTTGTTTCCTTTTTTTGTTTTTTGCTTGGGGGTTTGGCAGTTCCTCGCCTTTGTTGCGTTTTCCGCGATACGGGGT
>JAODKM010000004.1:411654-425065 GCA_026780845.1 Petrocephalus sullivani | reverse complement strand
GGGGTTTTCCACTGGGAACAGTACCTGGTACCTGGTCCCGTTTTTAGTACCACCTCAGCCGAGGTTCCAAGCGTACCCCCCCCGCCCGGGCAGAAGCACGCGCTGTAACAGGAGGGGGACAAAAACGGCATATTTGGAACAAAAAAAGACCATTTTGGCTATGCGAGGGGATGCGCAGATGAATTCACACAGGCGGCCCCTAATTGTGCGTTTGCCGGAATAATAATTACAGCTTTATTAAGCGGGCGCAGAAATTAGCGATTACACGGCGAGGGACCGACGCACTGGCATTGAGCTCCTCGGAGACAAGCCCCCCCGGCAGATTGCGAGGAGAAACTCAATTACTTCCCCCACAGGCTAGATGGCGTCGGCACACCTGATGTCCGCCAGCTGAGTAGCGGGATCACGCGGCAGACTGATCCGAAACAGCGCGGATCCGCCTCGGACGAGCCGGACGCACGTCAGCCCGGCCACGTGGGTCACGAGGCCTTTATCCTGCATGGCCGTGTCATGCTCTGCCGAAGATTCCGGCAATTGGCGGCGCCGTGCGGCGAGCTACTAGCTCATGTGCTAGCAAGCAGCTTTAATTTTCCATGGAGTCCAAGATAAACCGGTCACATCCGAACCCGAGGTTCGGTCGCCGGTGAAAAACCAGACTAAGTACCGAAAAAAAACAGAAGATTAGGTGCTGCCATCGCCGATGCAGCCAGGGCCCGTGGCTCCGCGGCTCCATCTCAGTGTAATTCTCTAGGAGAAAAAGACTAGCGCCATGTGGAAAATGAGCATTTTGCAATCAATGATAATGTACAAAACTCATCCTGACTATCCTGGAGTAAAAACACGGCACCCCCACCTCCCGTGATCGGGGCCCCGCCCCCGTTCCGCTCGGACGGCTGCTGCCGTACTCTGGATGTGCTCGGTGACCCGGCGGGAGGGAGGGAGCGTTAAAAATAGCAGCGGCGCGAGATTCGGCCCCTTTGCATTAATAGCTCATGAAAAAACAAGCCGACTTGCGCCGCAGACGGTTGCCTAGCAGCGGAAGCCGGGCAACGGGGGACCGCGGTTGGCGAGAGAAGCCGGGCGGCGGGGTCAGCGAGGGCCAGGCGGGCAAGGGGGCAGCGGGGCGGATGCAGAGAAGCTTCCGGTCCGCGGCATTAGGGCCGCGCGTACGAATGCAGGACGTGACGAGGACCCACTCACAGACCGGGATTGGAGTCATGTGACCGTCACACCGCTGGCGTGTGCTGCGGCTCTGGCTGGCTAACCCCAGCAGCTGAGCAAAGATAACTTAAAATATATATAGAAATGTTTAATCTTTTAAAATAGAGTAAGACCCTGCGCTTCAGCATGTACACTAGACGAGCGCGGAGTCCATTCGCGGCCGGAAGTGCCCCGTCTGCTGCAGGATGTGGGGTCCTCGGGCGTCCCGGCCCAGTGTCACTGTAATAGGGGTGGGGTGGGGGGGGGGGGGGGGGGCCCAGGTCAGCAATCTGCTTCCTTGGGAAAGCAAAAAGTACTTGGAAGGAAAAAGGTCTTTTTCGGGGAAACAGGTCCCCACATTTCTGGGAACATTCTGCGGCCCTTTGAAGGGGGACAGATGGAAACAGGAAGAGGAAACCGGATCTCGGCAAACGTGCAGGACGTGGTTTCCAAACATCGATGGATTGGGTCGAATCCTAAACTGAGCAGGGGTGTGTAAAGCCGGCGGCGGTGGGCAGGGCTTACCTGGACAGGTGCACCCTTTTCTCGGTGACCTGGCCCTCCCCATGCACGGGGTCCAGGTGCGGCTCGTTCCGGACCACCTCCACCCCCTCCCCCTTGTCGCTCTCCTCGTGGCTGTGCTTGCTGATGGTGTACAACTGGCCCACCCTGTACTGGAGAGGCAGGGCAGGGGGACAGCGTCAGCATGGAACCCAGATTCGGGGACGACACGGTCACCACGACGATGCAGTCTGAGGCGTGACCCTCAGTTTAGACCTCTACACACCCACCAGGACACATACGGTTATCCTACACCATGAGCCCAGTGCCACAAGGGGGCGCTATGTAGCTCAGCCTGTTAGGATGCCCTTTCTGTGACTGGAAGGTCATGGGTTCAAACCTCAAACTCAGTAGAGTGATGTTACCATTGGGCCTTTAAATCCCAATGGCTCCAGGGACTGTCTGACCCTGCATTCTCATTGTGCATTGCTTTCAATAAATGCATCTGTAAAATACATCAGTTTTCTTTATACACCAACATCGTAATTTTTCTGGTTACTGTAACATTCTAGCGAGTCCCTTCCACTACTCAAACCAGCGACACGCAGGTCGGGAGAGAGCATCATTAATCGCTTAGCTACAACCTACCCCCCCAGCCGCCCTTGACCTCGCTCCTGTCATACACTCGGTAACTGGCTTAGAAGCGATCTCCTGCAGAGTGGCACACAGACGATGTTAAGCGCTTGACCAGGAGCGCAACTGAATGTCAGGGAGACAGGGCTGATGCCAAAAGGATCTCCCCATACCCACAGGTCACCAGTACTCACATATTCACTAGTATTCATGAGAGAAGTGCTACCTGATTGGTCAATTCATTAATATTCATGACAGATGCGGTGCCTGATTGGCCGGTAAACGTTCTCCAATAGACATATGCTACCTGGTTTGTCTGTCTAGGGCATTCACTGGCCAATCAGGTAGCACTTCTCTCATGAATATTAATGAGACTTCCCCTACCACCCCGCAAAAAGGAAAATCCCATGCAGGCCTGTGGCACAACAGTGCTGGGTCAAAGGTTAGAGGGCAGTTAATCCTAGAAGTCCACACTGTGCCTGAACTCTTCAGAGGATGAGCATTACTGGTCTATACTGGGTCGCCCACCTGGCTTTTCCCACCCAGAGACCTCAGTGTGACAAAGACACTGACCTTCATGGCAGGAAAGGACCAGTGCCACAAAAGCTGCCCCTGCTCAGGAGTCTCAGCAGGAAGGACTCGCTGTGAAGACTCACACAGCGTGACCATGAACAGCCTTTTCATGCTGAACCAGGCTGAGATGCCTAATCCATGGACAGAAAGACGTTTAGCGACACCAACTCAGCAAGATAATCCCGGCGGAAACGTTTCTGACACTAACCCACGGCACTGAGCATCTCGGCTTACATCTTATTCATTTAGGAGACATTTTCATCCTAAGCAACATACATTTCTGGGAAAGACAGCCTCTGGAGCAACTGACCCAGCGGAGACATCGCTCTGCTGACCTGGGGATTCGAACTGACGACCTTCTGATTACAGAGCCAAAATAAAGTTACAAAGCATTCTGATCGGGAGAGCAGCTTCCTCCTAAAAGACAGACGGACAGACAGACAGACGCCCTGCAGTTAAAGGACAGGCACACTGTTGGAAGGGGCCCAGCCTCACGGGGGCACTCTATACACAACCAGACATAACGCCATGGCACCTCACAAGCAGACAAAGGTGCATACAGGTCAGGGGGCCGCATGAGCAGTACCCCCACTCCGCCAGCCCGTCGTCACCATCCCCAAATCACCCCAGTCTTTTCCCAGCAATAGTGCGACCTCTGGCCGGAAGGCCGGCCACCCCCACGGGATGTGTGCAGCGGCGCACCGCCACCCACGAAAAGCACAGTTATGGATCTGAGCCCACCCCCATCCCTACTACCAACCCCTCGGAGAAGAGGCCCCCACCCAGTGCTCGCCGGTCTCCGGGACGCGTTACAGCTCCGGCGACGTTTACGCTCGCTGCTAAAACCAACCTATAAAGTGCCTCGATCTTCAATTATGTCATTATTATAAATGCGCCCTAATGCAGTTTCCATAGAAACGCACATTTCAATGAAGCCATTAGGAGCCTAACAAGAAAACGAATCGCATCAAACAAACCGGGGCCTGCAGCAGGGAGGGGGCGTGAGGCTGAGAACAAACCCACCCACCCTTTCCTCCCCTGCAGACCCCCCAACCAGCCAACTCACTTCCTGCATCATCATTGACGTCTTTGCCGAGCTAAAGATAGAGCCAGCAGCGCTCACCTGTAATTGGAGGAGACGTCGGAGGGGCGGGGCCACGTGAATCGATCAGGCCCCTTAACACGCTATCCTTGGGATTGAGGAATTCAAGGTCCGTGAACCAGCGTCTCTGTGCCTACTGATAGATACCCCGAAAACAATCCGACAAATACGCGGGAGATGGATTTGAGGACCGGCAGGTATCCAGAACTAGCCAAAGAAAAGAGGCTGGATTGTGGTGGAAATGCCTCAGGCACCAAACGCCCGGAGTCATAAGGACCACTTAATGCACCAGAGGTCAGATCCCATCGTTTCAGAAAAGCTGGCAGCGCCATTCAGAATTCCGTGTTCAAAGGGGGGATACTTACCTTCTAATAAAAATGAATCATCCTCATGCCCTCCCACAGGGTAAGCGAGGAACGGGCACTTAATCTGCACCTGCCGTCACCAGTCGGGACAAAATCAGCCTCGAGGTTCTGCGCGGACGGCAATACTTCCCACTTAATAACGGCTGTCCTTTAACAAACGGCATCACCATGGCGACCGCGAGACCGCCGTATCCGTGCTTTGGCCGGCCCTTCTCGGCGTGGCATGCACCGGCCGGCGGGTTAAACTGCGGGCGTGCTCCAAGCCGGCGTGCAGGAAACGGACGTGGAAATGAACCACGATCCACTGATGCGGGGCCTTAAGATCCATCACCCTGAATCCATCCATCCATCCATCCATCCATCCATCCATCAGTATGCATTTCCTGCAGGATCACTAAGAGCCTGTAGCCTATCCCAGAGAGTACAGGGCACAAGGCAGGGGAAGGCTAGGGCGAGATGACAGTCTACTAAGGAGCGCACATGTACATACATGTTCAGCATGTGGTGTGGTGGGGACACGCAGAGGGGACACGCCGACCAAGAACTGGGGCTTATTTATAGCTATTAATAGCGAACACGTGATCGATAACTCGCTGATGTTATTTTACTTATTTTACTTCTCCCATTGTTTAAAACAGGAAACATTCACTTCAGATGCAGAACGTTATGCAGCTGCGTCAGCGAGTCACGATCCAAGTTCGGCAGGGGGTCACAGGAGCGTTAAACCAAAAAGTGGGCACGCAGTTGGCCAGACCCCCGGAGTTCTACACACCCCCCACCGGGGTGAGGACGACTGACCGGCACATCCACTATGGCGCCAGGTCACGTGGCGTAGGCAGGGAGCCATCCCAAGGCCATGGGCGGGGGGGGGGACCGCTTCCCATCAACTGGCCCTGCCTACACGGCAAGAGTGAGATCGCCACGACGACCTCGCGGTCCCACACCCTGGGTCATGTTACCGTCGCACTCTGTGGACGGGCGAAACCCCATGCCAGGTTAACCAGATCAGACAGATCACAGCCTCACACACACCCTCCCCCCCCCACCCGCCACCAACAACCATAGTTACCCTGGATATTTAGGGTATTTCACCTCATAATGAATCTGAAGCCCTAGACCAGGTTAAATCCACACGCCCTGAAGATAAAACCCTCAGTATGTCTGGAAACGGCACCAACCAACTCAGTGACCCAATATGTATTAACGATTCTGCCTGTGAAGCACACATTCTCTCAGCAGACATGTGCTCTTGGTGTTTGTCCACCGAGCACCTCCTGGCCCCACCAGCTTGGGGGATAAAGCTGATCCAAACAGGGACACCATCACAGCGGGGCCGCTGCCACATCCCCTGCTGACCTTTGAACTCAAACATCTTCATATCAGCTACATACCATGCTGCTGATACCACCCACCGAATAAGCAATAATCGATAATCTTCTGGGATCAGTCCAAGAGTTCAATCTAGTGTGTGAAGCACACTGCTTCACACTTTGAACTGCATTCCATGTATGAAAAGTGCTATGTAAATAAAGATTATTATTATTATTATTCTAAACCAGAGGGCTACACTTGTTCATGAGAGTGCTTGAGAAGCCCAAATGAATATAAATTCACATCTTTACCCAGTCTGGAAAAAAAGCGACTGCCTGTCCTGACAAAGTTATATGCAGTGACTTCTCAGTTGATTTACTTTGGTGGGTTTAGCTTTAAATCGCGGTTTTTCCATGGTGACCGGCTCTACCACGCAGAGTCTCTTAGCCTCCAGAAGCCACACACATTTTACCAGGAGAAGTTTATATCTTCAGCCAGGTGGTGCACAATTAAGCCGCATCTCCCCGTATCAGAACGTCTCCCCTACAGAAGTGTCCTGCGTATGCGATCCCTGACGCACCTCCGCGTTTTGGCTATTAAGGCGGCAAGGGGGGTGGGTGTTGGGGGGGGGCGCTATTCATCTCAGCGGCACTGAGGCACAATGCGCGGTGTTTAACCTTTCGTATTTGCGAGCTGCCTCGCATTCAGAGGCGGCCCGGGGCAAACACAGCTGCCCACTCCGGCAAACACCATCTCAGGCACAATGCCGAATCCAGGACGCGGCGAGACGTCGGCTTCGGAGTCGGAGCTGGTCGCCCCCAGCCCAGCAAGGGCAAATAAGTGGCTCTGTAAACTACATGCGCTAAAAACACCAAAAATCCAGGTTAAAAATAGCTACCGAAGAGGCCGCTACAGCTATTCACTCACACGTCTGAAATTGGTTACGATAAATTACCAAAGTAAATGTGCGGCAATGTAGGAGTTATTTTGGCATTCTGAAAAGCGAAATGGCAAGAAAAAGAAAGGTGAGGTAAACACCTCCGTAAAGTGTTACCCCAGGAATCTGACACCCAATAGGTGACCGTGCTCTCGAACCCTGGACCGCTCACCCCTCTCCCAGGTGCACATAAATACAGGACAAATAGCAGCAGCAAAGAGGCAGTGGGGGGCAGAGTATCTATAACCTAATAATGTATCATGTAAGGCTTCAGGATGTTACATACCTGTGGGGGGAGGGGTTAGGGTGGGGGGGTTAGAGGAGGGGCTGTGGCAGAAATGCAGGATGATTAAATAAGAATAAAGCAGATTATCAAAAAAAGTATGCGCTCGCGTGTGTGTTCATATGTTAGATAGCGAGGACAAAACATTCCCGTAATGTTTTTTTAATGTCAGGAAAACTCAACTTTATTAAAATCTGTGATTGGAATAAAAAAAACTGAAAATGTCTTGTATGTTGTCTGGCTACTTATGGTTAAGGTTAGAGCTGGGTAGGGGTTAGGGTTGTTATTTTTGGGATTTTGGCCTTTCTAAAGCTGGGGTGAGGCGGGGAGCATGGCGACCTGCCCCAGGAAGCCCACCTCCTCCACGGTGAGCGGCATGCAGATCCGATACTCCTTCAGCAGCATGGTGGAGCCCGGCGGACCGAATGAGGCGCTGAGTCGGAGAGACGGTGGGTCCCGCGGGCGTGTGCGTGACGGAGAGGAGGCTTCACATGTCACCTGAGGAGAGAGAACACGCCAGAGTCACACCATGGCAGGAGCAACCGGGACAGCGAAGCCTTTCTGGATAAACATCTAAAAACGCTGCGAGGATCTTCCATGAGTGACCACAAATACAGGCACTGAGACTCAGTGGCCTCTTCATTAGGTACACCAAGCTGCTACTGCGTATGACCCCCTTTCACCTCTAGAACCACTAGATAGACTAGGTGTCTGTCCAGAGAAGCTTCCTGCATCTACTTCTGTACTGAGCTGTTATTTTGGTACTTTGGCCCTTTCCGTCAGCTTTAACAAGTCTGGGCCAGTCTCCTCTGACCTCTCTCATTAACAAGGTGTTTTCAGACACAGAACTGGCCCCCAAAAAAATGTTTTTTTGTAGTCTTCAAAGCCAAATCTGACTCGTTTCGAAACAGAATTCTAAAAATAAGACCACGAGTGACAGATATTATTGGGCTAGTACAGAAATATAGTGTGGTTAAATCCCACAGATACGGTCACTTCCCGCACAGTCACAGTTTACATGCCAGGAAAAAGGGGAGGTGGGGGCAGGAACAGGGCAGCGGATGGGCATTAGAATGGGCAGAGGCTCAGAGACCCTATAAAAGTCTTCATGCCATAAAATAGCAAATGCTGCAGTCTGGGAGTCACTAGTTAATCTTTCGCTATGCAGGGAGACTGTGGACTTTCTCAAAACCTGA
The DNA here is from genome assembly GCA_026780845.1 of Petrocephalus sullivani. NCBI lineage: Eukaryota > Metazoa > Chordata > Actinopteri > Osteoglossiformes > Mormyridae > Petrocephalus > Petrocephalus sullivani. The sequence goes on along the minus strand of JAODKM010000004.1, from coordinate 416,964 downwards.
TCCATTTACATAAAGTCCTATCTTGTGTGGTATCAGGCCACACTGTGGGCTTCTCGGGCTGCTAACTTTCGCCAGGATCTGGCAACACCGATCACTCTATAACTATGAAATCCGGGGGGGGGGTGCCTTTTCTGAGACGCCGGAAACACCGTGTACCGCACAGCAATCACACACTCTTTAAAATCAATTAGATCAGGCGTCCCAGCCTTTACGATACTTTATTCTGACCGTGATAAACCTACTGACCAGTCTGCGTAATGTACACATTCAGCTACGGACACACAATTCGCCCTTTAGAGAAACAAGCTGTTTGTACCAATGACCAGGTGTGCCTAATAAATCAGACACTGAGTGTATGTTTTATGGCGAGCTGTTCCAGTAAAAGCTGTAAAATATAAAATAAGAAGTTGTTCCTCAACTACCCAGGGGAAAAAAAACCCAAAAGGACGACCCTCTTACTGTGCGATTGAAGGAGTCAGATCATGGTTATGGATCAGCGCCCATTGTCCAGTTAATCATTTTCTGACGTTATATTCCGCGGTAATCAAGACCCACATTAATGCACTTCAACTTAAAGCAAAGAAAACATACAGTCGAGGGAAAAACGATCGGTAACATGCGAAAGCATACGATGTTTATAACTCCAAAAAAAATGTGTGCACAAGCTATACAACTTTATGGGGGGAAAATTCAGAATTCAGTGAACTGCAACAACCCGCCCGCATCGCTCCTTACTGCAAAGCGGAAACCGCGGCATCTGCCCGCTCGCTAACATACGGCAAACTCACTTTAACCCGAATCGCATGAATAAATGGCTTTTTAAATGACGGACCGATGTTATTTACAGGTGCGCCGTAACTCACCCGCTTTTAGGGCATGGTCGGCGTCCCGTCGGCTGGGCTCACTGCGCTCCGAAAGCGGATGCGAGCTGCAAACTCCGGCTACATTGTCACAGCCCCGCAAACGCTACATCTGGCAGCCCAGCCCAGCCCAGTCCAGCCCCCGCACCCCTCCTCCGGCTCCCCCGGATTCTTGGACTCCTGCCCGGGCTTCCCCTTAGTTTTAAAACTTGTCTGATTCCCAATCCGCGCCCCTCTTCAGCCGGAAAGGCGCTGGCTCGGAGTTTATTAGGAGCCCTCCAGGTCCAGCTTACGCGATCGGAGCACCGCACCAAACCGGCCCCCTTTCCGTCACCGATTCTCCGCTTTTTTCCCCCCTCTGTCCAGATCCTCCCAGTATTCAGGCTTTCAGTTCTGCACACTGACCCCTACGCCGCGGTCCGTTTGGGAACATCCCCCGAACCGCGAAGAGCATTAGAATAACAAGCAACCATCAGCGCACAACCGCTCCCGAAATTCGCCCGAACCTTTCGCGAACCTCCCCCCTTCTCTCCCACATCTTTCATTTCGCCGATCCGCCCACTCAACATTTTTCATTTTTCATCATAATAAAAAAATGGCTTAATATCTGAAATAGTTCATTAAATCTATCCATCAATGTTCATTAAATTAAATAAAATGCAAGTATGGGCGTTTGGTCTTAAAATAAAAGTGTTCGCACTTTGTCAGTGTTTGCCGCGGTATCAAAAACACCAGACGTCAATTTAACTCGATTTAGTTCTATTATTGATCGTCCTCCCTATTTAAAAAACGATCTAGGGTGGTGATATGGACCTACGCTTATTTCATATATCAAGCATATTACAGAATTGCTTGCCGTCACGAAACAGACAAAAGCCCTGGGATACATGAGATTTGACAAAGCACACATATTTGCATACGCTTTACGCATTACGCAGACATTTGAGGTATGTATGAAATTTCCGTGATATGTAAATTGACATGTAAATACTGCGGCCGGCCCCTTCCGCGGGTGAGGCGAGCGCATGGGCGGCCCCCCGGTTCCCATCTACCGCCTCCCTCGCAGAAGGCTCGCAAATGAGCCAAGGCAAGGATTCAATAACTTGCACAGTGGTGGGCAGCAGGACTTGGCATGTCCCTGGCCCCCATCCCAGCCAGACCTCACACACCCACCCTTAACTTGGGCAGTGTGTGTGTGTGTGTGTGTGTTGAGGAGGATTTGGGGTCCATCTGAGTCGCTTTGATGTCCGCATGGCTTATTGGTTGAGTAATGGGTGATGAACACAATTACACAAAGGGAAAAAATTGCAACTATACATGACTGTAATTTACTAACAAAACAGACTTACTACTTAATTTTTAACACCACAAGGCACGTGCTTGTTTGAAAAGGCAGCGGCAAGAGTCGCTCTCCACTTTGAAGTGACCTTTCCACGGGCTGCGCGGCGGGTTCGAGCAGCAGCCTGTCCACGCTCTCGAGGCTCGTCACAATATTCATCGCATAATGAGCGAGTGGCTTGCGATGGCACATCTGGTGCCCCGAGCCTCGCTGCGCCAGACCCATGTCTAGTGATGAGAGCAGCGCGAGGGAGCGCTGCGTTTTATAAGCCGGGATTATACGCAGAAGCCCGCTGAAGAGACACGGGCCATAAAACGTAGCTCCGGCGAATGACGCGCGGACGCAGCTAGCAGCCGTCTTCCCTGGGCACGTTATTACGCTGAATCAAAATGGAGTTTGGTAGCTCTTCTCTCCGTAGACCACAAAGCATAATATTAAAAGCTTTGTCAAGACCTTTCTCTGGATACATGGTCACAGAAAGGCTGGAAGGTCCATTAGCTTTCGGGTTTTGGACTGGAGTTCAACCGACCGCAAAGTCTCACTGAGCCCATTAGTGAACAGTCATTTTTAACTCTTGTCTTGAATACACTTTGAAATGTGGCTTTCTCTGGGTTTTTTGGGTCCTTGTCTGTCCATAGGCTGATTCTTGGCCCAAATCCCATGCGTCTTGCATCATTTCCTCTGTGCATCGCACCTTCTGATTGAACCTGTGTTTCCACCAGCTTCCTAGCCCATGAAGTTGTGGAGAATAACCACAGTTGGATACTAACAGCCTTCTTGGAATGGTGTGCGGTATTAGGCTGGTGCCAAAAGTAGCACTTAAGTTTCAGGCTAAAGAAAAAATCAATTTTGGCCCTGTCAGACCAGACGATATTCGTCTCCTTGGCCTGACAGTCTCCCACACGGCCTCGAGCTGAAAGCTGATGGGAATTTTTCTCAACAATGGCCTCCTTTACCACCGCCTCCCTGAAAGCCCAGACATATGAAGCACTCAGTCCATTGTTCTCTCACGAAGAGCCTCCCATCGCAGCCATGCAGGACTATAGCTCCTTCAGAGCTGCCTGAGGCCTCCTTGTGGGCTTCCTGACAAGAGCCCTTACAGCAGAGATCCTCTAAGGTTCCTGAGGACAGCCTGTTCCATGGGGCTGAGTAACAGTCTTATTTTAAGATGGACATAACCCTGCTCAGGAAAAATATCCACCATGTATTAACCCCGATCTGCGTTTATTTTTTTCCCAATGAAACTCATCCCAATTCAGTAAACAACACGAAGATGTCCTTTTGAGTTTATAAAATTTTGAGGAACTTTTGAGTATGGTTAGTTAGCTATTACCACAAAGATTATTTTAGCATGTTTCCTCCTTAATGCTTGCAAAAAAATACCTTCTGAGAAAGAGACACATTATTCTCAGACTCCTGAGCCGCACAAGAAGCCCAAGTCGAAAGCTTTCGATTAAATAAACCGGAAGAAAAGTAAGGATGGCTGATCAAATCAATAACTTATTACCAAACCGAGCTGGACGGGCAGAAGCGCGACACTGCGGAAAGTCGATAGATAAAAGCCACAAAAAAGAATGTCTTTGTGAACCTTCAGATAATAGTGTAAATGCAGAATCAGTCAGACAGGAACGAGGCAGAAGGTCACCAACAAGGACAGGGGGAAGGTGGCTTGTGGCCAGAGTCCTTCACTTGGCTCCCGGGGACCTCTGACGCACGAACCTTCAAACAACATCAGGAGAACGTCCTGTCAGCCTCTGCACCTGGCGCATCTGACCACAGCCTAAAGTCAGGTCGTAGGATTGCCAGCGAAATCATCTCGCTAAGTATGATGGCTGGGGGGGGGGGGAAACGTGAAAAAAAAGCCGAACTGTTAGCGAGTCTCTTTGGTTTATCCCTGCGCGCTAAAGTGTGAAATACGGCCGTGTTGTTTCTAATTAATCAAGTGTCTCTGCGGGCGGGAAAGACTTGTTAGTGAGCCACATGTTTCCCATGCAGGGGCAGCGATCAGGGGAACAAGGACACAGATTACTTAAGTAAATCGTTCCGTCAGATTTCACGTATGTCGGATTTACCTACCCCTATCATTCAAGACACCTTCATTTATATTCATTTATATATAAACTATGTGATTGTTTTCTTTTCCCTGAATCATTAAGGATGGTTTATTTATAGGGTGGACTCAGTTGGGGGGCGCTGTCTCCTCTCTCCACCAAACAGCGTATCACCTTGGGTCATGCGAGGATAGACACAGTGTGAGAGTTAATGACCTACACAAAGGGATTTACATACACAGCAGATGAGACTTCATACCTAGGAGCCCTGTATGGATTACTGAGATGCCAAGACCTCTCTGTCATTGGGAATGACCTCACTGTCATCAAGAATGATCTATCTGTCATCTGGAATGACCGCTCTGTCATCGGGAATGGCCTCTCTGTCATCGGGAATAACCTCTCTGTCATCGGGAATGGCCTTTCTGTCATCGGGAATAACCTCTCTGTCATCGGGAATGGCCTTTCTGTCATCGGGAATGGCCTCTCTGTCATTGGGAATGACCTCACTGTCATCAGGAATGATCTATCTGTCATCTGGAATGACCTCTCTGTCATCGGGAATGGCCTCTCAGTCATCGGAAATGGCCTTTCTGTCATCGGGAATGGCCTCTCTGTCATTGGGAATGACCTCTCTGTCATTGGGAATGATCTATCTGTCATCAGGAATAACCTCTCTGTCATCGGGAATGATTTATCTGTCATCGGGAATGACCTCTCACGTCCTCCCTCAGAGACATCACCTCACACTCCTACCTTTGCCCATCACACTCTGCAGCGAGTCATGCTATGGTGGAGGTGGGACGACCAGAGTTGGGTCTTTACTTGGGAGGCCCCCCTACCAAGAAAACTGATGACCATTTCATTTTGGGGGCCCTAGACAACTGCCTATTCTGCCTATAGCTAAAGCCTGTCATGTCTATAATTAACATATATTATATAAATTATAATATGTTATATATTATACAGTCGGACGTCGCTAAGTCGAACTCAACGGGACCAAAAAAAAAATTTGACTTAGGGAGTTTTCGAGTTAGGGAAAACGGCGTACAGTAATAGG
>JAODKM010000004.1:384792-399373 GCA_026780845.1 Petrocephalus sullivani | reverse complement strand
GGAGGGAGAATGTGGGTGCCCCGATGGAGTAAGAGTGCAGCCTGAGAGGAGCATGATGGGATTGGGGACACATCCTCAGCCTGTTTAAGCCACACCTTCACAGGGCCTGTTTGCCGTCTGAGCGCTGATTGGCCCGCCTTTCTTCCCTTGTGTACAAACGTGCATCTGAGCGAGTCGACCGCATTAAGCAGCCACGCCCAAATGCCAAACAACCCAACCCCAACCCCTCATTCATAAGACGCTGCCTGGCCGCTGAGAATTTCGTGTGTGTGTGCGTGTGTGTATGTGTGTCCAGGGTGGCACATTGTTCCTCTGATGGAATCTCGGGTCGGCATGCGGGCTGCGGTAATCCAACCCGTCGACCCGGGACACCCCAGCGCTGAATCGGGCCTTTGTGCTGGAAGAAGAGCAGCCATTTCCGACAATGGAGTGAGGCTGAAAGGCCGTGTTTGCTGTCGGCTGCCCCCACCCCCCGCCAGGGAATGCAGGTCTGCCATGTTCAGGGCACGGGCCCCCACCCCCTGACTCTTGCAATGCCCGTCTTGGGGACCCGTTGGCGTCCCAACACTGCATTTCATTAGGATGCCCTCAGCCTGTCTGCAAAGCCCAGAATGTCTCCAAATGTTTAATTGCAGCCTCTTCAGGTGGTTTGAGTGATGGTTCCAACAGGCATCATCTGCCCAACTCCCTTCGAGTTTGATCATTAAAAAACAATGAACATGCTCTGCTGATGTTTTATTCATCTCCGAGTCATATCGGCGAGTTTCCGTTTCGCGAACTCCCCCTCGCCGCAGTGACTCTGGCGGGCGGCGAGTTAATAAAGCAGCGAGGTTATATCTGCTCCGTGGCCCTGTAAGCGTTTGGGTCGTTACGGGGAGATAAGAGCAGCTGGGGCACTGAACGGAACAATGACTCTGCCAGGAAATCTCGGGCCTGCTGAAGACATAATCAGGAGGGAGGTGGACCGGGCCTTTCTTTGGGAAACGTCGGCTTTCATGTATCCCACATTACAGGGGAATGACGAATGAATGCTAGGAACTGTTTAAACTTCACAAAGCATCTGAGTGCTCGCTCTCTCTCCACACCCAGTTTGCGCTTTCGGGGAGAAGTTAACGTTTAACCTCCGTCGTTACTGTGTTCTCTCGCTTCTCCTGAATGCTTCTTCTTCTGTATGGAATACGACAAAAATATGAGCTTTTCCCCTCCTGTGCCATTACCCTACAGAAGGCACTTCTCAGCCCGGTCCACAGGAACCTGCAGACGGTCCACGTTTTTGCTTCCTCCCAGCTCCCAGCCAGACAGTCCATATTACAGGGAGTTAGCAGGGAGCAAAAAATTTGGATTGTTTGTAGGCCCCCGAGGACGTGGTTGGAAACACTGCACCACATTTTTGTTAAGATGGTAACAAGGGCAAAGGTCAGTCATGAGGATATACACATCCCTCCCCTGAAGATTTATGGACATGTCATCCGGCATCTTACTGATGCTCTTCTGTATATCTATGACATGTGAAAGGGCGTCCCCATGACGATCCTAGGAAAATCTTCACGGAGATTGTGTGTATCATCTATAGACCCCAAACTCATGGCCTCGGCCTTCTCACTGGGAGGAGGGTTTTCACGGGTGACTCCTTCATCCCCTGCTGCCCCTCCTACCAGGGGGGTGCGGTCGGAGCCAGTGTACACAGTGGGCAAGATCAAACGACCTCCACCTAGGGGACAGCCTTTGACTGGGGGGGGGTGCCGGTTACCGGTGCTGCTGTGAACATGCCCCGAGTCAGGTGGAGCAGTGCGACCCAAATCCATTTAGCCAGGAGCAGCACTACAGTCATATAATTTTTTTTGCTATTTTATCATTACACGGTAACAGTGCGTCAAATCTGAACCCAGGAATGTAGTCACGTCAAAGGTTGGGTAATTTCCTTAAATTAGCTTAATACTTAGATGAACTGCAGTGCAGAAGTTCTTCTTAGAATACCTCTGTCTTCGCCAGAGTGCTGAGGGAGGCGGGAGCATGAATTGCTAACCAAATCCTCCTGTTGTCTTAACAGCACTGAAGAGATCCTTTGACATTGAGGATGTGGACGAGATCCCCGCTTACTCTCCGTCCTCAAACCTCGGCTCGCCCTTCAGTCCGAGTCCGGTCCTCAGCAAAACCAATGACGGCCGAGGACCGGCCAGTCATGGGCCACCGTCCTACCAATCACGGGTCAGCATCGGCCCAAGCCCTGCCCAGAGTCCAGTCATGAAAAGCAAAATGGTGACCAGCCTGTCATTTAATCGCGGGACCATTGGCGTGGTCAGGGCCAATGGCAACACGGGTTCGGGAATCACCCGTGTGTCATCGTTCCAGAGCAGGTTCAACCCAAATGGCTTCTTGTCCTCTGGCCCAGGGAGTGACAATGACAGCCTCCACAGCTCCTCCTCCAGCCTGGAGTACCAGGGCACCTCCAAACTCAGCTCATTGGCCAGCCCTCCCCAGAGCCCCGTAGGGGTAAGTGAGTATAAGCCCCAGCATCTGGCCAGCACTGTCCTGAAGAAGTTCTCCTCACATGGCAATGTGTTCCACTCTGAGGTGGAAGCACCCACCCTCCTGGCCACGGAACCGGCAGGTGTCAACCATGGCTCTATGCCTTCCCTGGACCTCCAGATCTCTGAGAGTGGTGGGAGAAGAAATGCAGGCCCCCTGGGCATGAGGTATGCTGGCATGGCTCCCACTTGGGGTTCCAACCCCGTTGGAAGGGTCCCGTCATTTTCGTCCGGCTCCCAGCCACCCAAACCCAAAGAACCAGTCCGGCTCAACAAGTTTCCTCTGGATCTTGATAGCTTGGTGGCAAAGCCCCAGGTTTCACCCCCCGAGGTTACCCCGGCACCAAAACCGGTCCCAAAGCACAATGGGACTCTGATCAGCCCCCCAACCACACCCATCATTCCCTCTCACAGCTCGGATGCTGTCCCGCCATCTCCTCCGGGGTCCATGCCCGTCCCCAGCATCAGTGAGTCCCCCGTGCCCCTCTCCCCAGCCCAAACCCCACAGCTCAAGCTGGTATCGCAGCCCCAGGTGGTACAGCTCTCCCCTGGCCCAGCTACCCCAACCTCAGGTCCTGGCCCAGAGGTGATGCTGGATGCCGGGGAGACCGTTGGCTCCATCCTCCAGAGGATTGCGTCCTTTACGTCAGCTGGCAATGTGGGTCCCAGGCCCAGAGAGAACAGCAGCAGCAGCAGCAGCAACGGGGGACAGGAGCAGGACCAGGAAGCGGCCGTACATCTCCAGCAGCGCCAACAAGACGGTAAGATCCATACTCTCGATTCAACTCTCCAGTACAAATGAGCCTTTGAACTAATTAAGGCTGTTTAAATATAAATTAACTATAAAAAAAACTCATTAAAGATAAAATTAACTGATTTTGGCCATTAAACATACATTAAATAAATCTGCAGCACTAGAATAATTTGTGCTCCTGGTGTTTACTCAGGAATACGTCTGTGAGAAATGGAAGGTGACAAATTAACTAGCTAATTAGCATCTTGCTAACTGCTTGATCAACATGGTTTCCTGCTCCAGTGTCCCGACTAGATGTATTGCTATCATCATTCCAGGTTGTCTCTTCAATGCCATGAAAAACAACGAGGGAAGAACTTCCTGGTATATCAATGAACAGCTCAGTAGAAAAAGCCTGGGGTGCGTTTCCCAAAAACTCCTGGTGGCAACTTACATAGTTGGATTCATTCAGGTACATGGGTCCAACTATGTAAGTTGCTAACATAGTTAGCAGCTATGCTTTAGGGGAACGCACCCCAGGCAGGGAGATATTGCTTGTGTGTGGTGAACCCAACTTGGCTATGGTATAATTATTTACTTTTGGCGTCAGTGACTGATCAGGGTAGGTTTCCCGTGCGGCTGGGCCTGTCCGGTAATATCGCACACGACAGTTCACCCTCAGGACTTTTGAGAATCTCATTCGCGGCAGAGAAACCTGCAAGTGCCGAAAGATTTATGACCCATATCAGAGAACGAGCTGTAAACACTACCACGGACTTGGGTTTACACTTGGCACGCCAGCTGCAGGCTACACAGGATTGACGGCGACGGTCTTGCGGTTTATACCGCGGCGTACATGCAAACAGTGGCGGCAAGAAACCCGAGATTTGGTGCCCGTTGTAGTCGAGATATCTGCGGGTGAAGGTGTAACAGACCAACATGTCAACAGAGCTGCTGAGGGAGCAAGTACAAGAAGGGCCCTTGGCCAACCCTTAGCCTCACATCCCATACAAAGATATTTTCCCACTGAAATGTTGTGTATTTTCGTGTGATGTTTGTGTTTCCAGGCCTGTGCTTGTTACATAGCTGCTGAATTTAATTAGCTACGGCCGCAGTCGATGTTGTCGGGACACTTTGTCGGCTAATCCAATGCCAGCGTGTAATTCACTGTTTTTTGGAGCTTTATTTTCTTTTCCAGATTAAAACAAGCCTAAACTACATAGACAGACTACATGGCTTCCAAGAAATGGCTTCTTTGGCTTGTTTAGTTTATCTTTGCGGGTCATGTAATGAAAGGAAGTCGATTCTGTTGCGGGCCTGAGAAAGCTGTTATCATTGTAGGAGTGCTTCATTTGATGCGTGCACTTCATTAGACAGATTTCGTGTAGCACTCTTTGGTACAATCACGTTGTCTTGTGGCAAGAGGTTGAACCGGTCGAAAGGGTGGTCCTTCTGTTCGGACGCTGGTGGCGGACCTGCAGAGGGTGGGCCACAGGCTGTTTGTTACTGAGGACAGGAAGGAAATGAGTGACCTTCACACACTGGGAAACTTCACCTTGTTTGGACAAAAATAAGTGCACAGTTGTGTGTTTGGGGGGAGACAAGGCTGTTAGGGAGCGCTGTTAAGGAGCCTGATGCTGCAGTTTGTCTCTGCTGGTTTGGCTGCCCGTGAGATGTGCACGTTTGCCCGTGTGGCCCAAAGGGCGGGTTGGCTTGGCGGTCATGCCTGGCGAGGCTCTCGGGTCAGAACGCTGCGGTGTTTCCTGAGATAATGGGGAAAATGGGCTTGCTGGGGGGGAGTAGGTGCTGAGTGCCGAGGCCCTGTTTTTAACACAGGGTGTCCCGTTTTTAGATCAAACACCAGCGAATGACACACGAAAAAGCGAGTGTTCATATGTCAGGTTTTCCCTGGAAATTAAATGAAGGCTTTGAAAGCTGCACTGGTGGTTTAAGACAAACATTTCGGGAGCTGGAGGAGAGGAAACATCTGGCCTGCCAGAGAGGTGAACTTACACCCCCGTGCTGGGGTTCGGCCGTGAGGGCCATAGGGGAGTTTCTGTAAGGCAGGCACAAAAGCCTGCAAGACGAATCGCGGCCGCCGTTTCAGAAAACTCTCCGTCTTTCTTCTGGGGGAGGATTAAACGATGTGCCATTTCGGACTCCGAGCGGCCGGGTCGGAATCTAAGCGCTGATTTACAGCACGGTCCACAGCAGCGGGAGACACAGCTGTGTTTGCCTGTATCATCTAGGGGACGCTGTGTGGCCCAGTGGGTTACGACACTATGTCTATGATCGGAAGGTCTCTGGTTCAAGTCCCAGCAGCGGTATAGTGAGGTCACCATTGGGCTCTTGAGCAGGGTCCATAACCCTAATTGCACCAGTGACTTTCTCATCTTTCTCAAATGTATCTCGCTTTGGATAAAAGCATCTGCATATTCAATTTAAATGTAAATGTGCAGTGCACCACCACTGCGGCCATGATCGTCCGTTTGGTAGCAGGATCGAGGGCCTGGATTCGGCAATAGGGCCAGTTCTCAGACAGTGCTGTGACCCATTCCTCGCTGGGTGTCCCACCTTCCCATTCCCCTGGGATTGTTTTAATTTGCCTGGCAGCAAGAGGACACTTACACTGATTTTTTGGGGAATGTCCCTTATCTGATGTTCCACCTCCCGACGGGGGCCGCGGAGCTGAATGGCCCACAAAGATCGTTTTTGTTTTTGTCTTCATGGAAACTCAATCATCCATCTGATTAGCTAGAAGACAGTCAACCTTACAGAACAATGACTTAATACAGCTGGCACCAAGTGGCCCTTTTAAAAGAAGATAAAACATGAATGAGATTAAAGTGATTCAATTTGAGATTCCTGATTTGGGGGTGGGGGGCAATAGCAGAATACCAAAGCCGAGCTAGCAGCCCCCACACATTGGGGAGCATGCCTCAACTTTAAACCAAGCGTCACAACACTTAGCCTAAATTGGGTCTTTTCCACAATGGTTTGCACATGACACGGAGGATGCAAACGTTTATTTACAAAAGGGTCAGACAGTTAAAGGGCAGCAAATTTCTACAGAAAAACTGTTACACTTACAACTCCACTCGACTCACATACATCTTACTGCTATTCAAAAATAATCTAGGCCCTGACTCATTAACACTCATTTGTGGCTACATTTCAGGGTTTGTGCGCTAACAGGGCTTCGGCCACCTAGTCTCTAACCTAAAACAGGGAGCACATTCACAAAACGCACAAAGGGAACAGGACTACTGATTAGTAAACTCTGTTGTTCACTGAAGGCCATAGTTTGAATTTGTGACTGGCATAAAATAAGTAATGAAAGAAATAGATTAGAAATTCACAGAGGGGCTGCCGCCCCTTTAAGAGCGAAAAGGGCACAAAACATCTTTGAAGCTTCTGAAGAAAAACATTAAAGGTGGAAACTTCTGAAGCGTCTCCCTTCCTTTTAATCTCTCTCAGAGCGGCAGCGTTTCCTGAGGCACGGCGCGATTAAAAGGAGACGTTTCCGCACGCTGCCCGCTTTCTGAGGAATTCGCCGGAGTGCCGTCCCGAGTATGAACACATGACGGCTCTCCCGTTTGCTTTCTCGCCATAAAAATGCTCATTCCCCGTGACTAACGTCACCTTCCCCCAAAACAAAATGGGGGCCACGTGGGCCTTTTCTGTTCTAATTCCCACCAGGCACAACAGTGAGAGCCCTTGGACTTTCGGCCGGCCTGGCCAGCAGTTTGTTAGGGAAGTTACGTCATCCAATTACAGACAGTTCAGGTCCAGAAAGTACAAATCCAGACCAAGGTTTTGTTTCAACCAACCAGTTGAGTGTAGAGAGTCGCAGTAACAGAGTACTCAACTACATATATTTTACGCACATGGTAAAAGGTCGTGTGACTGTATCGCAATGATAATAATATCAGATCAAATGGACAACAAAGTAGTATGGGCACACTGCTGGTCCCATGTCAGTAGGGTGTGGCACCCCCCCCACCCCAGGCCAGGATACATGCTGTTGTATCCTTTCCTGCAGCAAATTGGCCCACAGCTGTTGTAACTGGCCCTCGAGATCCTGCAGACTGGCACTGGGTCAGAGTTGAGCTGATCCCACACGTTAGATTGGGGACACATCAGGGGACCTGTCTTGTTGAAAAGGGTGCCATTTCAGGAGAGGTAAGACATGCGGATGCAGGACGTCACTGGCGTAGTGCTGTGCCGTCAGGGTCCCCCAAATAATGAGATGACCAGAAGTCATACCCAATGGCCTCATGCAAGCCCACAATGTGACCCCCATCAAACTCCATCAAGTGCTGGTAATGCTGTCTAATGAGTCTATGAGGCACCTTCTGTGTCTGGTGACTAGACGTGCCAGCAACTTTCGAATCGAATCATTTACATACCCATCGCTGGTCTGCACCAAATGTACCAAATATGTACCAAATTGCTGGGTGCTTAACTTTTCTTAGTCACTGAGTGTATGTCCCTTCCTTTGCTGGTCTTGCTTCCAAAAACACCAACTGAAGCGAGCAGACCACCCGGCAAACGCGCATTAAGAGGTCAGCAAAACTGTGATAGGGTTAGGTTTAGGGTTGGGCGACTGTTTTTTCACGGGTCCAGTAGGCGGTTTGAGAGAAAATGACCAGCGAAAGCCTGTATAGAGCTTAGGTCTAACTGCTTCAGGAATTAGAATAGGCAGAGCGAGGGACAGCCCCCCAGGACAGGTTTGGCGTGATGCCCTATGGAGCTCCTCTAATGTTCCTCACCTCTCTCGCTCCGCTGTTCCGGTCACCGGGATGGGTTAGGCTTAAGGTTAGGATTAGGGGACTCAAGACCCTGGGGCGGACTCACGTGACTTGCCGGGCTGGGACTCACGTAACGCACAAGAAAGTTCACTGCCGCTGGGCAACACCAGCGAGCAGTTTACACTAAAGCAGCAAACTTGTATGGAGATGTGCAGCCCGGTGCACGGCTGACCACTCTCCGGGGGCATCCTGCATTAGAGAGCTAAGCCTCCCCTCCCGTAGGTTGCGGTTCGAGGTAGGAGGTCTGGGACGAGCCAGACTGGGATCTCACACACCGGGGATTACCGTGACTCTGGGCTTCACTTGTCTGCCCGCTCCTCAGAGGCTGAGATTCCTGTTTAAGCCTCTCCCCGCCCCACCGCTCCGCTCCTGTCCCTTTCTGCTGCCTGCACATCCTTCCACCTCCTCTTCATCCCCCTTCCCTACCTCTCCACTTGTCCCTCCCCCACACTCCCCCACCCTTCATGTTTGAGCCTGCCCTGAACATACAGGGGGTTCCTCTCTGCCCCAAAACAGCGGGTTTTATTCTGGATTTAATTACAGTGATTTAGAGAATAAATTCTTCACCAGCAGATGTTTTAAGCAAACTCCCCCCCACCCGTCCGGTTCTGCTTCCTGTTAAATATTTATTTCTTCGCCAGTTCATGTTGTTGTCTGTTGACTATTTTTGTTTTTTTTTTTATCCTGGGACTTGTTTGAAATTCGAAAATGCGATTCATGTTTCTCTGGAATCGTCCTAAACCCTTCAGCGTGTCAGCTGGCAGGGGAGTGGCAGGGGGGCGGGGGGTGAATATTTCGTTAGTGAAAGGGATTGTAGCATATTTCATTCACATATGGGGCAGTAAAAACAATAACAAAAACAGTGTCAATAATAATCTGTCTTGACAGATAAAGCAGTCGCTGATGTTCCGTTGGATCCGTGTGTAAGTTCAGCCGCTGGGTTCCGTGAAGGGCGTTTAGCGCGGTAAAGATTACTCCCATATGATTACATGACAATTAGAGCCAATGAAATTCCACATTTAAACCTCACATTTACACGCTAAATGTTATTTACAGTTCCTGCACATGTTCCAACACACAGCCAGAAGGTTTAATCTCTAGGCCTCCATTTACAACAGGAGCATTACCCAGTGCGACAGCGCGCTGTGTCGTTTGGCTTGTAAGCCACATTGTTCTCAGATGGTAATGTGCGCTCTGGGTGTTTTTCAGAGCTAGATCTGAGGCTCCTCGGTCGTGGGGAAGGCTTCCCGTGAAATGCCTGTCTTTGCTTTCAGATTTACAGCTGGCCAGAGTCCTTCAACATGAAAGATCGATCTCGGCATCATCTATCGCGTTTGTGACTTATAGCAAAATAGCAGAGTGGGGTCTCGGAGATATTTTGGCACACTGTTTCTGGTCGAGCGGTCTTGTAGCTCCAGGGAATAGAGCAGGGGGCCCATCACGTCCCAGCTGTGTTCCAAGGTGGGATCCTGACCTCTCCCTCGACCTCTGACCCCCCGAATCCTGGTTATCCTCTTGTACCCTTTTGCACACAGGTGACGACGTATTAGTGCATTTCCTCCACTGATTCTTCAAGAAGTCGTTTTATGCGACCAGAATTGCAATCGCCATTTCCGTTCCTTACTGAGGTACATAACTTTTCCAAAAGTTTTTGAGTTTGTTTTGGAAATTCCGAGTTCCAACCTCTGCAACCATGTACTGTTCTTAGAATTCAAAATGGCCGCACCCTTCTTGAACAGAAGTTAAAGCTGTAGTTATAATGTCTTCTTTATACCATCTTATTTGTGGCTCCTTAACTCAGTCGTACACACAGTACGCATGTCCAACTGCAATCCATGGACGTGTTGCTACTGTGTTTTAATGTGCAAAATACGGCACAATGTGTTGTTATCAACTGATATTGCTAACAATGGCTAACAATGAAGACTGGCTGGAACTGGAGCCTGTTACAGAAAGCAGGATGTCTTGCTTAGCCGGATAGCTTGTCAGATTTAAGGTAGACTGGGCTAAATGTAGGTGAACAAAGATAAAGGCCATTTAAACTGGGGTCAGGTTCTCCCAACACGGACATCTGCTTCCAATACCCAGGCCACCGTCGGCGATTGTGGCCGCGGAACCCATCCGGATGATGGTTCTGGGACGTTGGGGGTGGGACGCGGCACATCAAGGGCCTGGGGATTTTCCTTTAAAGACGTGTTCTCACATCTGCCATCCACATCCTGACTCGATCGCCTCTGAGATTGAAAATAACTAAAGAAAATTATTAACAAATTTTAAAATAACGGTTTAACCAGTGGAGCTGCAGTGAGTCTGGTACAGGATGGGCTGCCCCCCTCGTTTAATGATGAGGCCAGCAGCAACTTAATGACCCCCACTCGGCAGAGCTTGTTAAGGTCTGTCTCCTGAAAGGTTCCCTTTTCTGAAGACTGCCCCCCCCCTTTCAGGAAGTGACAGTGATAAGTGCTCCGTGTTCCCTGTCAGGGTCATTACGGGCCAATAAAGGGTGATTAACGACAGCGAGCACAACAGCAGGCACGTCTGTGCGGACGAGAGCGACGCGTTGTGAGGAAAGGCGTGATTTAGTGGGGGGTTCGGGGTGGGGGGGGTGTTTATCTTTGAATTGGGTTTTGTGGAGATATGGGCCCGGCCACTGACAGCTCCTCTGCATTCTGCTATGTTAAATAGCAGCGGAGGGTGAAGACTGTCACGCTGACAAGACCCTGGGGCGGACTCGCGTGACTTGCCAGGCCGAGACTCACGTAACGCACAAGAAAGTTCCCTTCCGTTGCGGCCACTGGCACCAGACCCCCCCCCCCCCCCGGAGCAAAGCATATTAGAGATTGGGGGGGGTGTGCATACAGGGGAGTGAGACCGGCTTTGCTGTTTCACAATCACAGGGGAGGGAGCAGGTAGGAATTCACAGGCCTGGGGGCAAAATCTGTGGTCAGGCCCCTCTTTGTATTCCGTAATGCACCCAGAATGACTGCAGCCCCCCGAGTGACAGGCATCACGACTCGGCTGAACGGTGCATGATTTCGGCTAAATACTTTCCCGTGTGTCTGCGATTTCCCTCTCCATCTCGCCTTGCGTGTGCCCCCATGTCCCTGCTCTCCTAACCCCCTAAGCACATACCCCAGCAGCAAACAAAAAGTTCTCTTGTCAGTCAATATTTTTCATTCAGTTTTATTGAACCGGAGTCTGGAATCATTAGACGCATTAAAGAGAGTCATAGTCTTTGAGCGCATGTGAGTATGTATGTGTGTGTGTGTGTGTATACATGCTTGCCCGAGTCCAAAAGCGTTTAGACAAATTTGAACAAGTCGGGCGTTTCCTATCCGCCGACCTGTCGACAGGTTTCATTTTTTTCTGTTTTTACTAGCATGGAAAGGCAGGCTGCGATGGAACGTGCCTCTTCTCTGCCCGGAAGATCACAAAGAGCAGCCTGCAGTGACTTTAAGAGTTGGCCATTTTCACGCAAGGCGCTCGCTGTGTTCAGGAGGCAGAGGTCAGGGCTTAAAGCTCATAAACAGTTATGGCAGGAACTGAAGCTGAACTTCTCATCCAGAGTAGAGGAGCCCCATCCACAGAAACGCTACCCAGCAGATTTTATGATAGTCACATGACAGCTGCAAGCCTGTCTCCACTCTGAAGGAGCCAGTGGATGAGCCAATCAGAGAGCGGCTCTATCCCCTGCGGTGGTGGACCCCCCGCCGCATTCTCACGCGCAAATACGGGCCGTGCTTCAGTTGTGGAGATGGAATTTTTATAATTAGACGAGATATTAAACGCGGAATTCCGCCTTTAACTGTGGCCAGCTGTTGGCCACCAGCCCTCACTCTAATAACTTAAAAATAATAACTTTTAGAGCCAGAGTGGTAAATATCAAACGGCTGGGACCCGGAGTGCCTCAGAGTGGTGATGCGGGGTCGGCGCAGCCTGTCGGCACAGCTGTTCAACGGCAGTATGACTCATGCACATGGGCGTGACTCGGAGATGATCATATATGTAACATACAGTACTGCTGGGGGAGGGGGGGGGCATGGGGCCCCACCCTCCTCACAGGGGCTCTCAATCTCATGTGAAATGTGTCCCTGCCTATCTGGATTTGTCTTCTTGCCCCAGGCTGAATAATCGCTCACCGATGACGGATGATCGACCGAGTCGATTTTAATCAATGCAGACTGTAATAATATGGAGAAAGTCTCACCTGAAGACAAATGGCCTGTGCATAAACATGACAGTATGGGATGATTCAGCCTTGCTAGCATCACTTTAAATGGGGGAGGGGGGCGGGGGGGGGACTGTGTGATTTAAGGTCCCTCGAAGCCTGCGAAAATTTATGAGCAGCCATTTAAAATCTCCATGCGTAAAGCGCTGGGCGGCTACAGGGAACATGGCCAGCTACAGGGAACATGGCCAGCTACAGGGAACATGGCCGCTGTTTGTTTCGCAAGGCTCATGTATTTTACTGGGGCGCCTCTGTAATGTCAGTAAGCCAGTGATTGCAGTGTGTCAGCGGTGCATGGCCACCTCTGCCATACTCACTGGCTTGCTTCCAGCGTAGAGCCCGTCAGTCCTTTCAGTTAATGGGACAGACTTCGATGCAAAACTCACTGGGATCATTGCAAGCTGTCAGTCATGGTCATGGTCACATGATCGAGTCCGTTTGAACCAATGATTGACTCCCTTTGAACCAAACAACCAATCACTGCACACGGTGAACACATGCGCTCCCTCAAAGGCTGATTTCCCGTCAGCAGTACTGAACACCTCATCCTACACAGCTCTAGTGTAGCTAGTGTGTTAGCATGCAGGGAGTGCTGGCTAGCATGTTAGCAAGTAGGGAGTGCTGGCTAGAGTGTCAGCATGCAAGGAGTGCTGGCTAGCGTGTTAGCAAGTAGGGAGTGCTGGCTAGCGTGTTAGCAAGTAGCGAGTGCTGGCTAGCGTGTCAGCATGCAGGGAGTGCTGGCTAGCGTGTCAGCAAGTAGGGAGTGCCGGCTAGTGTGTCAGCATGCAGCGAGTGCTGGCTAGAGTGTCAGCAAGTAGGGAGTGCTGGCTAGTGTGTCAGCATGCAGGGAGTGCTGGCTAGCGTGTTAGCAAGTAGGGAGTGCTGGCTAGAGTGTCAGCATGCAGGGAGTGCTGGCTAGCGTGTCAGCATGCAGGGAGTGCTGGCTAGCGTGTTAGCAAGTAGCGAGTGCTGGCTAGCGTGTCAGCATGCAGGGAGTGCTGGCTAGCGTGTCAGCAAGTAGGGAGTGCCGGCTAGTGTGTCAGCATGCAGCGAGTGCTGGCTAGAGTGTCAGCAAGTAGGGAGTGCTGGCTAGTGTGTCAGCATGCAGGGAGTGCTGGCTAGCGTGTTAGCAAGTAGGGAGTGCTGGCTAGAGTGTCAGCATGCAGGGAGTGCTGGCTAGCGTGTTAGCAAGTAGAGAGTGCTGGCTAGCGTGTTAGCAAGTAGAGAGTGCTGGCTAGCGTGTTAGCAAGTAGGGAGTGATGGCTAGCGTGTTAGCAAGTAGAGAGTGCTGGCTAGCGTGTTTGCCTCAGGTTTGCCAACTCTTACGCATCTGGTGTGACACTCATCTGGTGTGACACTCATCTGGTGTGACACGCATCTGGTGTGACACTCATCTGGTGTGACACTCACGCTTTCAGACTCTCACGCTCACTCGAGAAATATTACGCTGAATTTATATTATTCCATTGTAAACCTAAAATGTGCTACATCTGAAGTGTTGGGGTAGTTTGCAAACCATACAGACTATTGACAAGGTAATAAAACTGTTACATATATGTAAATGCATGTGCAGACTTGACTCAAATTGAAAATCTCACACCAGCCAGCGGACCAAAGTTAGTAGCCCTGTAGCCTGGACGAGAGCTGGCTAACATATTAACATGGAGGAAGTGCTGGGTATTGTGCTAGCATGGAGGGAAAGTCAGGGCTTCCAGCTTTGGTCTGGAGATTTTCAATTCGAGACAAGTCTGCATGCGCATTTACATGTATGTAGCAGTTTTATTACCTTGTAAATAGTCTGTAGCGTTTGCAAACTACCCCAGCGGTTCTGATGCAGCTAATTTTAGGTTTATAATGGAAAAATATAGATTTGCCACAAGGTTTCTTGCGTGAGCGTGAGAATAAGAAAGGGTGAGGGTTACACCAGATGGGTAACAGTTGGCAACCCTGGAAGGTTGGCTAGCATGTTAGCATGGAGGGAGAGATGGCTAGCATGTTAGCATGGAGGGAGCGCTGGCTGGCATGTTAGCATGGAGGGAGAGATGGCTAACATGTTAGCGTGGAGGGAGCGCTGGTTGGCATGTTAGCATGGAGGGAGAGATGGCTAACATGTTAGCGTGGAGGGAGCGCTGGCTGGCATGTTAGGATGGAGGGAGAGATGGCTAACATGTTAGCGTGGAGGGAGCGCTGGCTGGCATGTTAGCATGGAGGGAGAGATGGCTAACATGTTAGCGTGGAGGGAGCGCTGGCTGGCATGTTAGCATGGAGGGAGAGATGGCTA
>JAODKM010000004.1:363732-376409 GCA_026780845.1 Petrocephalus sullivani | reverse complement strand
CCGTTACTCCGTCACACCTGTTGCCGAGCGTGTCTCACTGACAGGCCCTTTGGTATACGTGTTTCCCTCATACAGTCTTGGTCTTAAACATCGAGCAAGCGGGAAAACAATCCAGGCTGTTCCGGTTGCCCCCAAACTCTCCACAATTGCCCTAACCGCTTCACTATTGCGGGGAGGGGGTTAAATTTATGGTCTGATCTTAGCGATCACACCTTCCTGTCATCTCTCGGGTAACCTGATATTGTGGGGGGAGGATGTAGCCACCATGACTCAGGGACTGAAACACCCCCCCAGAGTGGTTTGGTGGCCCCATACCAAAAAAATCACACACGCTCATACTCACGGCATGGGAAAACCTCACTGAACCACTGAAATCTAACTTAACTGAGGATGCTGGTATCTAAATTAATGTGACAGGAGAGGCAGGAAGAGCCATTTCCACTATGCAAAGAGGCAGCCGCGATCCACAGTGTGACGTCAGGCAGCCAGGAAGCACCCGCATTTAGTCAGACACTCAGGAGCTGTTTCTAAGCTGGCCTCTTGTCAGCTCCACAGCTGAAGGCAAACACTGGAATCTACTGAAGTTTGAGAGTCTGCAGAAAAATATTCAAGTGAAGGTGAACTTGGATGTAATTGAGCAGACAGCTGCCATGGGCTGTGTGAATGGGGACAGCGGCATCGGCTGCAGTGTGCAGGTTGTAGAGCAGGTTTCCCTAATTCTGGTCCTGGAGGGTCAGTCCGCTACACAGTTTGCAGGTTTCCCTGCTCGGACACACACACTAAACCGGGTAATTAGGTAAATAAGGTAAGTTTGAGCTCGGAAATCTGCAAACTATGTCACAGACTGGCCCTACAGGACTGGAATCGGGGAGCCCTGATGTGGAGGTAAAACTTGGAGAGAAAATTTGTTTGATTTCTCACGTGAGCCTCCTACCACCAGCAGGGGTCTCTGCAGAGCAAAACAAAATCACTTTCTTCCCAAGACCACAGCTCTACCGTGAAGGGCTGCTTTTTGACTTTTGACGAATAATAAAATTCTCCTGCTTCCCAGGGTTACCTTTGTCACACAGAAAAGGCAAAGGAGTTACTATTGGCATACTTGCCAGAAAGCTTTGGCGCTTGCATATCCTCCTCGCCGTTTTTGCTTTTCTGTTCATTATCTCCTTTTTCCCGTTTCACAACAAGTCGTCGCTGGAAAGCGAGGCAGCTGTAGCAGAGCAGTTTGCTCTGAGCCAGCGTGTAGCAGAGCGGTCCCCGTTAGCCTAGCATACAGCCATTAGCCTAGCATACAGCCATTAGCCTAGCATACAGCCATTAGCCTAGCATACAGCTGTTAGCCTAGCATACAGCCATTAGCCTAGCATACAGCCATTAGCATTAGCATCTCGGTGGGCCGCGCTGCTCTTTGCCTGCTCAGCTGGGCCCAGAGCTGCTAGCCAGCCGGCGGTAGCACATGCTGCTGGGAATGGCTCGGGGCCCCTTCAGGGGGCGCGTCGACTGGCTTGAACTGGCTTGTTTGTGTGGTTCTGGTTCACTAAAGATTCTTTTCACAGTGGCAACATTAATCAAAGGCGGTTCCCCCCCCTCCGCCTCACGAACGAGGTCCCCCACATCCTCAGAACACATGGAGCGCTAATAGGCTATAACTCCTGCAGTAGAGGCGATGCTCCTGTGCATGGAAATATGGGTCATCGGGAGCGGCCTTTCATTTCGGAGGGGGGAACCGGCCTGTGTGCCCTGGGACAGACATCACCCCGGCCCCTGGGCTAGAATGGGCTATTACTCTCTCGTGACGAGGACCAGAACTGGGAGATGGGCCTCGCTTTGTGCCATTTTGAGCTGCCTGTAAGATCTATAAGATCTGAAAAAGGTTGCCAAGATGTTTAGGGTTGAGGTTTTAGGTCATTCACAAAGCTTTTGCGGGGGCTGATTCAAGCTTCTGTCAGACTTTTCTCCAACTGAACAAATCCCATAGCATCCAGATAGCCTCACCTTACACTGAAGCTGCTGGATCATGCATTTAGGGGGAGTCCAGTGCTGGACTTATGCACGGGCTAACCTTGGCTGAGCCCAGGGCCCCAAATACTTTTTTCTGGTTGTTATTTGATGAACTGCTTGTGACACGATAGACCCGCCTAAATGTGTCCCTGGAGACGCTTGGCTAATCCTCGTTCTTCTCGGTCATCTTTAGATGAACACAGAAGAAATCAAAGATTGGACAGTCAGTGTTACGACTAGTCCAGAAGTGAGCTGAGTTCCATAAATGGGCGAGCGGTGAAAGTTACCAGTGTAGCTGTATAGTGTATATAAATATAGGGTGATAGCAGAAAGTTCCCTTTTTTGCTCTCGCTGTCAGTTGTAAGAGGGAGGAAAGCGGCCTGCCAAACAGGAAACGCATCACCCTCTGGCTGCGGTCTACGCAAGTGAGCCCGGGCGGCAGGCTCAGCCTGTAAACCGACATCCTGGGCAGATGCTGCTCGATTGAGCAAACACGTGTGCCAGCGCCATTCCGGCCACGTTCCTCCTTTGCAGCCAGGCTAAGGTAAGCACCTGTAGGCGTCCTCTTCTTTGCCCGATCGACGGGGTAAGCGCCCTTAGGCGTCCTTCTCATTGCCAGACTGCATCTCTTTGCCCGATCGCTGAGGGTAAGCGCCCGTAGGCAACCATTTCTTTGCCTGATTTTGTCTCTGCACAATTGCTCTGGGGAAACGCCCATAGGCATCTCTCCCATTGCCTGATTGTGTCTCTTTGCCCAATCAATAGGGGTAAACATCTGTAGGCATCTTCTCTTTGCCCAATTCCGTGTCTTTGTCTGATTGATGCGAGTAAGTGCCCATAGATCTCCTTCTCCACTCCCAAATACGTCTCTTTGCCTGAGCTCTGGAGATGGCAGTTCACTTGGGGATCTGAATCCATATAGCATCCCGCTCACACTGCATGACTGGGGGGCGGGGGTGCGTGGTGGTGACAGACCTGTAAGAAAGGCAGCCTTTGTGTTTAGGGGACAATTACACATCTCTGTCCCAGCTCAACGGGACGTCAGCCTAACAATGGTGTCCCTGAGTGATTCGGGCTGCCGGGTCTGGTACAGCGGGCCGTGACAGGTGGACCCGATTAGATTTATGCACTGAAAGGCGGGTGGGGGGTGTGTTGGTACAAGGGCGCCATTTGCCGAATCCCTGCTCACCTGACCCCATGCAGAATAAGCCAGCGAGCGGCGTGCATCCGCCCCACTTCAGGGCAACGACCAAACTCTGCCGTCTCCGCTGAGGGAGCGGGTGCCCTCAGGAAGAGCACGTCATTCCAAATCCCCTCGATGGATTTACAGCGAGCTGCACGCGTGTACCAACAAAGCGCAAGTTTGCTAATGAATGGGGGTTTGAAACCGCCCGAGTACTGCAGATTTGGGGGGGGTGGGGAGGGCCCCTATACTCATTTCTGACAGGCTGACAGGAAGGACTATGGTACCTCACTTTAAAGCATAGAGGGGTTTGTTGGGATTTAGCTGGGAGCGTAGTGTTTACGAGTGGAGTATGCAGGCGAGGGGCTGGCCTCCATCTCCGCCTTTTAGCATCTGTCACATGACACGCGGTGGGTTTTATAGGGTTCCGTGCCTCTCTCGTTCTTGCTGAAGGACCCACGCGTTTTTCCACAACTCTGTTTTATGGGTCAGTTATTTGTTTGGTTTGTTCCTCAGTCTCAGAGGGGGGTAAGGTCCCTCCTGCCAGACAGCCCACGGCTCCACTGGTGTGTGAATTAGTTTGTGGGGGCCGTGGCGGGGGTGGGGTGGACTGGGTGTGCGGGAGAGGGAGGGAGTTAGAGAGAGCGGAGAGCATCCTGTTGGATTAGTGGAAGCTTCTCGCTGATCTGCATGTGAATGACTGAGAGCAGCAGGAGGCTGAAGCGATAGCAGAGAGGGGCAGTGCTCTGGGAGACACGTGGGGAGGAGAGACGGAGAGAGGGAGGGAGAGAGGGAGAGAGAGAGGGACGCGGAGATCTCTGAGAAACATCACCTCCACTTCTCCCAGCTGCCTTGGCAGGAGAGGCCACTAGCAAGGCAGTACAGGCGAGCGGGACAGACCCTTCCTGGCCCCGGAGGCCCCGCGTCCCAGCCGCAGCAGTGCGCTGATTGGATTACCCACGCAGGGCACACAGAGCGCTCGCGATGAGAGAAGGTAGGAATCCGTTCCAGCCCCCCCCCCACGTTTAGGCCGGTGGGGTTTTGAATGAGATCTTGCTGAAAGGCTTTAACAATGGAGCAGACCGTCGTGGCAGCTGTCACCAGGCGGCGGCGGGGGGGCGGTATGCGGCACGGAAGAAAGTTTTTGTTCCCTTTCAGCTTCTGTGCCCAAATGTGCAAGGGAAGGGCCCCGTTAGCCTCAGCGTCCAATCACAGCCAGGCACTAATGGGCGTCTCGGACAGGTCTCGTCTGCTTGGGTCCTGGTGTTTTGCCAGCGTGATGTCCATCACCATGGTTACACCGTGAGGCCCTCGTGTGGGATGCACGGATTTGTACGGGAATCGATGAAATGGGGGCGACTGGGTGTATGATCACAGGCAGACTGGTAAACGCCGGTTATGCCGAATGTCATCACAGTGGGAGGGCAGGGTGTTAGGTGACTTGTGATGACACACTGCTTTTCGTTTATCTAGGAGGTATGATGTCACAACCGAATTAACCATACTTCAGTACAAGTCAGAATGCCGCCCAGCAAAACCCCAGTCCGAGCCAGGTTCACTGTTAGCACTGGTATTGCCAGCAATACCAGTTGATAACAATGCCTTACGCAGTATATTGCCACAGCACCACAGCAACATGTCCACGTATAGAGGCCGGACAATACTGTATGTACAACCTATTTAATGAGACATAAATAATATATACAGTCTATCAGCTCTTATATAACTGCAGTTTTCACTTCCCTTGATGAAGGGCACAGTAAGTTCTGAGGTCGGGATGGTAGACGTTCCAGTTTGGAGCTCCAACTTCAAAGGGGATTCCAGTTGAAAATTTCCAAAATGGAACTCGGAAATTCCGACTACCAAGTTCACATGGAACGCCCCATAACTCAAGCCTCGCCTCTCAGAGTGCAGACTCTGAGGCCGTTTTCGAGAACTGCGTTACCTTACACTGGCTCCCAAAGTCTCACAGACTGGATTAAATGATGGCTGATGCTGCCAGAACTTGGGGGACATTCAAGAGAGAGCGGGTGGCCCGGGCACCGACGAGGGGAAGAGAAGGATGAGGGACCTAGAACCCGAATTTCTTTGGGGTCAAGTTTCGATACCCATGAGTAGGAAAAAAGCGTCACTGAAATAACATCCAGCCATATAGACAAGGTGAAAACGTCACGCTGGATGCTTAACTGTGTGCCGATGGAGCGTTTACACATTGATTAGCATGCTTACTTAATCAATACGCCGTTACCCTCGTAAGGAAGGAGGGGGCATGCCTGCATTAGCAACTTTGCTGCAGATTCCCATCAGAACAGGTACGCCAGTCACTGAAAGAGAAACATCACAAAGGGCCTCATTTATATACAGTCAACCATGATTTCACTGTAAAAACGCAAAGTAAATCTGCAAGCAGGGTGGGTCTCATAGTGAAAGGCCTTTATGCAAAGTTGAGGTGTTACCCAATAGACTGCTGGAAGAATTAAACTGCTACATGAGAGGCTGTATATGAAGTCTTACAGGATAGGCGCTATTAAAGTGAAGCTCTTACTTGATTGGCTGTATTGAAGTGAAGCTCTGATGTGATAGGCTGCCACTGCTGGAAGGCTGAAGCTGTCATTTCATTTCTGGGTTTGATATTAACGCAGAATAACAAGTTTAAGAGATTTTCCTGTTGTGGCAGGCGAAATTAATGAAAACACAGCCCTCCTTCAGGGATTTCCTGTCCACATCTGTACTGCGTACAGCGCATGGGTGTCGCGGAGGAATCCCGGTGATCGCGGACCTGAATGTGTCATGATGTGTCAGGAAACATCAGCATATCTGGGGACATGCTTGACTTTGGTCACTTCAGGGAGAAAGGCACTGGTGCAAGACTTCAGACGGTGGTAATGGCGATGGCTGCGGCCAATGTAAGCTCTGAAAACACTGAATAATCTGGAAACTGCTCTCACTAATGGGACTTTCTGGGAAAAGACCCGTGTAATAGCTTAAAGATGGAGACATACAGTATTTCGGTGATGGCTGGTTTATATTACATCGAAGTGCATTTGGCAGGGGGTCCGGTTGAGTCTGTGGGCTGCTCTGCTGTCCTCCGTTACCTCCGGACGCAACGGACAATAGCTAGTGAGCCGCCGTTAGCTAGCTGTGGGACAGCATGCACTCGATGTGCAGCTGGGGGCTTGACTTGCGTAGGTGGGGGGTTGGATTTGTCAGCTGGTTTCAATAAGGATCCAGATTGAGAAGCCAGTCTTCTACAGCTGGCCCTGCATGTCCAGCAAGAAGAGTCCATCCAGGCTTCACTGGTCAGCCAAACCCGTCCTAGGCTATTAATGATGTGTACACAGCATGCGTGTGGGTGTGTGTGCATCCCCCCCAATGAGGCTGAGCTAGTGGGGCCAGTGAGGTGAAAGTCCTGCTGACATCATGACAACATTGTCTTATAAATTACCCAGAATGCACCAATCACGTCACTGCGAGAACATCAATTCCTGGAACACCACTGGGGTGTTTCCCCATTACACGCTTTCTGCACCGATATAAAACTGGGACAACAGATCTGCTTAAAATAAACTATTAGTCCCCAGTGATCAGACAACATGCAAAGCATGCAATTTTCAGAATGCGAGATGAGGGTGACTGTAAATTCTGTAAAGGGAGCCAAATGTGGCTTTAAAGGAATGACTGCCTGGTTACCTGAGGGGGACCTTATGATGTCATCGCTAATGTCACACACCATTAATCTGCCCGCACATCAGACATGGGATCCAGGATGTGCATGCACTAAACACCTCTCAGTTAAAGCGGGCAGCCCCTCATTTAGACTGCAAAACCTACTGTTTTTACTTAGATTGCACACCCCCACACACCCCTATAGGGGAGTAAAGCTCACAGAGATGATGGGGGTGATTACACTGACAGCAACGATGACACATGGAGAAAGAACCCATGTATTTATGCCGCCTAGATTTAAAAGGAGCAGCCAGCCAGGCGTCTGTAAATGTTGTGCTGTGATTCACCGTGAGCACGCGACGGCGTCCATTTACCCGATTCACCTGCCCGTTCGGTGGTTTCTTACTCATTTGACACTTACACTGCTACACCTGTCACTGCTAAGTGCAAGCTGGTTATGCCTGTTTGTGCGTTATGTGGAATGCCTGTGCCGATAATTACGTTCCTGGTTTCATGGCCTCTGAGCTGGGCGACCGTGCATTATGCTGCACAATGTGAAACTGCAGATGTAAAGAATTAAACTTACATTTGATTTGAATCGGTGCCCGGGCGGTCCCTCGCTGTGGTCGTCATCAGTGTGTTGTCAGTTCCCCATCAAAGCCACCTGCCATTCATCTGTAGATGGTGTAGCACTTGGGGGGGTCGGGGGGTGCATCTGTCTGTTAGGCTGATCAAACTCGTGTCTCCCAGGAAACCCCTCCTGACTCTGGTCCTCACCCTGTCCACATCCTCCCAGTGACCCCTGCTTCTCCAGGACACCCCCACTTTGCTCACTGTTTGCCTTTCTCATGCCTCCCCATGCCTGGGTGTGGGGGGGGGGTGGAGGCAGGGTGGCATAGCTCCAGCGGCCCCCGTTCCTCCTGTCACGGGATTGTTTGACCAAAGCCTGTGTACACCCCCCCACACATCCAAAACCAAGGAGCCAGACATCCATTGTGGGAAGGTGGGGGGGGGGACTGGGCTTGATCCGAGAGCCTATCTGAGGCGGGATGTGCTCCTGTGTGCATAATGAGGCAGGCAGACTAAGAGGCGGATTCCGGAAAATGTTCTAGAGACATCCACGTCGTTACTCTATTCTCTTTGATAGTGCCTAATTACCCAGAGCTCCCTGCAGCGCAGGCGGCCTGACCTTCCGCACAGTGATCTGTGTCAGCATATCAGCCCCTGTTTCAAGCCTGAACTGCAGCTCAGGATTAAGTCTGGAACCTTCTGAACCAGAACTCAGCTTTATATCTTTCGAATAACATCTTTTTTCATGTTTAACCTAGTTAGTAGAACGAGCTACCACATTAGAATCCTTCTCAAACAGCAGCCTGCTCTGTTTTCATCTATACAAAGTGGAGCTGACAGCCAATTGTCTGCTGGCATAATAAAAAAAACTTCAGGATAGGCTGTATGTGAATTCTTCAAGGTTAGGCTGTATTGACCGTGATAGGCTATATGTAAAGGCAGTCTCCTTTTGTGATCGGCTATATGTAAAGGCAGTCTCCTTTTGTGATTGGCTATATGTAAAGGCAGTCTCCTTTTGTGATCGGCTATATGTAAAGGCAGTCTCCTTTTCTGATAGGCTATATGTAAAGGCAGTCTTCATCTCTGATAGGCTATATGTAAAGGCAGTCTCCATTTCTGATAGGCTATATGTAAAGGCAGTCTCTGTTTCTGATAGGCTGTATGTACTCTGGAGGCTCTTTCTTGTACTTATCTTTCAATAGCACTCTTCATAGGTTCTTACTGTTTGTGATGTATCGTCACAGCTCTTGGTCTGATGCCATCTTATACTTGCTGGAAGCTTAGGCTAGATGCACTTATACATAGTTGGCTGCCTGACAGATGCATACGTACAAACTTACAAATGTGAATGTACATAGGACTGCTACCAACTCACAATGTGCATCATCCTAATTTCGGCGAATGGCCCGACTTGTACAAAAACAAGTAACTGCAGTCTAACGTCTTTAACGTCCCTGGAACATGTCAGCATCCTGTTTTCAGAGCCGGGAAGGAACGAGCCATCCCATTGACAGAGAGCCAGCCCATGGCCCGATTAGAGTGTTCCAGAAGCCAGGCGTTAAGTTTGGATTAGTTATCTCCTGGCTGCCGGAGGAGAGATATTTATGGCTAATTGAATGAGAAGGACTAACGGGTGGGACAGGTTCCCAGAAGCTTGTGAGAGTCTAGCCACTGAGCTGTAGGGAGCAGAGGGGGGGCAGAGGGTGGGCCTCAACACCGCTGCCTTCTTTCTGTAAGAAACATCCATCCCCCAACAAGGCAGCGCTAATCCCAAGCTGATTTATATTCTGTAGGTTTCCCGATAGCTGAAAGGGCCGCGGTGAGCATACAGACCCTTTTATGGTTAACAAAACCACGCGAGGGATGAAAAACCAGCCAACGTGTGAATCTCTGCTGGACTTCCATCCCGCGGGGCGCAGAGGGGAGGCCGGCGAGATCGCTGCTATGCACGGAACTCGGTTAGACTCATCTGGTGCTCTGTGTGGTTGGAGGAGACGGCCTCGGGGACCCTTGTACCGACTGGCCAGGGCGTCCTCCTTTAATGCCTGCGGCGATCGCTCGTCTAGCCGAGAGTGACATGTCGGCATACAGTTTCATCAGAACTGTGTTTGTTTTAGGGAGCTTCCATTATGGGGTTTTTGACCCCCCGCCCGCCCATCCGCCCGTATCGTACCACTGCATTCAAAGCACAATTAAATTGTTTCCTCTGAAACCCAACTGAAAAGAGAGACTTAGTTAGCAACAAAAAGGCCTGTTAGCTGAATACAGATGATCAGAGGAGGACGGGCGTGGGGGGGTGAAGCCGGGGTGGGGTCTCTGAGACACGCTGGACCTGGAAACCCCTATCGAAGCGGTCGTTTACGCTTCATTTCACGCCACATTCAGAGCTCCATTTATTAAGGGAGACAAACGGGGGCTGTGCAGTGTCTCACACTGCCCGCGCCCCCCCTGCTTTGTTACCGCGGGCCGTTCTCCGGCCCCCATCCGCCTCCCGCTCAAGCTCAACCGAAAACGTTCCCAGACCAAAGCCCCGCACCCTCGGACCTCTCGAAAGAGCACCCCTGACGGAGTGCTACCTGGGAGACAGGCTTCTTCTGTTAGTCTGGCCCAGAAAACGAGAGTCAGCATTCCTCTAATTAGATGAAAACAAACAGCGGGGAGGGGTAAACAGAGGCCCCACAAACACTCATTACTGTGGCATTCCCGTAATGGAGTTACGTCATTGTTCTGCGGGTGCAGCTTCAGCCAGGACGTCTGCCGAAAATCCCAGTGGGGATTCGAAATCCCACTGCCCCCCGGGCAGCATTCTGACCCGATCGGGGCCCCTGGACCCAGGCATTGAAATCTCCCGGTTCGTTGGGGACACCACGTGACTTTCGCCTTCACCCCGCTCTGCGATGAAACGCTAACCCATAGCCTGACTCAGACCCAAAAATAAATGGCTCTTTGCACACCCTATAGGTTCTTCCAGCCTGTATGCAGTCTTTCTCTTGTTTTTGCATTTTGTTGATTCGCCCTGTGAGCCCGGAAGGCAGAGCGCATGCTCCGCATTTGCACTTCACAGGTGTCCGTGCTCAACTTCACATGGTTTCAAAGCTGCCGCAGAAGTGACCGCACGCCCGAATTTGTGGCTTCGACTGCCTGCTATGTGACTGTGACCATTGCTGATACCCACATCACTGACTTTGCCCTCCCCTTTCCCCCCCAGACACAACGCAGGGCCCCGAGCCGCAGGCCCACATAGCAGAGCGAAAGGCGGAGCCTGAGCAGCAGCCCTGTGTGGCCGAGCCCTGCCCCCAAGGTCACGTGATTGCCACCGAGCCCCGCCCCCAAGGTCACATGATGGCCACCGAGCCCCGCCCCCAGGGCCATATCTCTGACAGTGAACTGATTGGCTATGTGGGCATCGAGGCGGTCCTGGACCAGATGAAGCGCAAGGCAATGAAGACCGGATTTGAGTTCAACATCATGGTGGTGGGTAAGTGTGAGTTGGGCACTTCCTGTCTGCTGTTAGTAAACAGCCTTCTGCAGGTTACCCGACACATTAATTATCACAGGCTCCTCCCCAGCTGGTGTAGTAGATTTCCTGCATGTATTAAAGGCAACTGTCACTCGAAGCAAGATCCAAAGATTTGCTCGAGCAGAAGAGCAACAAAAAAAAAAAAGAAAAATAATAATAATAAATCAGTGATGCTCCAGATGGTCGTGATTATGGCTGGATGCCAACTTTTTGGTACAATACGGACTTTTGCTTACGCCCACAATTTGCCAAGCAGATTAGTACACCTAAAATATTAACGAGATGCGTGTTGTGATGCCCAGAAGTTAGTAATTTGGCGTATCCTTATGTTTATTAAGTCCGGTTAGCGCAGCACGCCACATACTACTGTTTTGGTAATTCATGTGTTCCTTGTGTTACGGTGCTAATTTTTGCAGTTTAAATATATATATTACCAGGGCAGTTTCTAGCTATCGAGAAGATTTTTTTAGGAAAATTGGCTAAAATATTCGGGGCTAAAATACTCGGGATTACATCCCCAAATGATCGTACCTGTTGACGCCCATACAGATTAGTAATATTTTAAACATACTATTAATCTGTTTACCAAATTGGCCTCTACGGGGGCTGTGATGCTGGACTTCTCACGTATGACAGGAGAACCAGGTCATCCTTCAGAGTTTCGCTCCTGATTAGAGGCCAGCGAAACAGCTATTAGATGCCGCGGCCCATTAACGCGGGGGATGCATGTTACTGGTAACCTCACCCCAAAAGACTTCAGATGATTCCATAAATTTAACCCAAACTTAACCCACTGTGACCAAAACAAAACCAAAGAGCTGGCATCCACAGGAGCTGCGTGCCGTTGACATTTGCATTCGTGACATCGATCGTTAGACTGCGGTGATAAGGTCAGCCTCTCTCAGAGGAGAACTGCAGGATTTCATAGGTCACATAGGCAGTGTTGATCGAGCGTGCATCAAGCGATACTTATCTACACCATGTGGTTTTATTTGTTATATCACAAGTATTTTTAAAACCTGCTGCAGCTATAACCAGTCTGCAGTCCTGCATAGGGATGCCCAGTGACACGTCAGCTTCCATGACAACCTAGAGTATGACATATATATCGTGAGGGCTGATTGGCTAAACACTTCGGCTGCTGGGCCAATGGGCTGAAGCGGCGCCCTGTGGTGCTTGCTGCCCTGAGATGTTCTTTACGCCACAAATTAAAATGCAAAGCATCCATACGAAGATCATACATAACTGTACTTCATTATGTGGCTCTGTGCTATGGGACTTCCCTTTAAGCGTGGGTGGCTTTCTGGGACGAGCAGCAAGATCCCAGGTGTGGAAGCATGCCACGTAACCTTTGGTCGTCCATGTGGGGGGGGGGGGGCTGAAGCTTCCTGGAGGCTGGTTATGTGCCTCCTATTTCGGCCCGAACTGCTCTGGCCTGAGCACATTGACAGAAACCTGACAGCAGGACTGTGCGACATCACTGCCCCATACAGAGAGATGCTCACACAGGCAGGAAGCACGGGAATCATGGGTAGTGCGGGGGGGGGGGCATGAGTGGTGCATGAGTGGTGCTCTGAACATTCAGTAGGAGAAAACTGCATCAGCACAAGCAAACTTTAATAACACTTTAAACAGCAGCCCCCCGCCTGCCATTCTGTATAACCCCCCCGCCACTCCCCCTTTCTCATGCAGGAATTCCAAGACCTTAAGCAAACCCAATCTCTTGTGGAATCTCCGCAC
>JAODKM010000004.1:347312-363632 GCA_026780845.1 Petrocephalus sullivani | reverse complement strand
GGGGAGGGGGGGGGGGGGGGGGGGGGGAGGGGTGTTGTGGAGGGGGGGGGGGGGGGGGGGGTGGGGGGGAGGGGGGGGAGGGGGGGGGGGGGGGGGGGGGGGGGGGGGGGGCGGTAAAGACTGACATGGGGGCATCTCCAGGGCGACAGGAGGGTGAGATTGCAGGCTGACCCTGTGCTCCCACCCCCTAGCTTGCGGCAAATCGACGTGGAGTTCATGCAGAGGTTGGGGAAGATTGTCAGCATCGTGCCCGTCATCGCCAAGGCCGACATGCTCACCATGGACGAGAGGCTGGACTTCAAGGCCAGGGTGAGTCATGTGACCAGGGGAAAAAAAGATTGAAAAAGCAAGCTAATAGGTTACATGTTATGATGTGTACGCAGTGGTTAAGCTACGACCAGCTCGCAGCCCCCAAAGCAAAGGCCAGTTTTCACTAGTCATCTGGATGGCATACAGATGGACATTTTAGTTAATTCGCTGGAAAAAGGCAATTTCCAGGCCTGGGCTGTGTCCAGCTAGAATCCCGCTTGCTGCACAACATGCAGGGGTGTTCCGTTAAAAGTAAATTAAATAAATTAAGTAAATTAATTTTCCTGTTCATTCTGTATAAAAAAACTATCCATCCATCCCCTGTAATCGCTGGTCCCGTTTATGGTGACAGGGGGTCCGGAGCCTATCCCAGAGGCTACGAGTGCGAGGCAGGGAACAACCCAGGATGGGGTGCCAACCCATTACAGGGCACACTCACACACACACAGACACACACACACACACACCATTCTCTCACACAGGCACACCAACGGGCAGTTTGGTAACTTCAGTTAACTGCAACATGTTTTTGGTCTGTGGGGGGAAACCCGAGCACCCAGAGGAAACCCCACGATGACACAGGGAGAACTTGGCACAAGTACACAAAGTGTACATGGGACCCTAGCAGGGACTCAAACCCGGGTCCCAGAGGTGTGAGGCAACAGTGCTGCCCCTGTACAGAAACCCCATGGGGGGGGGAGGGACACACACACAGGTGAAGCCAGCAGGAATGTAAACACCTCTGGGCTGGGGGCTTGGGGGGAGGGCCACGGAAGGTCGGAGCCCTGCGGCTCTCTTAACCAGCCCCCCCCCACTGCTCACAGCACTAAATACCACAAGTGGGCAATTATGCCGGTACAAGAGTCGGCTGTGTGCCGCAGACGGAGCGATAAACTCTGGCCACCTGCGCGTGCTGTCAGAGAGGCAGCTGACATCTCGACTTACCCCGGTTACCATCTCTCCAGGGGCATTCTGGGTAGTGCAATCAGTAAAAGGCCTCTCCAAATTCTTGCAAGGTCCTCTTTCAGCATGGAGTCCTTAAAAGCACTGGCTGTGGTGCAGTGGGGAGGAGGGGGTGTCAGACTGATCTCAGATCAGCTCTGGCGTTCCTAAATTTTGGCGCCACCGAATGCGGAAATGTGACACTGAGACTGTACAGGGCATAGATATGCCGTCCTGCACGCGATCCCATTACAGCATTAACGAGTGGAACGTGGTCTGGCGGCAGCTGCCCCCTTTCTGCTCACGTCTCTGTAATCCTGCAGGAATGCCGGGGTGGGGGGGTCACGAATTAAATGCATGCAACTCAACATGAAGCAGCGTGTTTGTGGGGAAAGTGAAATACATGTAAGGGGGTCCCCTCTGTTTTCACTACCACAGATAAGACAGAACCTGCAGACTCATGGGATCAGAGTGTACCCGCAGCATGAATACGATGAGGACGAGGAGGACACCTTGCGCAACGACAAAATCAGGGTAAGCGGTGTCCCTCATGTGTAGTGACTGTTTGTGGCCAGCAGGGGGCCCATACCACATGGACCCCACGCTGATGTGTAATTTGAGAGGTGCTCAACTGCTGCGGCTCTGACACGCTGACCTCCGGCCCGCAGGAAAACATCCCGTTTGCAGTGGTTGGTACGGACAAAGAGCACCAGGTCAACGGAAACAAGGTCCTGGGAAGGAAGACCAAGTGGGGCATTATAGAAGGTGGGTGTTTCTAGGCGACCGTCTCCCGGGTGCTGGCCACACCATCCCCATGGCAACAAGCTGAAGGAAACCCCACAAGTACAGTGAGAACCAATCAGCAAAGCTTATCAGGCAACAGTATCCACAAGTTATCAGCTAACCTGGAGATACATTGATATGTGAATAAAGAGAGGTCCTTACAGCCAATTGAATTTCAAAAGCTTTTAAATACTCCCACACTACAGATGAAACACTAAACCCTGCATACCTGCTGGCTATCAGCACAGATTTTCACTAATTAGTATGATCAACGCCAAACTCTATCCTCAGCTTAAAATGTTCAGATAAAAATGGATAATTTGCTACAGTTTACTGCTGTCACAAGTCATTTAGGATAAAGCAAAGAATAAAACGGTATCCTGCAAACATTTCTGGTACGACTGGGAGTTCCATCTCAGTTCCTGGCTCTGAATGTAGCAGACTCCTGCTGGGATTTGTGAATGTCTTGCTGGCTCTCTCTGGAGTAGGAAGAAGACTATCGCCCCCTAGTGGCCCAAAAGAGGTTTTTGAACAGAATAAACGATGTCATAGCACAGTGTAGCACATGAGCTATATTTAATGTATCAAGGGAAATTAAATCAATGCTTGAATATATAAATGTTTCTCCTGATCACCATTTCTCTTACTTCGACAGTGGAGAATGTTGCACACTGCGAGTTTGCCAACTTGAGAGATTTGCTTATCAGGTAAGGCTGACATAGAGATGGGGTGTGGGGTTGATGATGTCAACTGTTATATTAGCAGACTTCATTTTCCATAATGATATACATTAGCTGTATTTGTTTAATCTCATGTCATTACACCCTGCACAATATCGTATTACATGCTTTTCCATCCATCCAAACGTTTACTGTGCATCTTGGACAGTGGTGCAGGCAGGGACACCTTGCAAACTCCTCACCCTCATATTCAAAGCCCCAGCCGCAGAGGTGTGAAACATCAGTGCTACCCACTGTGTCACCATACCACCCTACTACACATCTATGCACTAAACATCAGCAATTTCTTCTGCCTCATTTCAGATCCCATCTGCAGGATCTCAAAGACGTCACACAGAACCACTACGAGGAGTACAGGGTCAGGCGGCTCAACGAAAGCAACGCCCGCGGCCTAGAACTGTCCCCGGTTAACGGCTGTGCCAAGAGCGATGCGGAGAGCCACCTCTGAGCGAGAAGGTGCAGGAGAGGAGAGGAGAGGAGGGATCCCATGTGATGCTTAACCCCCCCAAACACATCTGAGAGGAAGAAACTGTTCAAATGCATTGGGCCCCCACGGAACCTCGTTTAATTTCACTTTTATTTTTGTAGACATTATTTTTTAAATTTTTACTCCTTCAATATATAAGAATACACATATTTTGGATATTAAGCGTGGTGAAATTCACCAAAAGGTCGTTATATTAGAACTGTATACCGAGTGAGGAAACAATCGAGTTACGTTATAACGCGTTATGATGTGCGCAGTGAGATTACCGGATTAGTTCAAAAACCAGGAGTCCATCGTTACGAAGATCATAATCCCACAAAGGACGTCCAGACCGCTGCCTTGGCTTTCGTTCCGTGTTATCAGTGAAAAATGTGATGTTTTGTTCAGTTTGCGTTTTAACCACGATTTATTCAGATTTAAAGTATGATGCGAAATGTTTCTTTTTGTTTCTAATTTTTATACCCACTTCTTTTTAACCACATGGAGACGTTGGGTCTGATTTCCTCCAGAAGAAATAATACTTCAGCACCTGGACTGCTACAATAAGACTTATATACAGCGTTAAACAAGTAATCGGTTTCTGTTTCATTTGCTTTATTATCTTTATCGCCACGTCTTGGTCGGTGTTGACTGCAGTTTCACGGGGTCAATAAACAAATAGGGTCACTAAGGTTTGTATTTAAAACTCAGTTTGTTACACACGCACCTATTCGTGGTCAGTGCAGGTGCTGCGCGGTGCCGTGCATCTGGAAAGGACACCGCTTCCCCGTCTCCGTGCCGCGTTTAAGTGCCCCACTTGCCTACAGAGATCACCTTACGCGCAGCACGGCCGGAAGGCGGCCTTGAGGAGGACAAACCCTTGGCACAAATCATGGCAAGTGGACAGAAGTCACGTTCAAGCGTCGGCTTTCCTGCAGCAGAACATGAGCGTCTCCCCTGCGCGCAGATTAGGGCCGGGGGTCTCCGGGGGAGAGCTTCGGGACGCCGCTGCGCAGCACCGAATCTCCATTTCAACTCTATCGCTGAGGGCTGATGTTATATGATTTCACATTTTACAGAGCTTCATTAAAGCGCGGCATAAAGCGGGACTGACGAGGTGACTACGGTAGCCACCTGAGGCATCATTTTCGGCGTTTTGCGCGGTGCAGCCCGGTAAAACAGTTAAGCGTCATGCTGAAAGCCCACTCGTAGATATTTAACTATACAGGTGGAATTATGAGGCTAACTTATTTTTAAACATTTGCATAGGCTCTAAAAGCTGGAGAGAAGATAAGGAATAAGTAATGTGTATCCGAATATAAAATAAAGAAAAACGCAAGAAGGCAGACTTGTTTTATTTACATCGTTTACTAAAACGGTGCTGACGGCAACCAGACCATTTAAAACCGACAATGCTTGTCTGACAAGGCACTGCAGCCATGGGATAATGAAATTAACAAAACGGGTTACTGCCAAATAAAGCTCATAACACTGCTATATTTACAGATGATGGGGGGAAATAATGTTAAAGCAAGACGGTTTGAATATTTTGGCGCTTTTCCACTGGTTTTCCATTATAAAGTACGCCAGCCGTGCCCGTGCTGACTCGGTCCTGCTAGAAAACGTGACCAAACCAAGCTGGGCGTGTCACCGCCATCTGATTGGTCGAAATGCACGGAGCTTCCGGCGTTTTGGATTATCTGGAGGAGAAAGGGCCGGTGTGGGAGCGGGTTTTTTGGACCCTCCTGCAGTGGAAAGCTGAAGCAAGCTAGAACCGTGCTGTAGCTGCTCTCTCCTCGCAGTGCGGCTCAGTTCTGTTGCCAGTGGAAAAGCGCCATTAGGACATTTTGTCAGGGTACCGACAGAACTGTAATAGGCCTGACGGATAATCAGTTAATGGTTTAAGCATCCATAGCTATTGTGAAACAGCAGTAGCCTATGCTATGCTATAACACGTATTTGCTCGTCTTCCCCCAGAAAATCCACAAACAGCCAGAGTTCAAGTACTAAACCACATTTCTTTTATTATGAATTGAACTTTATTAAGGTTTGTCTTTCTGCAATGAATTAAGCCCCTATCAGCCTTTTCAGGATGACAGGCTTCCATCTTGGTTTTTTGTTAAGGAGGTTGGACATGTCAAACATTTCACAATGAACTATTTTTGACCTACACTGTTTTGGAGATGGCACTGTTAATGCCTACCTGCTCATCTTGGAAAAGGTTTCCACAACTTGGACGAACCTGTATGTGCAGCTGTATTTAGGCTAATGCTTTTGCACGCCTCCGTCCCCATGGGGCTGTTTATAGCTGTGCTTTATACAAACCCGCGGTTTCCGTGGTGTTATTTCACCTTACAAACCCTTTAGTGCAAGTTCCTTTCATATTTAAAGCTGTCATTTATTTGTTGTTGTTACCACTGCCTTTGATTCTTAATGAACAATATTCTGGAAATACAGCCTGGAACTGGAACAACCCGATTTTGCACTGCTGCGCTATTATATTCTCCAGTTTCTTTACGAAGGGGATTTATTGAACTTCCTATTAACACTGCATTTCAGTCACACTTTACAGCCATTTCCATACTCACAAAATAGCAGGTGCAACAAATTTATGTTGAGATAATTTAGTATTTTAACACTGCACCGACATGCCGCCGAGGCTCACAAATATAGTAACAAGACTTACTAAAAGGCGCTATCATTCTGCCTGTCTGTCACCGGCACAACAGAGCATGATTTTAAAAGCGCTGCATACAGATTTCCATGATGGTTATAAAACCCTTGTCAATGTAAATATTAATTTTTCTTCACGTGTTAGCAATGTCAGTATGCACCATGTCACCGTAAGAAATAGTAACATGTTCATGTAAATCCCCCGCATGGATGTAGCTTATCTGGGTGAACAGGACGTTTGCTGTTAAAGGCTCGGTACCAAGTCCAGTTTTGCCCGCAGTGAATAGCCCAGGAGGCAAAGAAAATACCCGCGACACTGCTCATGCTGGCAAGCGTGAGGTCCTTCAGATTTGTCTCCAAAGCATGCGTGATTAAATGGCTGTCTTGGTCTCCGTCCAAATCATTTAAACCTCCTCCGGACCAACGGGCACAGGCAGCCATTGCGATGCTGGTGCTGACTCAAAATCACGCCACCCGGCACTTAGCAAACCAGAAGAGCGGCCAAGTCAGACTGGGCCCGTCACGGACAGCAGCTGTCGGCAGCTGTCCACCGCTGGTACCTCTGCGCACGTGACCAGCCCCATCTGTTTGTCATCTGATAAGTGACCCGAGGCAACGATAATGGACTCGGATTTGCAGAATAATCTATGCTCTCACTCGAAACAGCCACAGATATCATTGGCACCATAGCGACAGACTACGGGCATATCAATTTACAACCTCAGCATTCAGTCTTCCGGCAAGACAGGCGGAGTTTCATCAGCACACCAAGACTGTTTCCCGAAATCCAGGCGGCAGTGTTACTCACGCTTGCTGAAGCTGCTCTCGCACATGAAAGCAGACTTTTGGAGCTCAGCCAATAAATATATACGTTTGTTCATAAATTAACTGAACAACCGCACTCGGACTCACGAGCAGGCAAATAAAAGAGGAACTAATTACTTAAAGTATAAATAAGTATCGAGACAGTCGTCTGAGCCTGCCAGGGTGACCCTCAGTGTGAGCTGGGGTACCACTTCAGAATACGACCGACAGAGACTTCTGCCTCATGTGCCTTTTTGACTACCCGCGGTATTAATCGAAGGAATGATTAGCTAAACTCACTGGCACCCTCTAACGACCAAGTGATGAAGCTATAACCACAGCCACCACAAGGGGGCGTCAAGAACCCTTAACATATCCGTTTTCAAGAGAATCGTCTTCACCACGATTCATAAATCAGCCTATAAATAAACAAACAAATAAATAAATAAATACATACATATTTGCAAGTCGTAGCAATCCCTTTGTAAGAGCTAAAGTTGTACATTCAGAGCGGAAGTACCTATGAGCTGTTTGAGAGTAACTGCATGTTTGTTTGTCTTTTTATTTTATTTATGTTTATATTTTTATTTCACAGCAGCTGTGTTTCAGACCTTATGAACTCCGAAGAAGGATTTCCTCCTGCGACTCTCTCACTGGCCAGCAAAGCTCCTAAGGATAATGTAAACATGGCCCCCACTGAGCCCCCTGTCATGTGTGGGGAGAGCCTATTGAACTTACGTAACCCCCCCAGGTGATGAGAGAGAGGGGTGGCATATATAAAACACAGCCCAAGTCAGACAGGCAGAGGAATCTGGGCTCAAAGCTGGTGTCTCTGCAGATAAGGGGGAAGCAAATGGAAGAGAGACAGGTGGGGGCAGAAGGAGCAGAGACAGCGGACACAGGGGGCAGAAACCAGGGATGGGAGGAGAGCAGAAACATGGGGAACAAATCAGGGGCAGTCAGACACCAGCTGTTACTGTCAGGTGACAGCAGGGGGCGCCCGACCAGAGGACACTGTGTCTTTAGGATTCGAAAGGGGTGGCGTCATCTCCGAGCTCTGCACTTGCGTCTCCTGCTGGATACGAGCGGGAAGCGGGTCTGAGCACGGCAGCAGTCTCGTCATCCACCTCGGGCTCGCCCCCCGCTCGCACGCTTAGCCTCACCTCTGCCTGGCCACTTCATCCAAGCCCCCATCTTACACCGGTAACCATACACGGGCCAAAGGAAACACAGTGCATTGCAGGAGTGACTCGAACCATATCATGTTAAGTGATGTCAAAATGAGTTTAAGAGAGTAACATTAGAAAGGTAGCGCTGGCCGTATAGATAACTGCATGTAAAGTTCCTCATGAGCATAAATAATCAATAACGATGATCCGTCAATCCTGAAGACTCCCCCCCCCCTACTTTTGTTAAAATCCTCCCCACATTTAGCACCCTTATCTTGGCTCAGACATCCCTTTCTTCCAGGAAAAAAAAACAAGATGTCGTGGTCATCTGGCTTCATCAAAGAAAAAAGTCAATAAACAATTACATATAAAAAAATAATGTTTAAAAATCTCCATGACGACGAGCAGGTTGGCGTGCAGCTTTGGTGCAGAATGGAGTCGCCTGTTAATTTGCTGTTCGAGTCCGGGTCTCCTTTTACATTTTACAGTAAGCCATGGAAATGGGGAAACGTCCGTGATCCCCCCCCCGCCCTCCGCCCCCAGCCGCCCCCAGCCGCCCCAGGATGAGAGATGTCACAGGAAACTGTAGGCACCATCTCTTCTGCAAAAAATGTTACGGAACCACAGGGTGGCACCACAGCACAGCCAAGGCTTTGCCGCATTTGGCCAGCGGCGCGTCCCATTCGTCAGGTGAGCGATGCGTTAATCCCTGCGCCATGTGTGCCGGTTCCCGCCTGGCGGCTCCCCTTCGGCGGGGGGGCCCGGGGCCCCCCCTCGCGCCCTCGCCTCCGCCATCCACGCCGCATTCTTCCGCACTCCCCTCTCTCACACCTCCCTCTCAGGCTCTGGATGAATTAGGGTTAGTCGGGATTCGGTTTTTTTTTCGGTGAAAGCTTTCCGGTGGGTGGGCGCGTGGCGCGCCCTGCCCCCCCCCACCTCCGCTACTCGATGACCATGCAGCGCGGCAGGTGCTGGGAGAAGTACTTGAAGAGCTCGGCGGTGGC
This sequence comes from Petrocephalus sullivani, assembly GCA_026780845.1. NCBI lineage: Eukaryota > Metazoa > Chordata > Actinopteri > Osteoglossiformes > Mormyridae > Petrocephalus > Petrocephalus sullivani. Next base: position 354,742 of record JAODKM010000004.1, on the reverse strand, counting down.
ACCTGGGCAGTTGGTCAGCTCCAGCTCCTCCAGGTTCTGGAGCTGAATGAGGCCTGACAGTCCAGTGGTGGTCAGTAGGGGGCACCCTAAGGCAGCGAGAAGAACAAGCCAGAGCAAGACATACATTTACTATACACTTACTATACACTTACTATGCACTTACTATGCACTTACTATACACTTACTATGCACTTACAGGAAGAGACAGGAAGATACTTGTAACAATGTTGCAGATTTATTGGTTTCAAAATAAAAGTCCATTGACAAGCAATGTTTAACACAGCTGCACATATCTTCCACACTTTTTATTCAGTGTCGTACTTTTTTTGACTGAGTCATTCAGTTCTGCTTTTGCCGTTTTGCTGTTAATTGCAAATGTAGTCAAAGGCTCCCAAATGGATACTAAACACCAATATTTGGTGTTTTATGTTATGTGTTACTATGTAAAAAGCACACAGTGAGACTGTTTGTCAATTAACTTTTTAACTCAGAACAGCTTTTTTAGAACTAACATTTGGGTTTCAGTTTATTATTTATTAAATTATTACTTGAAAAAAATATTCTGATGTAAATGTTTTATACTACTAGTTGTTTTTAATGATATATATATATATATATATATAGAATATAGAATATAGAACCAATAAATTTGCTATATTTGTGCTGAACTGAGCAATCCTCCTTGGACTTTCTGTGAGCAGTCGGACCTTTGCTTTTTAACACTAAATTTGGTGAAAATTTTTTGTGACAAGAAGCCAAAATGAAAAGCAGCCATCATTTGGGAAGGTAACCCCATGACTAAGGTCCCAGCATCCCGCGGGGCGACCCGGCCGCCCCAACCCGGGTCTCACCTGCCAGGGACAGCAGGCGTAGGTTCCTCATGCCAAACAGGTGCTGCAGCCCGAAGTCCTGCACCTGCAAGGGGGGAGGGAACGTCAGCGTGTCTGGAAGGAGTCGGGGATGGGTTTAAGGAAGCAGCGGGATCGAACCGAAAGATGGGTGTCGGGATTTGGGATGGGGTAGGATTGGGGATCCAGGACGGGCCTGTTATGACAGAACCCACAAGGGACACAAGGGAAAGTAAGTCATTGCCCTCATCACCCGACCCCCTGCGGACATCCGCGTGTCCCCTTGCGCCACACCGTACCTGGCAACACCACCGCAGGTAGAGGTTTCGTAAGGAGGACATCGTGGACAGGTATCCCAGGCCCGTGTCAGTGATCCGGACACACCTGTGGGGAGGGGAACACAGGGTCTGGGCGGGCCATGATCCCCAGGTCCGGGTCACGAGGCAGCCGGCTCCGGCCTATGGGGGTGACTCACCGGTCCAAGACCAGCTCCTCGAGCCGATGCAAGTCGCAGGCGATGAACTCCAGCGCCACATCGGTGATGCGGGGGCACCAGGACAGGTCCAGGCTGCGCAGCTTGCGCAGGTTCTCGGCCACCAGCTCCACACCGTCGTCGGTGATCTTAGAGCAGCCGGACAGGCTGAGCGCCGTCAGGTTGGGCAGGCTGTGCACCATGTTGACCACGCCGTGGTTGGTGATCTCCCAGCAGGAGTGCAGGCGCAGCGTGTGCGTGGCGGTGCCCTGCCTGGCGGTAAAGTAGGCCATGGCCGTGTCGGTCACGTGGTAGGCCTGCAGGCTCAGCTCCGACAGGTTGGGTAGCAGCTGCGAGACGGCGGCCACGGCGTCGTCCGCCACGTTGATGCAGTCGCTGACGCTCAGGGAGGTTAGGCGCGCGTTCAGGCTGGACCAGAGGCCCGCCTCCGTGAAGTCGTTACAGCCCGACAGCTCCAGGTGTCTCAGGCCCTGCATCTGCTCCAGCATCACCTGCAGGGGGCGCCAGCAAGCTCACCATAATTGCTCACCAAAAAAGCTGGAAACAAGCAAGAGTTGTCGTGCCAAGCAGATGGGTATTTAGCAGAAGCTAACAAGTACCAGCTAAGCTCCTCATCCCTCCAGTTCCGACTGCTGCGCCGGTTCTGCCTACAGACCACAGCGAAACCCCCACAGACAGCGGCAGTGTTACCCATCCATTCAGACCAAGGCCACAGACAGCCACTGCATTAAAAGTATTAAATAAACATTGTCCTTTTTTAGGAGACACTGAAAATGCATGTCCTGCTAATCAGATATCTACCTACAATCATCTGACTCGCTAGTCATGGTTAATGTTACACGTGACCACGAAGCAATCGTATCCCAGCAGCACCATGAAAAGATCTAAAAATCAAAGATAGGAACTGACCTACATGACACCTGATACAGGATACAGCAAACATTACAAACACATGGTGTGGGGGGCTAAAATGACTTTTTGATTGGCGCCTTGGCCCCCAGGTGGGCTTGTGGGAGTTTTACTTACACAAAAATGATTGGTTCAAAGAAATAACCAACCAGATTGTAGAGGAGGCAGGCAGCCAGGAAACTAGAAGAGGCTGGACTAAGACATCTGATTGGTTGGTCTTACATCTGACACAGGATCTGATTGGTTATCTCTCTGTTATTTTTTCGTTCTGCCCACAGAACATGTTTGTGTAAGTAAAACTCCAATGATCCACAGGTACAGGAGGACAGGAGGAATGTAGCTCGGAGCCCCACGGTGGATATGGCTATGATCTGCATCCATCACTGACCCCATTCCTACAATGGGCCTAAAAGTGTGAGGTCGCATCCTGACTTTAATCCAGCATAACTGAGGCCCTTCACTTTGGCTGATAGCATTACAAGCATTCAGTCGGTTCCCATTCCAGCACCATGGCCCGAAAGAGTTTTCTGGCAGACCGCTTTGCAGTTGACTCTCCTTCAACATGATGCAGTGTGTCCTCACTGAGGAGAAACAGCCTGAGGAAGTTCGGCATCGTGACCTGGCTGAGAGGCACGAGGATTATTTATGAGGGTATATTTCACTGCGGGAATCGCTGCCCTTAACCGAAAGAAATGACCCTGAAACCTCAGGAAATCCTCTCAGGTGGAGCCCTTCCCACGTGACTGTGTGGATTTATTCCTGCCATATAGAGAGAGCGACATTTTCTGAGGCTGTTTTTTTTAACTCCTGAAATGACCTTGTTCAGTTTATTTGTTGTCAAGGGCGGAGCCTGGGTACGACTAACCTCTAGTGACAATGTCATCAGAAAAAATGTGACTGAATTAAAAAACTTGCCGAAAGCAAGCTTGTATATTAATGTATCACATTACTATATAAAGCAAAATTACTGGAAATACAATGCATTTATTTTATGGTATTTAGACTATATTTTAATAGTATTTGATTTATGGACTTTAAAAAACTATTAAGTGATAACATTTTATTAGACCTACTGCATTTTCAATTTATGGACCTGTACCTATCTATAATTTAACTTATAAAAGAAGACCACAATCCACAGTATAAATCAGTATAAATCAACATGAATGAATGTGCATATTTAATCCAGTGTCATGCTGGGTCATCACTGTTCTCGTGAACATTCGGGAAGCTGCTTGCATCCTGTTTGGTTATTTAATGACTAAGTGCTGATAGAATTTGCCATGATTTCTCTGAGGACCAATTTGTTACTAATAGAGAATCACAAAACAGAGGAATATTTAGTATGTTCTGGTCTAAATGGGACGCTAACTACATTAGCTTTAGCATCAGACAATATCTTTAGCACCATTATCTTTAGCATGTCAGATCACACGTGTCTCTGATCCGCGTATGTGTCCTGTAAAGGACCTGGGAGGGCAGAATCACCAAAACAGCAGGATAAGATCAGTCGGCACATGACAGTGATCAGGCCTACCTAGCTCACAACCAGAGGTGGGTTATCCAGTTCCAAGGAGTAAAAATCCAGACCAGGATTTTGTTTCAACCAACTAGTTGAGCACTCTGTTACCAAGACACTTAATGCTCAACTGGTTTGTTGAAACAAAATCCTGGTCTGGAGTTTTACTCTTTGGGCCTGAATTACCCACCCCTGCTCACAATAGAGTATATCTTAATAATTACGGAAAACCTTCCGGAGGGGTCCATTATAGACCATCAAACAGTTACCTCCAGCCCCGCATCTGTGATGGTGGACCTCTTGAGGCTGACGGACCTGACACCTTTCTTGGACAGGGGGTAGTTGTCAATGAACTCGCAAATGTCCAGGTCAGAGACGCCCACCAGGCAGAAGGCCTGGAAGCCGCGCAGGGCAAACGCCTGCAGGTTGATGAACTCCTTATCGCCCCCAGGCAGCTGGCTGTAGAGCTCCTTGGAGTGCAGCACAGGAGTCACCCCCTCCCAGAACTTGGGCTGGTATAGAACCTTGCGCCAGGTCTTGCACACTTGGGCCAGAATGCACTTCTCGGCTGTGGTGAAGTACCACAAGAGCCGGTCCAGAACCTTCTCATCCAGCACCAGCTGCCACTCTTGGGGGGGAGGCCTGGGGAACTTGCGGAGCTGGAGGGAACGCTCAGAAAGGTCCGGTGCCAGCATGGAGGCCGCCATCGGCGGGGGCTCCATACGGTAGGGCAGGCTGGGAGGGGGCAAGATGGTGGGTGCCGCGGAGGAGGACTGGCACAGGCGGTTCTTGGCGGCGGGGGTGCCCTTGGTGATGCTGGCAGAGCCCAGACCGTTGGGTTGGGGGGGCAGTTTGACCATGCCGTTCCTCGTGACACAGGCAGACTTCAGCTCACTAGGGGTGGACATGTTCAGCATCTGGAACTGGAGGGGAGCAGGAAGAGCATCCCGGTTACTGACAGGAATCAAGCTCAACATCGTTACACGTAAATAATCAATTACCATTAGCTCTATCAGCATAGAAGCACAACAATTTACGGGGCCTGCAGTCCAAATTTTTATTAATGCTCTGTTCATTACAAGCCGATTCAAGCATTTTGTTCGGGTGATCAAATTCACATTCCTAAATGAGCCAGTCCTGCTTAGAATCACACTGACACTGCACCAGCACGGATGTCCAACCTCTCGGAAGCTCAAAGGGCTTTAAACTTCAGTTCCATTTTTATCTAATTGCAATTCCTAATTTCCACCACGCGGTGGCAGCACACATGGGCAAAAGGCAGCCATTTTTAAAGTAAATCGCAAGAGACGTGTTCTTTTCCTCGTTAAAGAATCGCAGCTTGCTAGGGTGTGACAATCGTTGGTACCGTGCAAACAAAAAATTGGAATAATGTATTACTTGAGGTACACGTTTTGTTACAGTTACTGATCTTAATATATTGCTCTAATTAGCTGATTTCTGATGACCTTTATTACTTTTAATAGACCTGCACATCTTCAAAGTCTTTTTTTTGCCTTGTAAAGAGGGACAGTTCTGATTGCTTTTGGGTGTAGTCATTCTGATCACTGTGCTACATTAATTTTTCCTAGTAAATGACTTGGACATTTAATTAAATGAAGATCTGTATGTCATGAATGTGTCTCACTGCTACCAAAAAAGTACCACTACTATCCAACCATCCATCCATCCATCCATATCCACCCACCCATCCATCCATCCATCTTCCAATGGATTATCCTGGACAGGGTAATGAGGGTTGCGAGCACTAGATCATCCAGCTGAATCTCATCCAGTACTGATCTCTCAGTACTTCTTTAGTTTGAAGCAGCTGCTGATGAAAAGCACAGACCTTGTATAAATAAACCAAAGTCCAGTCTGGTCATAACCGGTCTATGCATCGGCGTTGCCAAGGCAACAGAATTCTGAAGCGGCACCATGGTGCCGGCAGGGTTTGGCCTGTTCTGCTAAGCAGACTGATACCAGGCTAAAGCCAAAATCTCTGGACATGAGAAAGGATTTAGTGTCCCTTCAGTCTGGGCGCTGGTGTCATATTTACTGCCACTGTCTGATTCTGATACGGAGCACAAACCACACAACGTGGTTATCTGTAACAATGTGATAACTCCCTGAGGCCTAAACTCAAATCCTGTTATATAAACATATATCCAGCCATATAACCAGATATTTGTCAAGCGGAAACCTTACGCATCTGTCTGCATCGACTGCGCTTGTTCAAGGTAATTGGGTACTTCCAGTAGGTGGCAGTGTACACTTTCACAGATCAGTGGCCAAGCACGAAAGAGTACAGGAAGAATAGCTGTTGTTGTAATAGTTATGGTGAGCAGCTGTATGAGGAGGGTCAAAGGCATATCGAATTTATCATACTGTGCAGACATTATACCGAGGTATACGGTATGTTAGAAAGCAGCACTTTTCCAAGATTTTGAAACCTTGCCGATAAATTTGCCAAGTGGGGGATAATTTTATCGTGAGAACTTCAAAATACCGTGTTATGCCTTACTGCCAAATACCACCCAAGCATTGACTGGCAACTTTACTGTTCATAAAAGTTTACCTGTTTCGCTACACTGCATTATTTCTGTTTGTTGTGAGACTTCTTCCCTCTGCTGGTCTGGTGGAATATTTCTGCTGTCTGCCTGCACCGACCATCCGACCATCCGCAACTGCAGCCAAATGCAGTGTGAACACAAGCTGCCGCAGGCACGACCGAGAATCCTATTCTCAGTGCTCAGTTAATAAAAATAAGCTGCATCCTCCCAAACCCTGCTAGTGTCTCTCCCCTTTCAGGCGTTCTGTTCTTCAGACGTCGGCCATCCCTCGGCACCTTCAAGGCCAACTGTCAGGCGCTGGTACCCCGTGCAGGGAGGCACACGGCGGAGCACCTGGCTCCTCTTGCTCCGTATCACCGCTCCCTCCCCTCGTCTCCTGGCAACCCTTTCCACCGGAGGGCGCCGCGTGACATTCTGACGCGCTCCACTGGCCCGCGAGGCCGAAGTGAAAGTCACAAAGTGCGGCTTTATTTACGAGGACAGAACAAACAGCCCCGCAGAGCAGCTATCAAACAAACGATCCGTCCGCTCAAACGAACGCCGTGTGCGAATCGCGCTTGTTTTTAGTCAGTTAAGTGCTTGGTGACATTTTTTCCACACACACTGGCACAGGTGTAAACCACCTCGCTAGAGATGCTGGCAAGCCCCTGATAAAAACGAGCAAAACCGTTTTAGAAGGAGCCCGAGTTCCGCGCATCCAGCATCCCACACGCATTCGCTTTAACACATTAGCTTTTAGCGGCAGAAGAAGATAAAAGCTCCGGGAGAAGTACCCGAACGCCCCCTCGCGCGGAGACGCGCTGCGGCACAAACCCACGGGCCGGCTGCGCTATTCCGCCCACGCGCCGCAGAGACAGCGCCTGGGTAAAGCGCGAGACGCGGAGATTAATGAGCCAATAGGAACGCGGGGGCGGCGTCTGCGCTGTCAGAAAAAGCCGCCCAGCAACTTCATGCTGCCCGCATGATGCGCAGAGGTGTCAATTTCAGGTCCAGAAAGTAAAAATCCAGACCAGGATTTTGTTTCAACCAACCAATTGAGCACACTGTGACTCTTTCTGCTCAACTGATTGGTTGAAACAAAATCCTGGTCT
>JAODKM010000004.1:335231-347212 GCA_026780845.1 Petrocephalus sullivani | reverse complement strand
CTGTGACTCTTTCTGCTCAACTGATTGGTTGAAACAAAATCCTGGTCTGGATTTTTACTTTCTGGACCTGAAATTGATGATGCGTTATTGATCATGCCATTTAATAGTCCCGATCCCAGTCATCTGTTAACTCTGCATTCCCAGGTCACCAGGGCGACGTCTTCCTCAGTCATTTTATAGGTCAGCCTGTATCATTTTATAGGTCACTTCGGAGCTCTGCAACCAACTGTCAGGGGCCTGTACGGGACCCCCTTTTGTGGGGGGCATTAGTCTGGACTGAAAATCTACAGTTTTTATGCTTGCATGTTATTTTTACTACAGCTGCACTCTGTCTGAGGTTCCTGTCACTTCAGACACAGTGACACCCTTTCAGGGGCACAAGGCAATTACAGCCATCACACACCAACTTTAGCTCATACAGGCAACTGTTACTGGCTTGCAATGCCTGGCTGAGGGGGTATCGATCTGGGACAGGATCACTTTCCCAGGGGGGGAATCACAGTTTCCTCTCCATTTACATTCCATTAGAAGGCACTTTTATTCAACGTGACATACGACTAAGAAAGTCAGACAGTCCCTGGAGCAGTTGGGGTTAAGGGTCCTGCTCAGAATTATTCTTGCCAACCCGAGGATTTGAACCAATGAACTTCAAATCACAAAGTGAGTGCCCACGCTGGTTTGTGGCCAGAGAAGTTATAATGTGAAGGTGGGCTGAACGCTGGATTATCCTCCTGCCCAGTGACATGCAGTGAGGTTCATGGCAGGTGAGGCACTGGCTCTTTCAGAATAATAATAATAATAATAATAATAATAATAATAATAGTAATAGTATGGAGTGCTATAGTGAACTTGATTTTCTGATATTTAGCCAGCAATAATAATCTGGTGGGCTCATGCACGCCCCCTTCAGTGAGGCAGAGGTACTGGCTGCCTCACCTCGTGCTTTTTCGGTGTGGTTTTACATCAGATCAGACTAAACTTGTCATACACATACGCAAAATACATTAGTTATTTTATGGAAAATAAGGACATATAATATAGGTGCGTGCAAACATGACATCGGTGACATGCAGTGAGAAAGCAGAATTTGTGCGCTCAGCGTGGTCAGTGAGGGAGCGCGTGCTGGGAGATGAGGCTCCTCTCTATCTAAACATGAAATACATACTTCCAGCAATTTTGATTTAAGAAATTGATTTAAATGATTGGAATCATACAAAATTGACATTTATAGCACAGAGCCAACACATATATTTATAGCACAGTCAACAAATATTAATATCAATTAAATTTTATCATTATTTGTTTTTTACTTCTCATGATAACAGGCTCTGCCTCACCTGCCTCCCCTGACTGCACATCCCTGAGAAAGTGATATCTGATACTCCATCATGCTAAATCAGTAAAGAAAAATTCACAACGTCTGTCGCAACATCGTAACATCGGCATTTTCTGCATAATGTATGCTAGACAAGATTAATTATCCCTGTGAGCCCTTGCTAATCAATGGCATTGCATTTAACGTTATAGCAACTAGCTAGGGGGTAACTTTACCATATACGTTAGGCAAGTACCTCCGTGTGTTTCTTTTTTTCAGTCTCGGGCAGCGTCATGTGCTCCTATCATACAGCTGTGTCTTCAAGCGATCGTTCTCTTTTTGTCATGCAATATTAGGATGCATAAAAGGAAAAGGAGGGGCAAGATAGACTCCTTTTATTTGCATAATGTATAAAATGTAACAATGCAGGAAGTTGTATATATTTGGCCGTGACTATAATTATATTATAATTTGGCTATGATCATTTCAAGGGGAGTTTTACTTCCCCATCCAAGAACCCCCCCCCCCACTTTTAAAAAGTTTGATACGCCACTGAATAGTACCGAATATTACCGGCAGCAATCTCCCTCCCCATTTCAGCAGGTTTTACAGGCAGCAATCACCCTCCCCATTTCAGCTAATTTTACCGTCAGCAAGCCCCCTTCTGTTCAGTTCAATTAAATTTATTTTTATATAGCACCTTGCAGAACAGAGTCACCCCAAGGCACTTTACATGTCTGTGTTGTGATGCATTACATCATTAAGAGAGAGTAACACAAAACAGGGAAAAGGAAACGCATAGAAATGAAGAAAGAAGGACCAGACGACAACAGAGGAGAGGAACCAAAAACTACCAAAAGAAAAACTTCTGGGGGTCCAAGGTCAACTGGCTCCTCAACTCCCCTGGGCATGCTAACATTATTCAAAACAGAAAGAGTGGGCCTGCTTGCTTTAAGCAAGGTGTAAGCTGTCGTCTGGAACCAAATTGTAAAAAGCCCAGACAAAAATGACCACATGAATCACGGTTAATCAGGGGCGGGCTGCCAGGATGTGGTCCCCTGACCAGAAATGTGTCGGTAGGTTTGGATTCATTCTTCTTGACGAGGCAGGAACAAAAGCATTCATCCGAATGAAGCAGCGCTTCATAAGATTGAACTGGAGACTGTAAAGAAGGTTCTCCTCAAGGAATACGGCTGTATTTCAAAAGGCCCTCGCCGACACATATCTGGGCGCCTGCGACTGCGTGAACTGCAGGCATGACGTGACAGGAGCAGCCAAGCTTATTCTGAATGGGATCACTGATTCCGTTATCAGCACCTCCTATGTCTCTCCAGATGGACACTATCTGGTAAGTGTCAATGATAAAGGTGGGCTCATGAGGGTCCAGAGCATCACAGTCAGGGTCGAGGTCTAGGAACCTCACATCCAGGAACATTCATACCAACCTGCACGTCTCTGACGTGGCTTTCCAGCCGTCCTTCACTGAGGTCCACCAGTGCCACCTCTTCGCCAGCTCGAGGCTACAGACCGACGTGCTCTGTGTGGAGCTGGCTAGTAGGCAGATCAAGATGATCAAAAGCTTAAAGGAACCAACAAAAGTTTCTGAGTGGCTCTGGAACAGGAAGAACTGGGTGATCATGAACAGTGGCCTGTTTGGACAGTACTTGATGTCTCTTTCACAGGATTCTCTCTTCATATTGGACGGCAGAATGATGATCAAAATAATGCTGTTTCCTTTGAATATCACTTTGAGGCATGTGTCCTAATCATGAATGATATCAGGAGACTAGGGAGGATGGCCTTTCATTGCGATGGTCTTTAAGAACAATAAGCATAGTACCCGTGATTCTGCTTATTTGGACCCTATTCCTGGATAGATGTATTCTATGCATTTTCATTCTCATATCCTTACTGGTTTTTGTTTTATGATTTTTTTTTATATGTAATTTTTTTTTCTACAAAGACACCAGATTTAATGCCATTTTGTTATTTTCAGGCTAACAAAATGTACTGAGGCTTTAAAACTGAGGCTGTTACACTTTTCTAAGATTTTGTTTGTCTAGCCTGTTACTGAGGCAGTCTCATGCATCAGCTATGTTAGGATAGACAGCAAGATTCCTCTATATTTGGCAAAATTTACTGGCAGCAATCTCCAAATTGCCGAATATACTGGAAATATACCACATGATTACTGTGAATATTGCTGTTCACCGACAGCCCTCCTGATAATATCGGCAAAAATACAGCAAATACTCAAACGATATACTGTAATTGCCTAACGATTACGAAAACCACTATGAATATCGTAAAAAATACCACGAATCACCAAACGATATACTGCGACTATTGCCGATAATATTGCCAAGAATGCTGAGAACTGTCACACAATTGTCGTGAAAATTTTGTGCCGACATCTGTCAAATATACCGTTAATCAATGTGAATATCGCGAAATACACTGTAAGTTGATTTTCTCATTTTTAGCCTTGCATACTGGCAATAATAATCCAGTGGGCTCACACAAGCCCCCTTCAGTGAGGCAGAGGTACTGGTTACCTTACCTTGTGCTTTTTGTGCAGTTTTATATCAGATTAGGAAGACTAAATTTATTATGCACATACGTGAAATACATGAGCTATTCTATGGAAAGTGAGGACATATAATATAGGCGTGTGCAAACATGACATTGGTGACATGCAGTGAGAAAACGGAAGGCACGCAGTCGGCACAGTCAGTGAGGGAGCGCACTGGGAGATGGGGCTCCTCTCTATCTGAACGGGAAATACACAAATTCAGTGATTTTGATTTAAATGATTGGAATCTTACAAAAATTACATTTACAGCACAGAGCAGTATACATATATTAATGTTATTTTATCATTGTATTTTACTTTTCATCGTGACAGGTGAGGCTCTGCCTCCCCTGACTGCAAGTCTATGCTCCTGCCCAACTAGCTGGAAAATAAATAGAAATTGTGTCTGGGTCAGCAGCTGGTTGCTATGCGACTCATAGCGACCAAACTATTACATGACTAAAGCAAATATTGACCAACCAAACTGAATCCGGGGTCCAGCTGTGGGAATTTTATGGTGCGGCCTTGTCAAATGAAGGCAATCATTCAGCAAACCTTTGACTTCACACCTTTAGGGCTGTGGGTTCGAATCCCACCTACACTCTCTGGATATAGAGTTTGCATGACCTCCTTGTGTCATGTAGGCTTCTTTTGGGCATTCTAGGTTACAGTCTGCAATCCTAACACATTTAGGCTAAGTGGTATTTCCGAAATGTGCGAGTGTGCGCCCTGGAATCCCACCCAGAGTGTAGCTCGCCTGCCTCATACCTCGTGCTGCCAGGGACAGGCCCCAGGTCCCTCCCTCAAAACTAGGATAAACATTTAGAAGATCTATCCTGTGTGAGCGCTGTGACTCTCTGTGGAGCAGTCTGGGAACACAACCGTAATGGATGTCTCATCAACTGTGGAACAATCACACCTGCAGACTCATAAGTTTTCAATGCATCTTCCTCACTTTAGAAAAACAATAATAAGCAAAGCACCTCCCCTACAGTTCCTGCAGCAGTTAGAATTAAGCATAAGACACATGTTGCATATCTTACATATATTTCATCTTTACATGCAATCATTCTTGCAAATGCATCTGCCCAAAGAGACATGGGTGATGAGTCAAACAGTTACAGTAACAAAACTCATAAACACATGTTGTTAGATTCTGCAGATATCCATCGCTTATTAGCAGCTTTGTACTCAACCTCATGTAACCAGCCTCCCTAACCTAACCTGAATTAGATAAACATCTAGTTATTAAAATCTGAAAGGAGATAACAGGAGATGCTCACCTATCAGAGGAATGATGGATGGTGTCTGAAGTATTTCTAAATATACACTTATCAGGCTTAGTAAGCAAAGCAATAGGTAATAAATGTGTCAGGAACAAATAAGGTGTTTGAATACACAACATTAAAGTGGAATTTTAATGCCCAGGAGTAGCCATTATTGTGAGCCTAACCATTGTGAGCTAGGAATAACCAGCCAATCAGAGGGGTGGTGATGGTTCATGGCTGATGGAGGTCTCCTGAGATAGGTATGATGCAGGTTCTGTGCCATATAAGAGATGCCATCCTGTCATGTCAGGAGCACGCAGAGTGTACACCTGCCCGGCTGGACTTCAGCACCGCTCCAGCATGATGGCCGTTTCCCTGGTTACAACTGGGAATCTTAGCAAAGGCTGAGATGATGAGGAGGTCTAAGGAAGACCAACCACAGACCATCCAGACCAGCCAAGATGGCATGTCCTTTACTGATGAACCAAAACTACGTGTCCCATTATTCCGGTCATTCCTCACAAGCCATTCAGTTTCCTCCCAACTTCTGGAAGTTCAGGAACTATCCAGCTGACCATCTATTCAACTTCATATAATTACTAAAGATAGATAATAACGGCTTATTAGGCAACCTATCCTGGGAAATTTAGCCATTTTAAGTCTTAAAGGCTGTCATCAATCCATCATCCATTCAGCTTATAACCATCTATTCTGGTTAGGGTTAGGGTTAGGGTTAGGAATGACCCATCAGTGGCGTGACCGAGGTCTGAGCCATCATGATTCTGCAGACTGACCAGAGAGGCCTAGGCACATCAGCCTGTCACGAACCTCACATTCGCTCACACTTCGCGTGGCTCACTTCTGTTTAGATTAAACACATTGACCATTTGGTACAGCAAGTGGTACAAAAGTCGCATAAATAAGTCACTGTCTCACCTCCACGTGACGCAGGGAGAAATGCAAACTCCACACTTGCTTAGCGAAGGCAGAATTCAAACCAAGAGACCATGTGGTAACAGTGTCATCCACTGAGCCACCATGCAGCCCATCCAAAAAAACAAGTATGATGAAGTAAAAATGGACGCAGTCCTGTGATTACTAACCAGAAAAAGGTTTGAAAAGGATGGATGATGCTCTTTTCACGACCAATCTGCTGAGCTCCAAAAAGCTCTAACAGAAGCCTGCTGGATGGGCCGCAGATCCCGAATCTGCTCTATGGGCCGCAGATCCCGAATCTGCTCTATGGGCCACAGATCCTGAAGCTGCTCTCTGGGCCACAGATTCTGATGCTGGTCTATGAGCCACAGATCCTGAAGCTGCTCTCTGGGCTACAGATCCTAAAGCTGCTTTCTGGGCTACAGATCCTGAAGCTGCTCTATGAGCCACAGATCCTGATGCTGCTTTATAAGCCACAGATCCTGAAGCTGCTCTCTGGGCTACAGATCTTGATGCTGCTGTACAGAGCACAGATCCCGAAGCTGCTGTATAGGCCACAGATCCTGAAGCTACTGAATGGGTCATGTATCCTGAAGCTGCTCTATGAACCACAGATCCTGAAGCTGCTGAATGGGCCACAGATTCTGAAGCTGCTATGTGGGCTAAAGATCCTGAAGCTGCTCTGTGGGCCACAGATCCTGAAGCTGCTCTATGGGCCAAAGATCCTGAAGTTGTTCTATGGGCCACATATCCTGAAGCTGCTCCATGGGCCAAAGATCCTGAAGTTGTTCTATGGGCCACAGATTCTGAAGCTGCTCTATGGGCCACATATCCTGAAGCTGCTCCATGGGCCAAAGATCCTGAAGTTGTTCTATAGGCCACAGATCCTGAAGCTGCTCCATGGGCCAAAGATCCTGAAGTTGTTCTATGGGTCACAGATCCTGAAGCAGCTCTATGGGCCAAAGATCCTGAAGCTGCTCTATGGGCCACAGATCCTAAAGCTGCTGAATAGGTCAAAGATCCTGAAGTTGTTCTGTGGGCCACAGATCCTAAAGCTGCTCTATGAAACACAGATCCTGAAGCTGCTGAATGGGCCAAAGATCCTAAAGTTGTTCTTTTGGCCAAGTATCCTGAAGCTGCTCTATGGGCCACAGATCCTGAAGCTGCTGAATGGGCCAAAGATCCTAAAGTTGTTCTTTGGGCCAAGTATCCTGAAGCTGCTCTATGGGCCACAGATCTTGAAGCTGCTCTATGGGCCACAGATCCTGAAGCTGCTTTATGGGTTACAGATCCTGAAGCTGCTTTATGGGCCACAGATCCTGGAGCTGCTGAATGGGCCGAAGATCCTACAGTTGTTCTTTGGGCCAAGTATCCTGAAGCTGCTCTGTGGGCCACAGATCTTGAAGCTGCTCTATGGGCCACAGATCTTGAAGCTGCTTTATGGGCCACAGATCCTGAAGCTGCTCTATGGGTCACAGATCCTGAAGCTGCTGGATGGACAACAGATCCCCCCCCCTGCCCACAAGGGGGCTGTAGGGGTGACACCCCGTCCCCACTGGGGAACAAAGACGCGACAGAGCTCACCAAGCTATGACGCTCATGGAAGTGGCAGATGTTTAGGAACAATCGGCATTATAGTGGAGGGGGCGGAATCAGGCTCCATGAAGCCGGCCCACTCGGTGCTGGAGTGACTGAGACGATCAGTGCCACCAGATCCTCCTCCGCAGTCAGCTTTCATCTTGGAGCAGACCATGATTTCACTGGGTCATACAATCACACTTAGATAATGACTAACTTCATGCTTCTGTGTTTGGGTTCACTAGCCATGCAAAATGAGTCAAAATTTAGCTCGCAAGATTCTGTGATTCACCTGGGAAGCTACTATTGGCCAGTGTCATGGTCACGTGATCTACCAGGTCTGTGATGTAACTAGTCAAACCATGAAGGCTTGATTCATCAGGTAAACCAGCCATGCACGCCACAGACTAAACGCACTGAAGAAACTGCTATTACCACAATTCAGATGACAGAAGAAATCCCACACAAAGACTAAAATATAAAAGTATAAACAGTTTCCTTAAACTATTATTACTGTTATTGTTAATAATTGGTATAACAGAATGTAGGCCTTGCTTTAGAATTACAGTCCCTGCTTAAAAATCATTAATTGGGTTATGAAATGGTGGTAATTTACAAAGTGCCATTTCGCCAGCCATTCAGGGGTGGGCTGATGCTGACACCCCATCTGTCACATGGGCTCTCACGGTAATTTGTCTCTTTGAGATTAGAAAGCTTATCACTCCTCTGTGTTTCCCGGAAGCTGCTTAACAGCTGGGGATAGAATTATCCCGGGAAGACTGGGTGCCGATCCCGGGAGGCGTGGAAGGGAATCCTCGCTCCCCTAGAAGAGGGCGGACGGCGTTAGGGATCAGCAACAGCTCCCGTCACCGTCCGATAACAGCTAGATGGTTAGAAACATTTCGTATGTCGTAATAATGTTATATTTGCTGGACGGCTCAGGAAGCATCAGCGATTCTGTCAGAATTGCTCTGAAGTCCAGTGTTATCGAGGAAACGTGGGACGTAACATGTTCTGGTATCGCTGGTATTGGCTGAGCTTGGGCTCGGTTTGGCCCAAAAACCAGCGTCAATATCCTACTTAGAATAATGAACGAAGCTTTTCCATTAATTTCAAATCTACGAAATCCTGTCTTTTTCCCGATTAAACATTTATATATGTCTCGTTCAGCAGTGTTTACAAACAAAACAACACTAACATCCATGCCGGGCACGTTGTAAAATAGCAAGGCGGCATGTTCAACGTTACACGCCGACTGTATAAGGAAGGTTACATCATTGGCGCTAAGCAGATGACCACGTAATATATGCATTCTTACAGACGTCAAGTTATCTCGTATACGGATTATTACAGCAAAACAAGCACGGTAAAGCGGGCGACGGGATGGTCGCACGCCGCCATGGGTTTAGGGTTCGAGTCCCGTCTCCGATCTGTATATGCGGAGTTTTCATGATCTCCCAGGGTTGCATTCCGCAGATACACAGTTAAAACTAAGCCGCCCGTGATGTATGAAACTGCATGTATGTGCCCGGCGATGGACTGGCATCCCGTGCAGGGTGTACCCCTGCCTTTCGCCATATTCTGCCTGGGATAGGCTCCAAGACCCCCTGCGACCTTGCCCAGTATAAGCGGATATTGTATGGGTTGAATACACCGCAAAGCCGTACCAAAAGCCGGCCACGATCGCTAATTCCGGCTCTCCCTGTTTCTCACACACGTACATCTCGCTATGCCATAACCCCCCTGTAAAGCCGATCGGACATGCGTTTAATGAGAGGGACGCCGTACCTTTTATCTGCGCCGTCTATGCGTGTTAATCCATGATGGGCTCGATCGATCAGCCCGGTCCGATCACGTTTCCAATAACGCAAAAGCGCCAGCAAATAAATAAAGAGGGGATCTAGCCCGTTATTCCTCCCCCCGGCTCCGGGTGGCTGCGGAGCGGCGTATCCTGCCAACTGTGAAGGGAAGATGGGCGTTTATGTATAAGATGTCGGAAACAGCACGGAATACGGGCTCGAAATAACGGGAGCGCGCTCCGGTCTCATTGAATGGTGCGCCACACAAAGCTCGCCTCCTCCCCGCACACTCACAAGCTCACTAACCGAGCCAAGCCACTTAAAGAGATACGAGCATTAATATTAATAATGCATGTCTGTAGGCTGTTAAGCATCGACTTGCAATCTTTTTTTTCTCTCACAAAGCTGCCGGGCTTCCAGCATTATATAATCCAATATCCACTTCTCTTACGCATTACATTTTGTTTAACGTCGAGAACAAACAATTAGTCACTTCCGTTTATCTTATCAACACTTTAATTACATTAATTAATTGCATTAATTTTTATGTATGCTGCTTACAGCGGAGGCGTTGAGCTTTCCCAAAGGAATGCTTCCAAAATGTTATTCAAGCAGGGTTTTGCAGGTAAACGAGAGGTTTCAAATAGCATTGCTCTTTTAACAGGATTAGTAGGTAGGCCACTATGTGTTTATGGGATGCTTTACATTTAAGAGAGTAGGATCGAACTCAAACATTGCGTCGCTTTGCATTTATATGTTTATCTGTTTATTTTATTTAATTACACCGTCCGACTGAAAACCAACAAGTCCAAGGCATATGGTGAGCTATTCCGCAGAAGCGGTTTGCACGTCGACATGCATTGGTGCAAAAGACGAAGAGGGAGATCGCACACTTGTCATGACCGCGATCACTTCAAACCGGAGCCGATAGACGGGCGCCCGAACGCGGGCGCTGTGCAGCGAGCCGGGGAGGAGGGGCGCTTTCTATTTATAACCAGGCAGTCTGTTCCCTCTCCGCCCTCTCCTCATCGAGCGAGGCAGCACAACGCTGAGAAATCCTATACGCCTATTAGGATCCCGTTCGCAGTCCTGCTGCATAAATAATAAAAAAGATTTTTTTGAGGGAAGAAGAACTGCACTTTCTCAATTATTCATAATGGACCGGGACCAGTTGGTGGTGGGGGGTGGAAACATGGAAGCAGTTCTCGCTCAATTATTCCTCCATTAGTTTGACGGCGTCCTTTGTTTGCACGCGTGTCTCCGTAAGTGGGGGAACCCTATATCAAGCGGATGAGGAGACTTTAGTGAAAATGGCGCAGTGCTGTACCTCGTTCGAAAAACATGTGAAGCCCGTACCTGCATCTATACCTACAGGCCCATAGCCAGACATAAATTTCAGGGGCTTCCAGGGATAGGTCCCCCTCAGTAGATTCTGCCAACTGGGGAAGGGGGGCATCCTCTTCAGTGGGTTCCACCGACCAGTAGGCTGAAGCAGATTTTTTTTATTTGAAGTGGGGTTCAAACCCGTGAGTTACTTGCCTACGTGCATGACAAACATGCTCGGGGGGTGGGGGCTTCAAACCTGTTATTTTACTGCACGGTTATGTGCCTGCTCATATGATGCTCAAATGTTGCTGCAAATGTTGTTGAGACCCAGTGTTAATTCTAGTTCACAGAAGCTTTCCCACAGGACCATGTAAATTACTTTACTGATGATAACCTTAAATCCAGTACCCCTGTGTGTTGCTGGAGTAGGGGAGAGCAGCAGCGCCCCCCACAGGACACCAGACCAGGAGATTTATAACTCCTTACCCGGAGCTTGATGGCAACGGTGTGGTCACAAGACACAGGGACCAATGGGTTCTGCAGCAACACAGAACCGCAGAGCCCGGAAAAACAAGGGTCTTGATCACCTTTGAGAGATCTGGTCCAGACCAGGGGCAAGGAACTGCCGTGAGATGTGCTGTAACGCCCAAGTGACACGGCAGCACATCCGCCCACGAGCCAATCAGCTCGCCTCCGCAAGGACACGGCGAATCGCCGATGACTCAGCCCCAGCTGTTACCATGGAGATGAGCCTCCTTTGCGACGGGTGTCTCTTGGTAACTCTGTCTGGTTGCCAAGTAACTGTGTATATGGAGTGTGTGTGTGCCGCTTGGCTCAGGCTGAGGGGTGCCTTTGGACCTGCGAGGGCCCGTTTGGCACACTCCCCAGCGCTCCAGTGCCCACGGTGCTCTTTTAAGATAATTAATTGGGAGACGAATCCTGGGGGGGGGGGGACATTTGATTAGTTGTAGTTTTGATGAGGGTGGGGGACAGCAGTGAGAACTCCCCCCCCTCCAGTAGGTGATTTAATAGGGAAACCTCATTAGAGCACTGGACAGGGAGCACAGGCATCTTTGATGTGATGCTTTGTTTTTGGTATCTGGTGAGGGGGTGTGCATCAAGTCCACATGACTGCAGATAACACATCTGGGTATGCCCCTCCCCCCCAACCTGTCTGTGACCTCTCT
>JAODKM010000004.1:308500-318670 GCA_026780845.1 Petrocephalus sullivani | reverse complement strand
GGTAAATGCTGCATGAGAAAAATAGTGATATAAATAGATAAATAGGTAATATTGCACGTGCCCCTAGTGAATTGGCAGGTTGTACAGTATTATGGCTGTTTAGTGCATGTTTATACACACACATTGCATGACTGTGCCCATACATGTTATGGGGGTGTCCAAACCCAGTGACAGATATGTGTGGGAGAGAGTCTTCCCAGCTGCGTGCCCCCAAACAGCCTCCAGGCATTTCAGCTGGAAATAGCGCAATTACCCCAAAAAGTACCGCGGTAATGTCTCCGTGGCACAGACACAGCGGCTCCTCCCGTATTTACGTCGAGTCTGTTGTGTATGTTCAATTACCCTGCAGTGTACTTTGTTCCACATATTGCAAATTTAATTTGGCCCTGTAACTTAATACTGCTGATTTATATTGCTCATTAAAACAAAAAGGCCCAACACGTCCGTGTCCTGCTGTAATGGCCAAAGAGGCTCCAGAAGACCCTCCTCTTCGTGCGTTATAATTGCATCGTACATCAGAAGCGTAACCCTAGGACGCGTATAATACCTCTCGTATAACAGGAATAATTCAGCGCTAACTCCAAGACCCCATAACTGTAAATCTCTCCTGCATGGATCTGAGGAATAATCTTTCGGTCTCGGCTTGTCGCAAATGCCAGGGTTATGGGTGCGACGCGGGGAGACACTGGAAACGTGCCACTGTTTCTTTATCTTGAGTTTAATTCATTTCAGAGATTATGTCCCGTCCTGGGAGGAAATGTATACTGCCGTATAACAACAGCTTTTTATTAGCTGCTCAGATTTGGGAATGACCCTGGCCTTCAAAGCCGGGGCAGAGAGGCGAAGCACCCACTGACAGTGCGGTCGGCCAGCCAACAGGACAGTCTGCTCTGGCCGTCTGACAGGCTCAGCCACGCAACATGTGAGCCACCGGAGTGCGCGAGCATCGTCGCCATGGCGACTGCGAAACGCGGAAACGCTTCCCATTTAGACTGCTGGTTCTGATTCGCCGTGCGCGGTCACCTACCTGAACAAACCGGATCGAACCGGCCAATTCCTGCCGGTTCCAATTCCTAATTTTAAAGAGACTTTAAGGCTGATTTGATTTAATGGGTATGCCCTAGGTCCCTGTGGCCTTAACTTTTTAATTTTGGGGTTTGGGTTACATCATCATCATCATTATGTTATAAAAGTCTAAACATTGTAGGTTTCTTACATCACGCTTAACAGCTACTGATGCGCAGTGGGTCACCTTCGAGAAGGTGCCTTCGACCACCTGTTGAGCGTTAAATTGTGAGGCCTCACATACAGCAAATGTCTTCCAGGAAAGCTCCATTGGTCTGAATTACTGCACAAGTTTGAGGGAAGCCGGGCTAATTTCGAGGAGAGGGGTAATCAGCCGGTGGGGAGTCTAAAGGAGGCCAAGTTAATCTGGGGCAGAGGGGCAATCAGCCTACGTGAAGTGTTGGGCCTGCCTGTAAACACAGGACAGTGGCCCACTGACTAAACAGCTCTAGTCTCTCAGCACTGTCTCAATATCTATTATCATGTTTCAATGCTACATGCCAAGTGGATACAATTTTCCCACAGTTAGCTGTTATGAAACCCTGAAATTAAGCTGATCTGTACTCAGAAAGTCACCATGACCCTGACAAACTGCACCCCCACACACGAGCGTACGTGTGTGCGTGCGTGCATGCGTGTCTATGTGTGTGTGCCGTGAATCCCGTCCCAGCTGCAGTTGACCGGTAACAGCACACTCGTGACGTAAATGCACCGGTGCGTAGACTGCCACAAAACCGCCGCAGTGTTTCTTATGAGGCTTACAAAGCCAAACTCACAAAAGGAGGGCAGAGCAGGAGGAGACAGAGGCTCCGCAGCTCGCTGCAATAAGCCTGTTCATTAGGCCTGGCCTTCCCAAGACACACTGTCAGTCTAGGGAAAAAAAAACCATACCCTTCCAAAGGCACAGTCGACTATCTCACAGTATATTTTTACCCACAGAAACTCAGAGTTCCCGCAGGTAAGTGCTCCAGCGAAGCAGTGCTGGTGCCATTTTTCAAACAGACAACATCAAAGTTCCTGCTGGAACACGAACCCACAACCTCCAGGTTATGAGCCCACGCCATTAGCTACTTCACTGCCTCCCACACTCATTAGCATGAGGAACATGCCTCAGTGGCAGACAGAGAGCCCTGCTAAGCTCTATCCCGTGTCATTTTGAGACACGGGCCTTTCCTAAGTGACTCTTTGTACTTTTCAATTTCCTAGACTTTCCCTGTAATATCCCTTCATATAACCGGAATCATGCACTTGTATTATTCTTTGAAATTAGGTCTTTGAATCCATGACGGTGAGAATTGGACTCGCACATTGTCACTGCAAATGAATGAACAAATTCTTGCTGAATGTCAGTCACGTGTCTGAAACACCAAAATAGGTGTTTTTTTCTCCCATTGCTCGTGTACAGCATGAACGGAGTGGGGTGGGGGGGGGGGATATGTTGACTTGAATGCCAGCACAGTCCTGGAATCAAATGACATTAATTGTCGGAAGAGAGGTGCCATCAGGAAAAGCACATGAGGACCGCCGAAATGCAGCAGCTGTCCTGGCCGGCAAACAGCTGGATCTTACAAATGGTCAGACGTGGGTTAGTAAGAACACTGCGCAGCAGTAGCCGCGCGGTCATTTTCAAGAAGAGCAGTGAAGCGTACAGAAGAGTACAGGTGAGCTTTAACACACTGGGGCTGATTATATGTGACTTATGTGATCACAGCAGAGGCCTGATACTGAATAAGCTGCATTTTGTGTTCCTTCACTTCCTTCCTGGCTATTTTTGCACCTATAGCGCTGGAAACCTTCTGCAGCATTTGCCAAATTACTGGAGGGTTGGCATTTTCGAGTTTGCACGTCACAAGCCTGATCATGGGACACGTACATGCTGCTTGTGCCCTACATCGAGCTGTCTCACCTTCACTTGTTTATTTATTATTTTTCCATCTTTATTTCTACCTCTGTTTTTTATTTTATGTATTGTTTTTAGTACATTTTTGTCCTGATTGTGTGCTCTGCCACAACTTGCACCGAAACAACTTCCCTGTACTTTTTCTGTTGCCAAATAAAAGGATTCTGATTCAGATCTGGATTCTGATTCAACTTTGAATTCTGATTCAGATCTGGATTCTGATTCAACTTTGGATTCTGATTCAGATCTGGATTCTGATTCAACTTTGAATTCTGATTCAGATCTGGATTCGGATTCAGATTTGGATTCTCATTCAGATCAAGAATCTGATTCAGATTCTTACGTGTCCGACGGTACCATCACGAATCCCTATTGGATCCACTTCCATACAGTTGGGGTTGTCTTACTCAGTCAAAGAAAAAAAACAAACGACGTGACCTGGAGGAGCAAAGGGGTGGCTGTGTGAACACAGATGGATGTGTGAGCATGTGTAGGGGTGGGCGGGGGCACCTACCGGAGAGCACGGTGAAGACGGCAGCGAAGGCATTCAGCTTGAGTCCATCGATCACGCTGCTCGAGTGGAAGAGCTCCAAGCACATGAGGCTGAATCCGACGATGAGGAGCATGATGAAGAGCACCTCGGAGACCACGGACAGCCAGAGGACACCTGCGGCGGGGAAAGAGCATCCCTGCTGAAGCGGGGCACCATCGCGGGACATTTCACAACATCTGACACCAGGGCAAAAACAACAGGGCCCGTGGCCTGACAGGGGCCGTCCAATCGCGGAAGGTGACACAAAGAGAGACGGTGGCTGTGGAAAGTGATGCTGTGCATTACGTCCGTCCGCGCCGCAGCTGCGCTGGCCAGGAGGTAAATTATCTGCCACACGGGGCATCTCAACAGCACAAGATTCAGTCGTGCGATGAGCAGGAGCTGCCCTGGTCTGCCTCTTAGCCCATCTGCTCGGTAAGGACCAAGGGCCGCTCCTTCTCAGTCGTAGCCTCCGGCTCTGCCGGGACAGCGGACAGCGGCTGCTGATTTACACCGCGCTGGCTGGCTGACAGCTGCTCCTCTTTTACAACGTCTCGGCTTGTGAGAAACACGGACAGTTACTTGTCATTTATAAGTGCTGGGCTGCTCAGGAGCCCTGACAGCTGCAGCCCAGGTCTGCTGAGACAGTGAACCTGACTGGTGCGCCTTTAAATCCCGGCCACTGAGCCCCATCCAATACCACTCTCAGGCTAGCTTTCATTTCCTGAATTTCTCCCCGATATTACCGAGTGCTAGCTGGGTGTGAATGTGTGTGCGCTCTTTGATAGACTGGGAACCTCGTCCAGGATCTACCCTTTACGTGTGCTGCCATGGCTGACAGCCCCCCAACCTTAGAAAAGATGGATGGATGGAAGGATGGATGAGTATAGCTTTTTTTCACAAGATCAAAAACATAACATAATATCAGAATTAAATTATATACCAGTTTACACATATAGTTTTAAACCCAGTTTGTGTAAATTCTTTACAACAATCACTTAGCACTGAACAGAGTGCAAAAAAAAATGTGTGTGTACATTGCGCATGTGTTTGTGTACACTTTGTGTGTGTCTGTGTGTACACTGGTTCTGTGTTGGTTTTTCTGCATCTGTGTGTGTACACTGCATGTGTGTGTCTATGTGTGTACACTGTGTATGTATGTGTACACTGCATCTGTATGTGTGTGTACACTGCGTGTGTGTACACTGTGTACACTGCGTGAGTAATGCATGTAAAGGTGCAGTTCTGTACACTCTATGTGTGTGTACTGTGTGTGTGTGAGTACACTGCGTGTGTGTGTACACTGCGTCTGTATGTGTGTGTACTCAGTGTGTGTGTGTACACTGCGTGTGTGTGTACACTGTGTACACTGTGTGAGTAATACATGTAAAGGTGCAGTTCTGTACACTGTGTGTGTGTACACTGCGTCTGTGTGTGTGTGTGTACACAGTGTGTGTGTATGCACTGCGTGTGTGTGTGTGTACACTGTGTACACTGCGTGAGTAATGCATGTAAAGGTTCAGTTCTGAGCAAACCCCGCCTCCTCAGCATTTGCCATCCTAATAAATCTGACTGAACTCCTGCACATATTTTTGCACCTTGATTCCTCTCCAGCCCCCACCAGAAATCAGGGTTCGGCCACATAAATCACAGCCCCCGTGCTGTAATTCTTAAGTTAATTTGGTAAATATTGGCAGTTCCGTTGTCAGTGTGATTCACGGCGAGGCTGGGTCTCTCTGTTCAAAATAACACCGTGTCTATTTCTCCAGAACAACCTTTGATGAAACATTAAATCAGGCCAGACCTTCGCTTGTGACAGGAATGGTTTTAGAACTTGGATGTCAGCGCTGACTTTAAATTATCACAGGTAATAAGCATTAAAGCGTTTATTAACCATATGCCCAAATTAGCCAGTTTTACCATCTCAATAATTTTATTTCTGGGCATTAATATTTCCTTCGTTTATTAAACAGATGAACGTAAAAACACTGCACATTAGTTTGCTCCGGTTCTGAAGTATGCGTTTAAAATTCAGCTACGCTTGAAATCGGCCATCACCTCGGGCAGGACACCTGACAGGCTGAGATAAATGCACACATTACGCATCAAATCGTGTGTAAAAACGTTCATATTGAATTCTCAAAAAGTTCCTCGCTGGAGACATCTGTTGACGAGTGTCCCAGAAACCTGAGGAATAAGACCCCCATTTGCAGCAATACACAGATCAGCAAGGACCCCCACCTGTCAGAAGACACAGGTGAGCGTGGGGCTCCTGTTTAATGGTTTCTGTATCATCAGGACCATCAGCGGAACAAATGCAATGGGCTGATTCAGAACATCAGCTTGGTATGGGCCCACCTCCCGTCAGGTGGCTTCTGGAACATTTCCACCAGAATCGATTATCATCAACAGAAATGGAATTAAAAAAAACTCGGAGCGAGGCGGTCCAGCGGGACCACCATCCGTTTCCCGTCACGGAGGAGCCGCGTCAGGTCCGCCTCTCCTCACTGACACTCTCCTGGCCCCTCATCACAGACAGCATGCGGCTCCTTACACTAGAAAGACCGACATCCTCTATATTCTCAGCACTATATTCGCTTCACCAAATCAAGTCTCTCCCTTTGATGACGGGTCTGGAGTTTCTACATCCCATATTGAAAAAAGGCAGGTTTGACAGTATTAAGCCTCTTTTATTACAGTGTCCTCATGCATGTCTTTTTAAGACATAATCTGAGCCTGACCTCAGAGCGCCTGGCTTTCTATCCCTGCCAAAAGAATCTTTCTCCACGGAGAAAATTGTCTTTCAGCATGGCCCAAAATCAGGTGGCAGGGAGGGGGAGGGGGGTCTTCGCTAATTTATATTAACCAAGACTGGAGGAGTCCAGCACAGACCACGTAGGTCTTCTATCTACAGTACCATCTTCTTAAATCTGTTTAGTACTAATTATTGGTTACTATTTAAGCAGCACTCAAAAAGCAAGGTTAGTCTGACATAGAGGCCTGGCACCGTGTGGAGTCCATAGAGCTAATGCATCAGCTCAATATGGACTCAAAGAACGATGCCTAATAGCTATTAAGTCAAGCTACTTTATTGAAATATCACCCTCATTCAAATGAGCGAGTCCCGCGAGTTTCCTGGTGCTTCTAATGCATCTCTCACAGAATGAGCCGGCCGGCTGCGTCCGGGGAATGTAAGGGTGGGAGGAGGTACTCTCATGTTCAGAACAGTGGCAGGAAGGAGGATGGATGGAGGGCTCAGGAACATTCCGGAACAGAAATCTTGTTGTTTCAAGATGACGATTGTTGCTGATGTTGTCGACGCCATGATCATGATGCACTTATTATCAGGTCGCGCTTCAGAAGCTCAGCATCACTTAGCAGTACTTATGTTGGGTCCTTGAGGTAGATTGAGGTAAGAGGCATAACAAACTACCTCGGGGATGAGAAGCTGAGTGCAGCACCGGCAGGTGGTCCCTCCCCCCCTCACAAGTTCAAATGCAGTGGAACATTGTGAAGTTTTTCCCCAGTGGCTGGAGTACCAATCCTGCCATCAACCCCCAAATCCTCCCTGAAGTTGGAGGACCTGCTTGCAGGGCCAGATAGGTTAACATCATACCCAGGATGAAGAAATTACAAGTTAAGGGCCTTGCTCAAGGGCCCAACGGGGTAGAGTGGCATTCAAGGGATTTGAATCAGCAACCTTCCAGTTGGGGCACAGATCCCTAGCCTCGCCACCAGCTGGCTTCTCGAGAGCTGCCAAACAAGCAAATGTAAATGTGAACGTAAGAATATGACTCCACTCTTGCACGGCCATTTACACAAAGTTTAGTGGCCGCTAGGCACCTTCTCAGTGGTGATGCTCCTTATCACACCTCCCTGAATGGCCTCCAGGTCCTCACTGTCCTGCCTAACTCTGCTTTTCTATCCACTCCTGACTCATGGACGAAAAAAATGCACATATATTGGCAGGTGACTGTAGTTGTACTAAAAAGAGGTGAATGCTCACATTCAAGATGTAGCTTAAATGAGCAGGTTGCGGACGGCCATACTGGGGAGGGGGGCAAGTGGAGGATGATAAAAGAGGGATCTGCAGTGCTGATGAATCTCGTATCAGGGAGAAATGGCTCCCCATAGTATCACAAGATGCTCAGTAGCAGTAGTAGATGACTGTATCTTCTACCTTGACTTTCATTCAATGTAATCGTTGAACAAAGTTTTTAAATGCTAAAATTAAACTGGGTTGTGTTACCGGAGTGTCACTTTTGATGAATTGAAAACACTGTGACTCATGCAAACAGGAGCCGTATGGATTTCTGCACCCAAATTAATTCAGCTTTTTCCAGGTTATTGAAAGACAAAACATCCATAGCTCCCAAAAAAATAAATCATCGACTGAGCAAGACTGGAAACCCACTGACGTGCTCAGCACCAGTGCTGCTGAATGTAGACATGCACAGACACAGGTGACAGATATGTCATCGGACGGGTCCCGGGACCCAATGCCAGACACGCTGAGGGGCTTAATGATGGCCATCACTCACCTCTCTCCGACGCCGGGGCCAGATCGATGAAGCTCCTGCATTTCTCACCTGAGGAGACACAAGGCAAGCTCAGCATGAAGGCAAACAGGCAGGGGGACAGGACACGGAGCCTCCGAACTCCTGAAGGAGATCGGCAACACTGCGGTCGGATTAAAAGCAGGAAATCCTCTGCACATTCTTACATTTAATTATGCAGCAGATGCTGCTATTCAAAGTGGCATACAATTGAGTAAGCAGTTGGGGTCAAGAACCTTTTTCAGGAGTGAAAACTTTCTTGTGAGCATGAGATTTGAACCTGGGACCTTCAATCACAAGCACAGCATTCTAACGCACTCAGTCACATACCACCCCACTCTCTTGTTTTACACTGTCAGAGATATGGAGGGCGTGATAACCTGGGTAATGCGTGCTGTTAACCCCTGCCTGCTTCAACTAGTAACGAGTAACGGTAACGAGTGATAGGTGCGTACACCAGCCTGTGAGTGACAGTGTATGGAAATCCTGTCCAACACTGGGTTCGAGGTCACATTTGTCCCAGCAGTTCAATTTAGCATGTTTTACACATAAAAAAACATTAAACATTAAACATTAAAACTTCAACAAGCACTTTCACCGGGAGTGCTGAGAGAGAAAATTGAGAAATTCTGTGAAACGTAACACATGGAATAGAGTAATACAACTCTGCTTAACTTAATGAGGACCTCGGCGTCATCCATAACAGTTCAGATTCAAGACATAAAAGCAGGCTGACTCCAGTGCTTGCATTAAATGAAAATTCAGGAGAGGTCAACTCAATATACGAGCAATGGCCTGGCCACAAACACCAGCAAGATTCCAGCAAGACTGTAAAAACTTTCCGAAGAACGAATCACACAGATGATGCCAGAGTTATCAGCAAGGCAGTATTTGACACTGGTAACTTAAACAGTCACAAATGGTGTCGTCCTCTATCAGCTACTGTAAAGGCAAGAGGAACAATCCTGGATGTCTTCCAGGAGCCTGATCTGGGTGTACAGAAGGCGCCTAGCGGGAAGGAAATGTAAACAGACCGCGGTGCAGCTTATTCACATGCGTCACGTCGCTCTATTTCTATTTGACTTTCTTCATTTACATCAATATGTTTTCATTCCCGCTCAGATCATTGGCTTTGCCTTTGAATGGCAATAAGTGATCAAATATGGCCGCCACCTTGACGCTTGTGTAAAGGCACCTTTATACAACGTTTTGGTGAAAGAGGGCAAGCTCCTGCCTAAACCAAAGTGAAGATAATATGTAGTGATAAAAAGGAAATTAGGAATAGTTTTTGATGGAACGTCTTAGCTTTGAGTGTTAAAATGAAAGAGAATCATACGACTGGACCAAAGTCACCAATCGGGGCCAAAGCCAATTTTAAAGCCGCAATTCAGTTAGAATTTATACCTTTAACATAGAAAAATGACAGATCCTCGAATTCAGCATTGGGATATACTACTGGTTTATAATGAACAAATAACATCCATTTTGCTACAGTCATCAGTCACATAAAAACTTTTTTATGCTCTTTCTTAGCATTTGGTGGGAAGCCGGTGGCAACACTCAACGTTTCCTGCTCTCCTCATTAGAAGAGCATCCATCGCACTCCCACATGCACCTGTAGGAAGTTTCCCGACATTCCTGCTATGCCCTGCGTCTGTAGGAAGCTTCCCAACATTCCTGCTATGCCCTGCATCCGTAGGAAGCTTCCCGACATTCCTGCTATGCCCTGCATCTCAAGAAAGCTTCCCGACATTCCTGCTATGCCCTGCATCTGTCGGAAGCTTCCTGACATTCCTGCTATGCCCTGCATCTGTCGGAAGCTTCCCGACATTCCTGCTATGCCCTGCGTCTGTCGGAAGCTTCCCGACATTCCTGCTATGCCCTGCGTCTGTAGGAAGCTTCCCGACATTCCTGCTATGCCCTGCGTCTGTCGGAAGCTTCCCGACAGTCCTGCTATGCCCTGCGTCTGTAGGAAGCTTCCCGACGTTCCTGCTATGCCCTGCGTCTGTAGGAAGCTTCCCGGCGTTCCTGTATACCCTATGTCTGTAGGAAGCTTCCCGGCGTTCCTGTATACCCTGTGTCTGTAGGAAGCTTCCCGGCGTTCCTGTATACCCTGT
>JAODKM010000004.1:294956-308400 GCA_026780845.1 Petrocephalus sullivani | reverse complement strand
GTAGGAAGCTTCCCGGCGTTCCTGTATACCCTGTGTCTGTAGGAAGCTTCCCGGCGTTCCTGTATACCCTGTGTCTGTAGGAAGCTTCCCGGCGTTCCTGTATACCCTGTGTCTGCCCTCCCCTGACCCTCAGCTACTCTCTCTTCACGACTTTACTGAATCTATATTTCGACCGTGATTTACGCCGCCTCCCTCCGCGGTTTGTCTACCACATATGGTTCATGCCCCCCATCTTCCCCATGCTTTATTTGTCCAAGACTCCTTCTAACCTCTTCTTCCGACCTTTTTTTCCCATTCAGACTTTTCATTCGCCAATCTCACAGATGAAGACTGTCCTTTTACAACTGGAAACAAACTACTGATGAACTGATGAGTCTGGCTTTAAGGTGTCACAGCGACATTTAATTGCTAGTCCCCCGTCCTTAAATTCAACATTTCTTACTCAACGCGGACATGAAGGCAAACGTGCTTGCCCTTTCCAGCACATCCTTCCTGTTCTAATAAAATTGGAAGCAAATGAATTTTTAAATTAAATATCCATTGAGTTCTAGACTTAGTTAAGCGGCAGAAATTAAATCAAAGATGTGGCAGTAATTCTTCATGAATATATGCATTAAACGAGAAAATGGAGAGAAGCATCATAACTATGAAACAAAAATTATTAAGTTAGATTCCAGTGTAAAAAAACAAATCACCTATAGCTTTTTCAAATCACAAAAGGAAGGCACAACACTATAAAATCAAGATCGAGAGCTCAGCTGGCCCGTTCCTCTTTACTCATATGTGTTTTACGACCTTGTGCTACATATAAGCTTCCCTACAGTAAAGCACTGTAAATGCAATGCACACACACGCATGTGCTAATGAGGAGTTAGCAGATGGATACAGTAAGATGTACACATCTACACCACCTCTCCTGCTTGTTTGCACATCCATACAGCTCTTTTTGGACATTAAAGGGGCTCTACTTCCATCTCCTGAGTCTTTCCTGGGTTTCCAGCATATATCAGATGGCTGTTGTGAGGTTTTCAAATCGCAACAAGTCTGCACACACATGCATGCGCATTCACATGCATGCAACAGTTCTATTACCTTATAAAATAGTCTGTCGTGTTTGCAAACTGTCCCGACATTTTTGGTATAGCTAATTTTACATATATAGTGGATTTTTATAGATTAGGCGTAAGACTTCTTGCAGGAGCATGAGAGTCTGAAGGCGTGAGTGTCCTGCCAGATTTGTGAGAGCTGGCAACCCTGTTTGACAATATTCTGTGTTCTTCACTATGTTCACAAACATCACAGATCGGGAGGCTAATACAGCCCAACTTTTCAATGAAGCTTAAAAATACATCAGATGAAACAAGATCCATTTCAATTCAGAGAGGATTTTACTCTAAGAACATTACTGTGGACAGGAAATTTGTTTTGGTGCATCTGGTCCTGCTCAACAGAAACACAATGCAAACAGCAGCAAATACAGCGCACATGGTACTCTAGGCCTGTATCATGAAGCCAGATTTCTTGCTTAGATGAATAACTTGTTGGATTTAAGGTATCCCAGTTTAAATGGGCTGCATCTTCATTCACTTATATTTAGCCCAGACTACCTTAAATTCGAAAAGTCATTTGGCTAAGCAAGAAATCTGGCTTTGTGATACAGGCCATAGACAATATTTAGGCAAGTGCCAACTAAACTAAACAATCTGTACTCAAAAAAACAGCTACAAGTGAACCTGACTACAGAACCACCTGCGTTTCTGGACAGTTACATTACAAAAACTCTTAAAACGCCTCAATGTTCAAGCAATGATTTGCAACGGCATCTGAAAACGTTTTATTAAAAGTGTCTAATAAAATGGTAAAAATATGATGCTGTGAACAGGGTGCTCTGAGAGTGCTAAGGGCTAAAAGAAATGTTCTCATGTAGGAATCTTACAGAGATAAACCTGAGCCCTGCAGCTTTGTGGGCTTAATCTCTAGCCTTTGGGTCTTTCTGCACATTTTCTGAAAGCTTCTGCTCCACAGTGCGACCGGATCTGGCTGTCACCAGACTACTGTGCACCAGCATTATGCTACAACTATATACAAGACACACTATAGGTGTGTTTACAATCTGGATTTTGCAGGATACTGTATGACCGCGATTTAGGTGTTACCTCACGCTCAGACTTTCCTCTGAATAATTGAATTCATCACTGGTACATGTTGTGGTGCTCCTGTGTGAATGCAACCAGCGAGACTCTATGTTAAACAGACATTTTGCGTTAAATTACCCTTGTTTATCATTTTGCTGAAATGCCACCCACTGCGAGCACGGAAGGTGTGTCATTTGAGTCCTAGTTGTACAAATAGCATCCCAAAATACATCATTTCTTCCTCAATTCTTGTGCAACCTATGGCACAGTAAGCTCTTTAGATTCATACAGGTAATGTTATGATTTTACGAATGCAAAAATATTAAATTATGCTCATGAGATGCCCATGATGACAAAGGCAGTCAGACGGGAGGTTGCTGGCTGAAAGGCTTATCGCTTGGTGCATAAATTCAGCCACGTAAAACCTACAGACCAGACAGAAGTGGAGGTCAGGGGTAGGGATTTAGGTCTGCTATTTTTAGCTGGAAGTCGTCATCAGCCATGGTTTAGAACTAATGCACTTCCGGAGTTTGAATGGGAAAGTTGAAAACAAGAGAAAGAGATGAGAGAGAGATTAGTCATAGTATTTTCAGGTTTTAAAATCGAATTCATAAGTTACATTTAGGCTACAACCAACAAAAGCATCAACGTTTTAAATCTGCATAACAAATTACTGTTATACCATTATTTCACGTGAACATTATTGATAATGGCGTGTACGCTTTAAAAGGTTTCTTTTGAATCTTCGGCATTCCCCAAAACGAGTTTTTTCCAACTTCCATTGGAAATTGCGCTGTCAAATAATTGATACTTGTGACTGCATTGCGGTTGTGATGCTGTCCCTGTCTTTCCACAAATTTGATTTCTGCTTCTTCACTCGAGAATGACGCACGTCGCTTTAAACGCTTTAAAGGACACTTTAAATCCCACCATCTGAGCGCCTTGTCACACTTTCAAAGCCTTCAGGCGGTACTGTCTGCTCTCGGGCGCGGTGTGTGGTAGAACTTATTAAACACAATATTAATCTATCTGAATCTGCATGGAACTGAGCTAAAAAAAACACCATATGAACCCTGACGTGACTCAGAAACAAAGGGTAGGCTACTTGCACTGTGCAGTACCGACAGCAGCGCTAATCATTGCAAAGCCACTTCGGACATCACCAGAGCTGTGCAACTCTAACACGAGGGATGCAAAAGAAACTTCCAGCTGAATGGCGTCTCTAACGCGTTTGTGAATAAGACGGCTTGCATATAGGGTTCGAGTGTTTCCTACTGGTAAGCTGCTAAAGACAAATGCCGACATATGTTGGTTTTTAAATAACAGACTTCTAGCTGAATAATACTGGAGAATTTATGATACCACCAGTTAGACTGTGTGTTTAAGAGACTGATTTTCTAACCACCTGCGACTAATCAGATAGGCCGTAGGTACGAACAATTAACTGCTGAACTGCATGCACGCCCATGTCTGACCAGGAAAAAATGCATAAAACGGATAAAAAAGCAATAATGTGCTTCGTACTGTAAGTCAGTGATGTGACGGTGTGCAGGACAGCCAAACTTCGTACGTGTTTTTGCAGCCTGGGGTGGGCGGGGCTACCGAGAGCTGTCAATCACTGTCAGCCTTAAGCCAATTGGAACCAATAAAGGAAGCAAAAGGAACTGCGTTAAATCAGTGGGTGATCGATATGGTTGGATAATCGCACCTGCTGAGCGTCATCCCATCTCCGGCTTCTCCCGTCACTAAACGCAGAACCACCCACACAAGTAATCCCATTAACCGACAAGGCTTTTGAAACGGACCTCTGGTTGGTGGTACCAAGTTTGGATTCATAAAAATTAGCCTAAACGTGTGTGTAAAATATAAAAAGTAGAATATAAAATAAAGATGTAATTCTGGATCTTCAAATAGCACCCCTAATCTTAATGTTGTAAAAACGCCGCACCATAGAAGATGGATAGAATATATGGATGGATGGACGTTTTTCTAACATTAAAGTTGAAACTGTTAGTTGATTAACTTGGAGAAACCTCAAGAAAGGAAAAAAACTAATCTATGCAATTAAAAATCAAGTGAGTTATTATTATGCAGATGCAAAGTATTGTTTTCTTTTGTAGACCTATACTCAAGTTAAATTTCCAAACCAAATAGCTACTTAGAACAACATTTTACTTGACATTCTTCTTAGTGACGACTCTACAAAATATATGCATTACAGGCCTTTTTTCATTTTTAACTCGAAGGGAGGAACCACTTACTTGAAATATTACAGAGGCCATTAATATTTCAGTTAATTTACACGAGCCGATCTTGAATCAATTGCCGTTAATTAAGTCGAAGGCTCTAAGAAGTCAGGGCAGAAGCATTTCGGATTGTCAATGAAAGCGCGCATTCTCAATTAAGAGTGTCGCAATGCCCCCAGAATCGCGTTAATTAAAACATTACTTATTACTCACACAGACTAGTTAAAATCTATTTAAATTACTGAATGGTCGAACACCATCAGTATTTAAATGACCTCCCTTCAGTCATCTGGTTTAGCCCGGACCCGAGTACACTGAAACCAAATGATCCCACATGATTCGCGTCTATAAAACCTGCCATGTATAGCCTGTATACGGCATAGATGCACCAGACTAATATACTTGCAAATTTACTTAGAAATTCTGATAGGGAAGACTCAGTTTCTCAAACAGTATATGTCTGTAATCATTTAATTCCCCGGCGGCTCAGATCACCTCTGGAGCGTCTGACGGTAAACGACGCGCCTGTCGCCCAATGACATGTCCTTTGTATATTAATAAGAGACTCCAGGTCCCGATATATCACGTTTTGCTCCTGATTGCGAAGTGTGCAAACTATTCTTACCTCCCCCATTCATGTTTTCCTCGCACGAGTACCAGATTCCCGTGTGGAAATGCCTGAAGAGGAAACGGTCATCTCCGGTCTCCCAGCTGTAATGAACTTTGCTCTGGTCCGTCTGGTTCCCCCCGTAATCTATGCAGTTGTGCCGCCGCTCCTTGCTGCAGTTGGGCTTGGGTACCCTCTGGGTGCCCTCACACCAGTAAGTCGTGATGAACGCCGTGGTGGAGAAGAGCAGGGCCACCAGATTCAAACTCACCGACAGCAGCGCTCTGCATTTGCGCGTAGTTTTCATTGTCCATCAGAGTTCATCAACGCGAAAGCAGAAGGCGTGCGGGGCCGCCTCAGAACGAGAAAACGCCGAAGGAAACGCTCCCTAATGAGATCGGATAAATTAAGTTGCCACTGCGAAGACGGGGTCCAGTCGATACCCCGAAGGAAGGGACGCGGCCGTCCGAGCTTAGAATAAGCATCTTCCGCACACTTAGTTGCGAGTCTCCCTCTTCATGACGGAGAGCGGCTCTGAGCCCACATCCCAGCGCATGTCTGTGTGTACCAGCATCTTTCTCTAGGTTTTACGGATCCCGGTATCTCCCTCCCTCCCTCTCTCCCTCCCTCCCTCTCGCCCTCTCTCCTCACGACGCACCATCTTTCTCTATTTTAACTCTCTACCTACCCATCTCCTTCTCCCTGCGACACACACACACGCACACACACACACACGCCCCTTTAACAGCACTTAGACGGAGCGCTCTTATCACTACCGCTCATCATAATGAATTATTTCTGCGGCTTTTAAAACACCTGTTAACTTTGTAAATAAACGAATGGACACAGTGCATTTTCGCATCTTGGCTGGGGATCCTCTCCGATACGCGGTGACTCCCCCCCGCGCCCCAAGTGCCTTAAGACGGGAGGCGACCACTGTGCCTCACGGAGTCGCCCGTCCTCCAGCCCTTTCTGTCATAAGTGACACAGCCTGACATTTTATTGTGTCAACGTGCGAGAATTTTAATTCCCGTCACGCCAGTGGTCGCCAGCGGTTCCACATTTTATAAGAATCTCTGGATCACGTTTAAGGCTTCTCTAATGAGTTTATTACTTCAGATCTCCAGATGTGAGGCAGTAGACACAATTACGCGCTTCGGTGATCGCGCACTGCTTTTGCCGCGCGGTATAAAAATAACCATACTTTTATAGGTGATAATCTTTCCACTGAATTCCACCTTTCTAGCTCTTGCAGTCAATATATTTCTATTAGACGATATAATATGACTATAATCTGGAGACTAGGGTGTAGCCTACATCGCGTCGTTTATTGAGTATACTCAATATACATCTTATACATTTTATATATCTTGCACGATTAATATAAGTTAATGATTACTGGTAAATACTAGTTACCAGTACGAACGGACACAGGCTTAATTCGGAAACGGGAACTGCAGTCAATGGGCGATCATTAGTTATTATCCTGTATAGGCCTACTTTACAGTGGTTGAATTTGTTTTTTTTTATGAAATGCTTGTATCTTCACAAAGAAGCAGCTGTTGGAGCTGGGAGCCACACCGCGCTGTTTGTGAAGGAGTTTAACCTTGACAAATTAACCACAGTGACAAAAACCCAGCAAATACCCGAGAAACATATTCTGAGAATGACGTAATTATACCAACTTGTAGAAATAAACCTCCTTTTGAAAAAGTGCATGCATGCACACGTAGGCTAACCAAGTCGTACCAGGCCGAGTGCTATCGTCAGGCCTAGTGGCGTTTTCTCCGCAGCTGAGCTTTAACCACTAGAAATGCACGCCCGTCCCTAAAGGATGGAGATGCTGGCAAACGCAGACAGCCGCTTCGCGTCTCCACCCCCCCCCCCTGCACATTAACCTTGCATCCCCGACTGCTTCAGACCAGCGCCACAAGTTGCCAAGGTTAACACCTGTTACAAATCGTTTCTATAAAATAACGCCGACACCTTTGAAATATTCTGCATAAGGTCGTTTAAAGTATCCTGGCGCGATGAATAATATTGCAATGGCTTTGCCTGTAGTACTAAGAAGGATACTTTTTTTCGAAATGGAATCAAATGTCCGCACCGTGACAATGAGTGTTTCTCTGTTTTACAATGATTTAAAGATGCATTGGCACTTTGGGCGAGGATTCCATGCTTCAGTAAATATGACAGATCCGCCCTCGACGCATGAAGCCAGTACTGGTCCCTCGATGCGTCGCCTCGCCTCTCGTTAAGAGGCACAGAGATCCAGATGTTCGCTTATTTTGCGTTATCAGTCCCGTTACACGCTCATATCCTATCAGAGTGCATTTCCCTCATACTCTTGTTACGAAGACAGATTGTTCCCCAGCCGGTTGCTTGGTGTGAGAGCCAAACAGTGTCCACAGCTAACTGTACGCACTGAACTTTGCATACCCATCCGCAGCATGCATACCTGAAGGGAAGCGCTCACCGGACGCACGCAGCCTCTCAGTTCCGGCTATTTTTAATCCAATCCGAAG
The DNA here is from genome assembly GCA_026780845.1 of Petrocephalus sullivani. Taxonomy (NCBI): domain Eukaryota; kingdom Metazoa; phylum Chordata; class Actinopteri; order Osteoglossiformes; family Mormyridae; genus Petrocephalus; species Petrocephalus sullivani. The sequence goes on along the minus strand of JAODKM010000004.1, from coordinate 300,887 downwards.
GCTGACGTGTGCTTTTCGGAGATCAGCGCAGTTTATTACGGGCTAAAATAAGCGCATCAGGTTTTGGGTGATATAAGAGAAATCTACATATTAAAGAACGACATTTTTAATGGGGCGGCGGGGGGGGGGGGGATCCAAAAATAAGAGACCAGATTTTTTTTTTTTGACAGATGGCTTGTTTTCTGTTATATTTCATAGGATGCTGTTGTAAAATAACCGCATCGGGCCCAACAGCAGTATGCCCCTGTGTGCTGTTACACGAAGGACACCAGAAACAGAATTTTTCCCTCTAATTGTGTAAAAGTATGCCCATCTTACTACATGCCCATCCATTAGGAATCTGTTACCCTGAGGTTGTCTGACAGGCTGCTTGTGTTTCACACCGGCTGAGCGGTGTCCGGCTTCACTGGGCTGGATTGTCATAGATCTCCTCCTCCGATGTACACCTACCTTGACCCTAGTGGTCTCCCTCCGCATTCAATCAACCAGGAGAACTCCCCGAGGGCCAGGTGGACAAGGAGAGCCCTGTAAACTGCAAAATGGCGCCCTCCTACTCTGACTCCGATCCATCATATCTGCCACAGTCTGTGATGGTTTCAATTCCTGAGAAGGCCACTGAAAACACACTGCCCTCATCCTTTTGCCACTAAAGAGGTCGCCCTGGGATGTGCACCTGTATGCTTTTGACCTTTCCAGTCTTAAAACAAGAAAACATGACAGTTAAAAAGCTAACAAAAAAACACTATAGTTGAAAAACGATGCTAATTGATTGTTGGAAGCTGTAATGAGTCACAGGCTTGATAGATTGTTAGGAATCTTTGTCATTTTTCTGTCAGCTTGTAATTACAATGCAAGTGTCGATCGCCATGAAATACTCCCGTGACAACAGATAACATCAAATGTTTGCATTAATAAAACCACTTAAACAGCACAGAATGTGGTGTGGGGCGGGCAACCCGGTAATATCTGCTAACGAGATTTGATTTAGAGGTGCTTTACAAAAATCTGCCCGTGCACGCCAGGGCGTTGAAAGGTCCCGGAACATTTTCGGCGGACTGCACAGAACTCCGAGGCCCTTTGATGTCACTACCCAGGTAGATACCTGTAAAATCCATAAACTGCAAGGCTGCAAACCTTGGGAACCTACAGGAATTTTCATTCCATTTCATTTTCCCTTGATGTCCGCCGCTGCGGTGTATTCTTACTCATAATCCGTGGCAAGTGGCACCGAGATGCGGGTGAGCCGGGCGGACAATGTCACCGTTCTGGCTGTCGCTTTGAATAAGATCGGCCACCCCACCATCTCATGTACGCAGTATGCGGTCCCGAGACGTAGCGCGTGTGCCCACAGGAGAACACTGGGGAGGTAATACACTGGAATCTGCACTGTAGATGTATTACAGCCATTTCTGAATCATAAGGTATAAGGAAATTTCGCATCTTTCCTGTCTTCTGTGTAATGATGCCTGCGGCCAGCTGACAGCTGCTTATTCCCTAGTAATTTCTAAACATCACATCTCGGGGCGCTCCCGCAGTCTTACCTTTTTTACCGGCCCGCCGCTCTGTTCCTGACACACTGACATCTTTTTTTTCGTTAGGAACCCATAGAAATTTGTGCCAGGAACTGATTTTCACACAAATCGCCACTGATATGTTTGTTACTTCAAGTGACAAATCTAATTAAAGGCACACTGGAGTGAAGATGTTTCCAGAAATCAGACGCACTCACGTATGGATTAAAGTTACTGTTGTACAGTAGATGTGGGAGCACTTTATTACATCAAAAAACTGAATATATTCCTACCATAAATATCGCCACGATCTACCGGCATTTTCACAATTTTTATTCAACTAGGTTTTTTAACATAAATTTTCATTTTGAATTTTTCACTTTAGTAATGACTGAGTAAGTCATATAAATATGAATAAGGTACATAAATACAGTAACTATCCTGCATCTTCTGTAAGCAGTTACACCTGTAGGTTGGGGTCGTGATGTTTCTGGGGCCAGTCCCAGGAAGTCTGGGACAGCCTGGATTGGATGCCAGCGCATGAGAGGGCAGACGCATGGTGGGGAATTTAGAGACGCCAGATAGCCTAAGTGCATGTTTCTGGCCTCCGTGAGGGACTTGGAGTAGCCAGAGGCAGCACACGGACAGAGGGAGGCCATGAAAACTCTGCAAACAAAAGATCTGGAGGGCAGAATTGGAAGCAAAATGCACCGTTTTATTTCACAAGCTTTCTATAATACGCAGGCATCACATATACACAGCGAGGACTTTCAGGCACTGCTACAGATGTACAGTGTATATTTTTAGAAATGTGATACAGGGCAGGAAGGTAGAATGCTAATTATTGCAGTCAGAGTCTCTATTAGTGTAGTTTTATTGTTTTCATGTTAGTAGTAGTGTAGAGTTTGTTTTTGTCATTTAGTGACATTCAGATGATTGTTTCCTTTCAGCCACCCCACACCTTATGCCAAACCTTTTTCTGATCAAGTCAAGTGCCCAGTTAATGCTAAAACAATAAGATCTCCTCCCTCAGACCAGCATACTGGAAGGAGTTTGTCCTGTGTGTGTCCCTGGGCCACTTTCTGCTGGTGTTTATTTACCTGTGTGAAGGAAACCCATCTGGGGTGTCTTTGGAGAGAGCGCGCGCGAGAGGGGGCATCGCCGGGTCCTGGTCTCCCGGGGTAACCCCTTGACATCAGCATCTGTTGTCTTCCGTAACACCCTCGCCTTAAATGACAGCTAGAAGCATCTGTTTACCAATGCCAGTTGGGTAAGTCAAAAGTCAATCTGTAATAAATAACAAGCAAACAAACAAATATACAAAAACTTCAGGGAATGGCCAACAAACCTCCTTATGTTATGCCTATATGAATATCGCCAGCAATAACATCGCCCCTCTTTGCCTACCATTACCATAGTAACCAGGAGTTGTTGGTAATGGTACAGGGGTGACGGAGTCGCAGAGGCGGCCCTCCATCACCATGGTAACCAGGGGTCGTTTGTAAAGTTTGGGCCATCGTGAAGTGCCAGTAAGCAGCTCTCATTCTGTGAAATGTTCCAGCCGAGTGCTCCCGACCTTGTTTGGACAGTGTACCCCCATGTCCTCGCATGAGTTGTCACCGCGCCCTTGCTGTTGACACGGGTCACTTTTCACATGCATCCAATGCATGTTTCTACCTCGTTACCCTGCATTTTGTTGACATGCACTTCCTTCCGTCAGTACGGCCGTAGAGATTGGCCGGCCAGACTGCCAATCACCGCCTGTGCTCAGTGCCAGTCAAACCCCATTTGGCACCTGAGGAAACCATTCAATGAGAGAATTCGAGGGGAAATCAGCACTCTGTCAGAAGATGGCACCCTGTTGCCCAGTGGATTGACTTGCATTGGGTACAACCAACCGGTGGTTGCATGTAACTCAGCCGAACACACGCAAGTTCACACCCACATACAGCGGGAGGCATGGATTATCCCAGCATGCTCTGCTCCAACTCCAGAGATTTGCATCAGACAAGGCATAATGGATAGAGTAGGCGAGGATGTCATATCCATTTTTAAGGGAGGGTGGGGCAAAGCCTGGCTGGCCTCCATCCGTCAGGGCTGCAGACAGAGCTCGGAGAGCCGCAGTAAATCTGGTGCTCTCCCGCGGCCGGGGAAACGAGGCAATTATGATGCGGTCACCTGATTGATTGTGGCAGCTGCATTTATTTATTTTTTTAAGCCCGGGAAGGGGGGGGGGGGTCGATGGATCGATGGGGCCTCAGTAGGGGGCTACAGGTCACTGATGGGCATCAGAATGCGGGGCTCTTCTTAATTTCTGTCCCAGCGGGAGGCGCTGTTTCAGGCACGGATTGGGGACGGCACGGGTCCAAGGTCCTATGGAGAGGGGGGAGCTCTGCTCGCAGTCTTCAGGAGGCCGATCCAGCTGCCTTCTGCTGCCTGAGGGAAATACCCAGGGATAAGATGATCTAACTGGAAGGAGAGTGGATAGGGTCTGTTAAACCAGAACACAAACCAAAAACACCAATCCCAAGCCAGAGACTCTCTCACAGACAGAGTAGACTTTTGGGCAAAGGTTTTAATTATAAGTGGATCTCATCATTATTTTATAGCTTCGATCAGCGTGTGCAGAGATAGATATGCAGCCAGTCTTTTCAAAATTATTCAGTTTTATTCAATGCCTTCTGGGAAATTTTGGGGTTGGGATCTGTTCGTATTTTCAAAAGGTAGAAAAATGGGTAAATTCTGTCAGAAACTGTCAGAGGATGAGGGAGGTGAGGAAGCGAGTGAGTGTGAGTGACACTGATACCATTTCAGAACGGGAACCACCACAATCTGAATGACGCGACTCGCAGGGATGCATGTAAACCCTCCTCCAGAGAGGCATTTCTTTCATGTGCCATGTGACCATCATTGTCACGGTTTTTTTCTAAAGCTGGAGTATCTCTTTTCCCGTGAGGCCAAATGGTCAGCTACTTCAAGCCTCGTTTAGTCTTTTGTCACAAAGTCTGTGGTTTTTCTACCTCCGTATTTCATTGCTTTTTTTTTGTGAAGCTCTGGATTTGATGACATGAACCACCGTTTGGTTATTTTAAACAACTGGGAAATGACCTGGAGGGGGAGATTCCCCCCTTTAATCTGGCTCCCTTTGCAGTGAGAGTCTGACAGTTTGACGCCAGTGATGAGAAACCACCGCCACCTTCCATTCCATCCCATATCCTCAAATCAGCTTCCCCAAAACAGGCACATTTTTGGCTCATTGACTGTGCCCAGCTCATGTGTCTCTTATTTAGGCCTGGCTATAGCTATGCCTTTGCTTTTGTCCTACGCTGTACTCACTGTCCATCATTTACCTTCAGTGGAAATAACCATCTTTGTTTTTTTCCTTTTTTCCAAAAACTGCTAATTCAAATTTGCAAAAATACAGACACGTTCACTGATGTTATTAGCAGTTCAGTCGTGTAACACATGGAAAGATACATCTGACAAGCATTGAAACATGGCCATAAATGTTCATACAAGTATTTCCCAGAAACATGCATGATCTGGTATCAAAATCATACACATTCTAAAGCACCATTGTCATGGCATATGGTGACAAATGTATAATCTCCATGTGTCAGGAAATGTTTACTATGACATAAATATCATGTAACAAGAATACTGAAAAAGTCAGCGTGTACTGTCTATTACAGTTTTTTTTTTTTATCTGTTTGGCACTGAACTTACTAACAAAAAGATTGCATCCGTCAATTGATTCGTAAGGCAATTAGCAGTAATGATGGACTTACTGATGGGGACAGGGAGACAGCGGGACTTTGACTTTGAGGTACAGTAAATGCTGCTTCTTTACGTGATTTCGTGGTGAGTGATTGGACGGGGGATTCCAATCGCTTTCACCTCGCCCTCCTTAGAAACGCAGGGATTTTAATTCAAAGCGGACAGTGCTGCAGAGAGTCTGCCAAACTATGTCACGTTAATTGCTTGCCCTCCAATAAACACGCCAGCACTGTTTTGGGGACTCTTCTGTTTACATGCCTTATCAGTTCTGCTGGGCTGTCCTATTATTCGGTCGCTGTGAAACTGTAAGCCCCTAAGCGTGTTGCACCTCTTAGCAGAAGCCTGGAAGTTTCTGGAAGCCATGTATGGAGTCAGAGGTAGTTGTATGAGGGCTTATAGTCTGTGGAGTATCTTGTCTCACCGGAGAGCCCGACAGCCTCTCGTAGCAGCTCAGAACATTTAAACAACATATTTACACTCTGTTGGAAGGTCTGTGAAGGGCAGTATGGTCATACATATATAATATGTGAAGATCAGTATGGTCATATATATACTGTGTGAAGTTCTGTATGGTCATATATGCTGTTTGAAGGTCTGTATGGTCATATATATACTGTGTGAAGGTCAGTATGGTCATATATGC
>JAODKM010000004.1:229248-257938 GCA_026780845.1 Petrocephalus sullivani | reverse complement strand
GTTTACACCAAAAAATTGGTTTTTGGAAACACAAGGGAATCCTTGGAGGGGGTGTGGGGGGGGGGGGGGGGGGGGCATTTTTTGTGAGCAGTGAAATAATTACTGGGTTATAGAGGTAGTGCTGGTGTCCCTGTGAATCTGTAATTTCACAGGCGAGGCGGCTCGTTAGCAGCCAGCGGTACTTTAGAGCTCAATGGAAAATGCTGGTTTTGCACACCAGCCGACTGTTTGGCGAGAGGTTTAGTGGCTACAAGTCAAAGGGGGCTTGACTGAAGCCCCACGTCGATTGCCCTGACAGCATCCCGCATGCTATTAAAAATTAATCACGATACAGCCACGCAGAGCAACTAATGCTGTAGATCGGCCTTTTTTTGTATTCTTTTCTTCTCCTGGAATCCTATTTCCTCCCTCCTCCTCCCCCTTTTATGTACCTAACTTCTTTAATCTGTCATTTCGAATTGCTCCCGTCGAGCGGATCCAAAGCCGTCGTCCCGCTGAGCGGTGCCAGGCGCGATAAAAGGGGGCGAGCCAGCATCGGTTAAACAAAAATGACACGATTCACGAGCAGCTGGCAGCGGGGAAGGTCCGAGCTGCGTCTTACTCAAATATGTCGTGGGCCACCGTGAGTTCGTTAGGATGAGATAGCTCGGATCTGTGTGCACGCGGTGACGGCCATGAACTTATGATCTTATGAGCGACGGGGATAAAAGATTTTAATTATTCACAAAGCCGAAAGCCCACAGCAGCCGTGCTCTGCTTCTCCCGGAGGCCGAGCGTGTTTGTCAGCGATTACAGAGCTGCCCGGGGTGTTTCCTTCTGGGCAGAGCTAATGCTTTGTCTCGGGAAATCTGGCCTCACCTCCCACTGGCTCTTTTTACTGCCGAAACACTGGAGGGGTTGGGTCACTGAAAGGCATCCTGGAAGCAGGCGGTGCCAATTCCCGGCCCAGCGTGGCCCAATGCCGTTAATTCATACCTTTGAGTCACCTTCATTAGTGCCCCGTGGCGCGCTAACATTAATGAGGAGAGCTTGCAGCCAGGCCGCTCTCTACCCGCAGTCGTCTGGCTCGCTGCCAGGATGTGGCCGGCCATGGGATCTGTTCTCCCCATTAAGGGCCCATTCCTCATTGAAGAGGGGCCCTGCTGCTGGGGATGCAGCTGGAATGAGGAGTCAGAATGTTGGATCTGTGTGGCCTGCTCCAGACCTTCATACAACCAGAGGTGGAAAGTTCAGGTTCACAAACTACAAATCCGGACCGAGATTTTGTTTCAACTAGCCAGTTTGATCATAATGGGTCACAGTCACAGATTACTCAGCTGGTTGGTTGAAACAAAGTCTTGGTCTGGGTTTTTACTTTCTGAACCCGAACTTTCCACCTCTGGGCGCGACCTGCTTTTTCTAGCCAGGATGGGGGCCTCGGATTGGCTCCCACAGAGCCTTACAAACAAGGACATAGGTTTGGTAGGGACCAAATCAGTCCCAAACCCCCACCCCCCTAAACACAAATGGTATTCCCACAATACTGGTAGGGACATATCCAAACCAAAATTTACACCCTTGTGTTATAAACTTTTGAGGACCCTTATGTTCAAAGACAGCTTTAAACGCACAGCATGAACAGATGCGCTAAATGTTTGTGTATAATTACTATTAAATCACTGTATTACATATTATATTCAACATCATAAACGATATAATAAGTTATTACTATTTACATTACATGCATTCCTGAAAAACTATAAGGCCACTTGTTGTTCACAAACTACACAGATTATTTCCAAAAACATAGTTCCTTTGGGTTTGTTGTAAGGATATATTTAACATTTGGGTTTTTTGTGCTGTTTCCGTGACACTCGGGAGCGATCCGCACACTGCCACGTTAACACAGACGTTAATGGCTGACAGATGCCATCTGATCTGTAGGCTGAGCTGCCTCCACACCGGTTACAGAAAACAACCCCAGTTAATAAGGCTACAATAACAGCGGGCCAGCACCGCCTGGTCAGCGTATAATTTCTGTTGACTTGGGTTTAGTCACAGCTAACAATTACTGAGCATGGTTGACTGGAGAAGGATTTCTGACAAAATTACTAACAATGCAGAATTTTATTTAAATTGTATCACCTTTAGGGTAACACGTTACCTGACGGGGCACAAGCCCTTGGTAATAACTCAGTTGTTACTGAAGTTCAAATCATGAAAAAAATCGTGAACAAATACAGTCGCTACTTGAGATAAAAGATGCGTCATGATTCATTAATGATGAACAAATATGAGGTCAGTATGTAACTTTTTCATGACTTATTCCTTATTCCTCAGTAGTTCATAAAGGTAGAATTAACAGATAAAGTGACAAATATAGTAAGTGCTTCAGATAAAAAATGGGTCACGGTTCATTAATGATTGTTAATGGTTAAGTAATATGTAAGTATCAGTGTAATACCATATTATCTGTGCCCTGTCAAATAAAGTGTTACCACTTTTAGAATATATGATGCTCACCCTCCATCCATCCATAAATCTGTCCATTTTCTGTAACTGCTTGTCCTATTCATGGTTGCGGGCAAAATCCTCAATTATAGCCAAATATTTGTTTAAAATTTAATTAAATAAGATTTAATTAATTTATTTAATTTAATTTATTTAATTAAATAGATTTTATTTTTTCCGACAAAAACTTACTCACCTGACTATTTTGCAGCTCTATAATATAAAATCATTTTACACTAAATCGTTCACTTAAAAAGGGTATACACTCTTTAAAATGAATTGCGTATTTTGGCATGTACCAGAAACATTCGGAATCGACGATACGGCAAAGGTATACAAAAGGCCGTCCACACACTGACAGCCAGAGGCGCGCCGCTGGCTCTTCGGAGCCCGCGTGACCCACGTGGGAGCTGCGATGGCCAATCCGATCCAGGATCGAATCTCGCGGACTTCCTCTTCCGGTGCCGTTGCCAGGTAACGGATAACGTGGCGTCGAAGGGACGGTAACACTGGAACAAGCGGGGATTTCAGCAGCATTTATTTACTCGTTATTGAAAGACTGCACCAAGACTGTGTTTGCTGCACCATAAGCCTAAACCTAGTTATGAACCATGACGTTAACGAATATTAAGGATGGCGAATACACAGCCACAATCTACAAAATGGTGAGTGCCTGATGTTAGAGATGGCTAGCTAGCTAACCACGGCTAGCTTCACAAAGGGATTAATTAAGGATTTTTAAGATTTCTTTTCCATAAAGGGACGAAGTTTCTTCGCATGACCAAGCAGCTAAGTCTCCATGTACGCGAGCGGGTTTGTTTTTTTGTTTTCTGATCGGGACGTGACGGAGTGAGTGCTGTGTGTGTCCCCTTCGCAGATTAAAGATGGGCGCTACGCCGAGGCCATTCACATCCTCAGCAACGAGCTGCAGAAGCATCTTAAAGTAAGACGACGTCTGTTCCGGCCAAAATTCTCACGTAGCGCATGCGTATAAAGGTGGTTAGACTTTAAATGTTTATTTATCAGTAAGAGTGTGTAAAGTCCTTCGGTAATGTGCTTGCCTTCTGTGAGATGGACTTTCCTGTGCCCAGTCCAGGGCCGCCCTGTCTCTGCTGGCCTACTGCTACTATCACATGCAGGACTTCATCAACGCTGCAGAGTGCTATGAGCAGCTGACCCAGCTGCACCCTGAAGTTGAGGAGTACAGGGTGTACTACGCCCAGTCTCTGTACGGGGCCTGTGCCTACCCCGAGGCAATGAGGGCCACCTTTCAACTGGACAGCCCTAGCAGCCAGACCAAGGTGCGGTATTGCTTTCGCTGTGTGGTGCACTGTGCATGGAGTGTGCCTGCTGATACATTACCCGCTGGCTTCCCCGACTATAATCAGATAAGTTAAATGAAATCAGAATCTCGGACATCACTATCACCTGCCAGCTTTCGGAGCTGTCACGGCGCCCAGTGAAAATTAGGTTCATCTCGGCTTGTGTTAGATCCTCTCCTTTCCATTCTGTGACCTCTTCTGTGCCACAATTTACTGCAGAAGGTCGTCCCATTTATTTGTCCCGCTTCATTGTGCTTTGCCATGAATGCATTGTGATATTCCTGTTTTAGACAGAGGCAAACAATCTTGTTTTCATTCTGTTATAACTTAACTGCCACTTTATTTCCTGGTGCAGATGATAAAACTGCAGGCTGCTATTAAATACGGGGAGGAAGACTTTGCAGGAGCCAAGGTAAAAAGAAATGGTTAATCTATTTACAAAACTGTAGCCTTGTTCAGTGGTGAAGACCAGTTAGTGGTACTCCTGAGGTAGACCTATCCACCTTTGTTAGTACTTTAGTCATTTATACTGCTGAATATTTTACTTAAATAATATGGGTCGATTTCGGAGTTCCAGGGTGTGAACATAAGGCCCCTTCTTAGAGCTGAGCACACAGCCCTTTGGCTGTAAGGTGAGCAGACTGACCCCTACGCCCCTTCCGGGCCCTTCTTTGCTGCCGCAGAGCCTGGTGGAGCAGCTGCCCCCAGACGACCCCGACTATGAAGTGGACCTGGGCTGTTTACTCTACAGAGAAGGAGAGTATGAGGAAGCCTGCAAGAAATTCATAGCCTCCATGCAAGTGCTGGGCTACCGGCCAGGTAATGAGGCTTTGTGGGGGTATCTGCAGGTTAGCCATGTTGTCTTTATCTGTCAGGCTCTCTCTGTCTCTCTCTCACTCTCACACATATCATATCATATCTTTGTGGGGACCGTCCATTTGTCTCTATGGGAAAACCCCTAATCCCTTCACGGTCAAGCTTACTCTCACGGAGAGCAAGGTTGGGGGAGGTGGATTTCCCCACGGGGATTGATAAAGTATCTCAAACCCCTACCCAGCCCTAACCTTAACCACAAGTAACTAAACAAAATGCAAGACTTTTGACATTTTTTAGTTTTTTGATTGCAATCACAGATTTTTTTTTTTTTTTTTTTACAACTTGAGTTTCCCCATATGGGGACTGAAAAAATGGTCCCCACAACGTCAAAATAACAGTTTTTTTTTCACATTGTGGGGACATTTGGTTCTCACAATGTAATATATACATAATCCACACACACAGACAGACAGACATATACACACACAAACACACATACGGCTGTGGAAACAATGCAAACTGTCCCTCATATTGTCCACTGCAGGGGTGGCTTTGTTGTTTCTGGGGCTCCATTCCACATCAAAGCCTCCCCACTCCTGTAGTGTAATAACTGTTTATGGCCAACAGGGGGCCCCATGCAAATGCATGGCTCAAGTGGTGGTAAACACATTTCCCTAGTACCTGGAGAAAAGCCAAAAACAGTTGGAGCTATGGCGTGCTGAGAAATGACTAACCTGTGGAGTCTGTGCCCTTCCACTCCGCCCTCAGGCCTGTTCCTCTTGGTCTGCCCTTGCAGATTTGTCGTACAACATCGCCCTCTGTTACTACAGCCAGAAACTGTACGGCCCTGCTATGAAGTACATCGCTGACATCATCGAGCGCGGGATCAGGGAGCACCCTGGTATGCTGTGCCTGTCTGCTGCAAGAAGAGAGCCCTGTTTCATCTTCTACTGTTGTGATTTTTGCTTTTTCGCTGCTCTCTTCGTGTCATTTGACATTCGTTTTTAAAGCATCACACACCTGTGATTCGTGAGTTCTCAAAACACGCACTATAGATTAATCCCGTTGAAAGATCTCAAATATCAACACGAACCATTTGAGCCAATGGTCAAATGCTTGTAATATTTTCAGAGCTTAGCGTTGGCATGACGACCGAGGGCATCGACGTGAGGAGCGTCGGCAACACGCTCGTCCTTCACGAGACCGCGCTCATCGAGGCTTTTAACTTGAAGGCGGCTATTGAATACCAGCTGAAGAACTGTAAGTGTCCTTACGGACCTTTTCTTGGTGTCTGAGTCCTTTTCCTCTCTGAATCTGACCAAATGGCTCGTGGTAAGCAGAGTGCAGTACCCCTAGTGACTTAAGCCGCAGTACCTGTGCCCGGAGCTCCCTCTGGTGGTTACGGCCTGTAAGCGCCTCGGCCGCTCACGGCTCGTCCTCCCCCCTCCTTTTCTCTTTTCAGTTGAGGCGGCCCAGGAGGCCCTGACCGATATGCCGCCCAGATCAGAAGAGGTAAGTCATGCCATGCAGCTGCTAGGTCTGCTGATTTCCATTGCGTTCTCCTGCCTGATATGATTTAATGAAATGAATTATCTTTTGTATTAAAAATGGCACGGCTTCGCCAGGTGTTAATAGTTTACCGATGAGTTGTCTTCCACTCAAGCAGCTACTTTTTGCTAATTGTGTTTTTCTTTTGTAAATGTAAATATTTTCTCCTTGACCTGTTTCACATAATTTCTCTGTATTAAAAATTAGTAGTAACACAATGGCATAATGAAGGATGTGACAGATGTGATTGTTCAAGTGATTTACTGCCCTCTAGTGGTGGCTTTGATGGAAAACTCGAATCCCACAGGACTATGCTGCGTCCGGCTTGGTGCATGCTGTAATGTAGGCCCCCGGTGGCCTGTTACTATGCACGGTATAAACATGCCGGTGTCGTGTCTCAGTCCCTGACGGCCGTTCACAGCCTTAAAGGCAGCTGCTGATTTATCAGTGCTAAAGGGGAGATACTCGTGTCTCGTGCTGTGTGTGCGTGTGCGCACTCAGTCCCGCCTGTGTGTAACTGGCACCTCTCCGCTCCCAGGAGCTGGACCCAGTGACCCTTCACAACCAGGCCCTGATGAACATGGAGTCCAAGCCCAGCGAGGGTTTCGAGAAGCTGGCCTTCCTCCTGCAGCAGAACCCTTTTCCCCCAGTGACCTTCGGAAACCTGCTGCTGCTGTACTGTAAATACGAGGTGGGTCCGTCCCTCTGCCCCCCTGCGTGGCGTGGAGGGGGGGGAGCGTCTCATCAATAAAACGTCCACCCTGTATTAATTTGCCTTGGACCCCCTGGGTCCCTGAGAGCTTCAGGTCTTACTTGCCCGTCGTTTTGACTTCTCTTCCTGGGGGTGTGCGGGACGTCTGCTGTCCCAGTGTGGCTGATGAAAGTCCAGTTATATCTGTGGGCACAGAGCTAATTAGGGGGGGGGTAGTGAGACACAGCAGGCCCTTAAACCACCAGGGGTCATTACCCCCCCCCCACCGGAAAAACTTAGCACATGGCAGATCTGTGTAGGGGCCCTGCTGTACAGCGTTGTTTTTCTGCACACGCCTTCCATCAGCTGCAAAGGGCTGTGCGTGCTGAGCACCAGCCCCCTCATCCCATGTGGCACAGCCCTCGGCCCGCAAGGTCATGTGACTGTAATTAAAATAAACCCCTTGTGTTTCTTGGCAGTACTTTGACCTGGCTGCAGATGTCCTGGCTGAAAATGCTCATCTGACCTACAAGTTCCTGTCTCCAGTAAGTTCCTGTCTCTTTTCCCCGCACAGGAAGCTCTTGTGCTGTGTGTCTGAAGCACCCACGGCATTCACAACCCTCCTGTATACACAGCCGGTTAGTCTTTGCAAATTTAAAGGAGGACACTACATTTATTTAGTAGATGCTTTTATCCAAAACTTTAAACAGTTTTTTGGGAAAGCAGAGTCAGACAGTCCCTGGAGCACCTGGGGGCTACGGGCCTCACTCACGGGCCTGGTGACATCACTCTGCCATCCCTGGGAATCGACCCGGTGACCCTCTGATCACAGACATTGTGTCCTACCCCTACGGGGCACACACCGCCCCCTCAATGACCATTGTGTCCTACCCCTACGGGGCACACACCGCCCCTTCAATGACCAACAAGCAATAATGTTATGAACTGAGTGTTATACCTTCAGGTCTTTATGGCAAAGTCAACCGTTTCCCACACGATCATGTAACAGCACTATGGAGGTACATTTCCAAGGTGCCCGCTGACTCTCAGAGCTCCCCTTTGACACCCTGGTCACTCAGAGAAGCCCTCAGAGATCCCTTCCTCCCTCACCAGCTCCTCTCTGTCTTTCAGTACCTCTATGAGTTCCTGGATGCCATGATAACTTGTCAGACTGCCCCTGAGGAGGTGAGCGTCCCGCCCTAGTATTGCTTTAGCTCGTTTATATTCTAAAGTCTCATCTTTTTTTTTTATCCGTCTTTATCTGTTTCTGGAAAAGTAGGTAATCACCACTATTCTCTGAGGATCTGAGCTATCTGCTGAAATCGGTACTGTGAATTTTATATATATATAGTATATATTTAGTGTCGCTTTTATCGTGCATGCATTTTTCTTCCGGACTGTTGTGGTGAGCAGGCCTTTCGAAAGTTTGACGAGATCGCCGCAAAGCTCACGGAGCAGCTGAGGAAGCTGACCAAGCAGGTAAAGGGCTTTCCCCCGGAGAAGGCCGGGCCATTAAAAAAGGCGCTCAATGCCGTTCTTGGCCCCGCCTCCAGGGGGTGCTGTGCATTTTTTTTTTTGTATTGGCTTTTTTTTACTGGTGGGTCTCCATGGTGCTCTGATCCTCTCCTTCTTTAAGGTGCAGGAGGCAAGACATAATCGTGAAGATGAGTTTCTGAAGAAGACCCTTCAGGACTATGACGAAGTCCTCGCAAAGTGAGCTTCCGGTAGAGGGTAACACACACTGGGTAGCTTTACTTTTTAACCCCTTGCGGTGACCATTCACTAGTCCACATAACCCCTTCCATATCGGTCTCCAGTGTTTGAGTTCTGACCCGCTCACTGTGCCCAGATACCTCCTGACCTCGTTCCGTGCCTGTTTTTAAGGTACATCCCTGTCCTGATGGCCCAGGCCAAGATCTACTGGAACCGCGAGGACTACCAGATGGTGGAGAAGATCTTCCGCAAGTCGGTGGAGTTCTGCAACGAGCACGACACCTGGAAGCTGAACGTGGCCCATGTGCTCTTCATGCAGGAGAACAAGTACAGGGAGGCCATCGGCTTCTATGAGCCCATCGTCAAAAAGCACTATGACAACGTGAGCTCCTCCTGAGTGGGGAATACCCTCCCATTTCCCAAGTGTATCTGCCCCATTAAGTTGAACCATTAGGAAGAAGGTTATCTTCCATGTGAGCCCTTCATTTTAGTTTTTATATATCGGAAAACCATATCCATGTTTTGGAATGAATGGTTTTCATTATTTCAGGTACATGAGTACCACGTCATCACTAATGAGGCTATAACTTCAGCATGCCCTCTGAGGTGGTGGGGGGAGTCTTACCTGGGGGAAAGTACATAAAATGTATATATGGTTTTCATGTGACTTTAAAACTAAGCCGTAAATGTGACATAACACATGGCTTCCATACTCGTAGTGGTGGTAAGGGGCCAGTTTGATACCTCTGGGGCCCCATTCAAAAATCCCTCCCCAGTGTAGTGACTGTTTGTGGCCAACAGAGGGCCTCAGACTTCAGGGGGCCTCACAAAGATGTGTGGCTTGAGTGGCCCCTCACGCCACCTGTCCAATCAGAACTGCCTTCACCGTCATAATATCTCCGCGTGTGACCTGCAGGCGGCTGCTATCCGATTCAAATGAACATCAACAGTCATGGTGAAAGATGCGTTTGCTCTTCTGTCCGCTAGCTGGAGCAGTGTAGCATCCAGGGCTGCCTGTGCGGGAGGAAGCCGTCGGTAACCCACCGGCGCAGTGTGGCGCTTGGATTTGTGTCAGGGTCCATCTCTAGCCTGGGGAGCTCTTGCATGGGATTGCTGTGCTCTTGCCCTGTGGTTTCTGGATGAATGATCCTTTGGATGCCTGTAGTTGTTGATGAGCTTTAGACAAACCTGAGTGCTGGTCCACATGTCTATGATGTTCTGAATCCAACAGCCAGTGTGTGACTCTGGATTTTTTGCGACTCCAGATGGATCTTTGTGATCCGTCGTTTAACTTTCTATTTGAGCTCAAACGGTTTTCTGAACTAGTGAAGCATACTTCCTGTTTCCTGTACATTCCTCAGATCCTCAACGTCAGTGCGATCGTCCTGGCCAACCTGTGTGTGTCGTACATCATGACGAGCCAGAATGAGGAGGTATGGAAGAACCTTCTGGAAGCCTATGACCTCAACCCTAATGGTGGTCTTGTCTGGCATCCCAGCCGCCGTGGTCGAGGGGTAACTCTGTTCCTGTTACTGTAGGCCGAGGAACTGATGAGAAAGATCGAGAAGGAGGAGGAGCAGATATCATACGACGACCCAGACAGGAAGGTGTTCCATCTGTGCATTGTGAACCTGGTGATAGGGTGAGTAGGATCATTACCTGTGGGGGTGTGGGGTGGGTATGGCATGTCGATTTCTGGGAAAGCGCAGCAACGACGTCTGGCATTTTTTTATTTTTAAAAATCGTGACCAAAGCATTTGAAATTACTCTTTTTGAGTCTGGTGATAGAGTACGCTCATCAGAGCAGGGTCCCGGGGGCCATTTCTGAAGCGGAGCGCCCCTTAATGATCAGTAGGGAAGGGAAAAGTGATTACACAGCCGTTGGCGAGCTCATATCATTCATCTGTGTTCGCAGGACGCTGTACTGTGCCAAAGGGAATTATGACTTTGGTATTTCCCGCGTGATAAAAAGCCTGGAACCATATAATAAGAAGGTATGTAAGCTTATTCTCCATTAAGGTGGCTTTAAATGGATAATGGACCTGGACTTTAGGTGACACTTAAATCATACATTCCCCCTTAAAGCTCTGATGCCTCCTTAAGCTATGATACTTAATGTAGAAGGGCACTGAAATGGTGGTGTCAGGTGACCTGTGGGACGGGGCACTAAAGCTCATCTCATTGGCCGACAGCTGGGGACGGACACCTGGTTCTATGCCAAGCGATGCTTCCTGTCCCTACTGGAGAACATGTCCAAGCACATGCTGATGCTGCGTGACTCAGTGGTGCAGGAGTGTGTGCAGTTCCTGGAGCACTGCGAGGGTGTGTGCTGGGGGGGTAGTGGGGTGAGGGAGGCTGTAGAATCGTTTACCCCAGCCTGGCTGCTGTTGTGAAGGCAGCACCCCCGCATGCTAATGTGTCCTGCCGGGAGTTAATTATCGTTCAGCTCTAACGGCAAATTTTTCATTTCCATTCACTCTGAAGTCTATGGAAGGAACGTTCCGGCGATCATCGAGCAGCCCTTGCAGGAGGACCGCGTCCACATCGGCAAGAACACCGTCACGTACGAGGCCCGTCTGCTCAAAGCGCTCATGTATGAGATCACCGGGTGGAACCATTAGGTCACACCCCCCCAGGCCTGCCCCTCGCCCCCACACCTGGGGCAGAGTCCCTCAGTGGGGTTTGTCCCGGGTCCTGTCTCGGCCTGCCCGCTTCAGGCAGCTGGAAGACACGCCCTGATGTTTGTGCTCTAAGCAGCTGGGCCCCCCCACACTGTAAGGGGCCTGTCCTTTCTGGGGGGGAGGACATCCCTAGTAATGGGGCAGAGAGCAGCACACAGAGCCATGTGTGTAAATATTTATTCTGCCAGCTGTTCTTTGGCTGGACTCACACTATTTGACAGCGATTAGACATTATCACAGACATTTATGGGAGGAATCACAGACACCCTGAAGAAAACTGTCCATTAATATGTAGATAGTATTCTTATACACTATAGGACAAGTTACGCATTTTCATTATAGTATTTTTTTAATAAAAAAATGCATAATGCATAAATGAAGTGTGACTATTTATTATACACCTTAAAGGGACAGGACACACGGTGCAGGACGGCAGGCCCACAAACTCACACACCACAAGACCCGGAGACGGGGGGATCCGTTTAAAGGAGAGGTCTCTTTGTGGTGTCCAGTTGGGTCAGGTAGTAGTTCAGGTACCCTCCGAGCGCGCTCACAGCCACTCCCGTCATGTGACTCGAACAGCCGTCTGTGAGTGGAAAGGCATGGCGGGGGGGGGTGTGGGCGGTACGCTGGAGACGGTGGGGCCGTCGGAAAGGCGGTGGTGGGCTCGGTCTCCTACCTCTCAAGATTTTATCTCTCCTCTTGACGCGCCTGTGCTGCTGCAGGGCTTCCAGCAGGTCCTGGGCCAGCCCCTGGGTCACCTGCTCCTCTGGAAAGGAACGCGGAGCCGTGGGAGTCAGCCCCACGCGCCACACTGAGCAGAACCCACCCACGAGCTGGCTTTCATGCCCAGTGTTTCCATGGGAACCCCCCCCCCTTTTAAATTGAAATGCATGCTGTCACCCTTGTAGGGTACAGCTAAATTGAAGAAGAAAAAAGCATTCCAAGATTAAAATTGCATGGCAAGTCCTGTAGCAGTGGGTTAATCTCAGCGTAACATTGGGACCACGAGGAGAAGCCCTGTGGTATCCTATAAATGATCAGGACCTCATGTTCTTCGGGATTCCTGCAGGGAGCTGATTTGGGGGTGCAAAACTCCCCTCCTCCGAATCCCACTCACCATCCTTCCCGAAACAGCCCATCTCCGGGTCCTGCCACGGCAGGATTTTCCGCAGCCAGGCCAAGTTGTAGAAGTCGGAGAAGCCGGTCATGCCGCACAGCATGACTGCAAAACACCACGTGAGAGATTCTTCCTTACCTTGAGGAGTCTCCATGGCAACAAGTCCCCCGGCAACCGGGAGTCACCCCCATTCCGGCGATGTGGAAAAACACAAGCCCTTAACTGTTTTCTATGAAGATGTCGCGGGTGTAGTCCGAGAAGTTCTTCCTCGCGATGTCCTGATTGCTCTTCATCATGGTGGAGCAGAAGATCTCCTGGTAGTGCTGGTCGGTCAGATTGGCACGGGTTTCCCTCTTCTCGCCCTGCAGGATGTTGGAGCATCCTCTCTGGGATGGGAAGGAGGACAAAGTGGGGTGGCCCAGGCCGGTGCCGACGCGCCCCCCCAATGATGGGGAAAGTCGTCGTTGGGTTCTCACCATTTTCCCAATCATGAAGTAGAGCAGCTGGTGTGACAGCGAGTAATACTGGCAGCCAAACGTGGTCATGGTGTCCCTGCAGGACTCTGTCACTATGCAGGGTGTCCCATTGTCTTTCCTTGCAATGGCAAAAGCATAGAAGATTCAATAGGCATGACCTGAACATCAAAACCTCTTTTAGCTGGCAGTCTTCTTAATCTTAGTTAAAGCCATTGTATGCAAATAACGCATACATAATGCTTGACATTTTATTGTGGGTAAATATTAAATATAAAAATAAGTACACACGATATCTGCTGTACATAAGAAGCCAGTAACCCCTTAATAAACTGGCATTAATGCAGGCTTTATTACTGGACTGCTGGGACTGTAGTGCTGCCTTTTACGCCAGGGCATATGTGACAGTACCATGTCCCCAGCAGGAGGGTGATGCACTTGTCACTAAGGCGCTCGTTGTAGCACTCCCTGGCTCTGAATGCCGAGTAGGCCAGCGATGGGTTTGTGCTGTTCCACTGGCTGGGAACGGTCCAGAACCCAGCATCCATCACAGGCTCGAATTCTGGTTGGAGGGCGAGAGAGAGAGAGAGCGACCGTCTAGCGATCTAAGATTGTGAAATAGTAAACATCGTTCCTACACAAATACACTTTTTTTGGAAAGAGCACCTGGTGAAATTAAGTTTCAAACTAACATAGACGATCTGCTAGTGTCATATGGATTTTTGGACCTGTTAAACTGGGCTCAGTCCTTACTGGAGGACCCAAAGAGATGAAGAGTAGCGCTAGATCAGTTTATCTGTCCAAAAGAACACATTTAAAATTGAAAAGGAGAACTGCACTGCGGGTTACGAGCACCAGTCAGTGTGATGCGGAGTGCATCGGCGGACGGCACCTCTGAAGTACTTGGGCTCGGTCTCCTGGAGTGTCTGGTACGCCAGCGGCAGGACCCGGTCCAGCCTTCCGGCCAGTGCGGCCGTGGCAGCGACCTTCGGGTCCCCGGCGAGCTCCGTGTCCTCCCACGCCTGTACCGCCGCTTTCAGCTTGGCTGCGGCACGGTTTCATGCACGATAATTCAGTTTGTGTTGAACTCTTTTTAGTTTCTAAGTTATTGTGGTCAGTTATACGGTTATGTCTCGGTGCTCCGCAATAAGCAATAGACCGCTAATTAGGTCTCCGAAGATGGGTGCAATTAGGCAAAGGGCTTTTCTTTGAAAGCGCTCCACTTCTGTTGCAAAACCTGATTCACACATCATAAAAAAGAGATGCATCAGCATAATTTAAGTGCCATATCTATTCAAAGAGTGACCACAATACTTAACTTTTTAACATATTTTCTTTATGCAGAAGTAAGCTGGGACACAGCTAGTGCACTGCTTTTTATGAAAAGAGCAAATCAAGCGAGCCGTGTCATTTTTATTTCCATGTAATTACCTGAAATTGATATTTTTACAGTAATTAAGTAGTACTGTCACACTCCTCGATCATAATTAATAAATGCATTAAACCGAATGATGCAACACGCAGATACCCATTAGTACCGGTGCCGCAGAAAGTTTTATGATAAACAAAACTGACTTTAATGACTTTACCGCCAGTCACGTCTACTGAGAGTACTTACCATGCAGAATGCTGTACCCGGCGACACCATCCAGGTTTATGTGCCCAAACCGATTTTCGAGGAAATGCACTCCTTTATCTAAACTTTTGAGAATATCATCTATTGCTTCTTCGTTTGATGCGACAGAGGTAGCGAAGAGGACCGCGGCAAAGGCCACCATGCTGTGTCTGCCCATACTTTCTCTGATGCTTCAGTCATTAATGACGATTAATCACCTTCTCTTCACTTCACTTAATAAAGTGAAATGAAACAGCGGAGATCTGCGCTCGGTGTGATCCGCATGCGTCCTGAGGCGCCCCCCCACTCACTTTTGGTGAAAACTGAACTGAGGAAGCAGGACTGCAGGGGGCGCTCTTCATTGGAAATGTTTCAATAATTAGTTTTTAAATACTGTACAGGCACTCTGTTATGGTGCTATGTTTTTAAAGTATTTTAAATACAAAAATACATGATCCCAACGTATTTTGTTCTAATGGACATCAAATGACATTGACTGTTTATTATGTATTTGACTTCATTTTAATTTTGTTTTTACATTTCCTAGTTAAACACGCAATTTGGCCAATTAAAAATTTGTGGAAACCTTCTTGTGGAGAGAGTTCCCCTCCGAATTTCATAATAAACAAATGCATTGCAGAACTACACAATGATAGCACAACTTATGCGTACATTTTAGATTGATGTATGAATTAAATATCTTCTGTTAAAAATACTGGAATAATCACTACAGGAAAACATTCACTCATTTTATCACTCATCTATCACATTTTGTAGGGGGATTAGAATTGCAAAAGAAATAGCGTAGAATCCATTTCATATCAGTAATACAGAAGCTAAGTATCTCAAAAAATGTCGGTGGATACTCAAAATACGAACCCATTCTAAAAGTGTCAAAAAGCGTTTAATAGATATCATAGGACAGGGGTGTCAAACTCCAGTCCTGGGGGGCCGGTGCCCTGTGTAGCTTAGTTCTTTCCCTGTTCCACCAGTTGAAGAGCTGTGTGGTAATTCGGACATGGAGCTGCGAGGAGTTGAATCAGGTGTGTTACATGAGGGTAAACCCAAAAATGTGCAGCACCCCTGTCACAGGACATATAGGAATGGTGGAGAATGAGCCGGACGTCCGGGGTATAAATGGGTACTGCTCCTTTAAGAGGCGCACCTCTCGATCACGTGATAAGCAGTCATGGCGCCGCCGTCGGCCGCCCTGCTTGCGATCGTGGGCTGCCTGACGGCGTTGTGGCTCGCCGGGTTCTGTTCGGCGTGCTCGTCTGTCGCGATCGCTTCGCTGTCATGTGCGCTGCTTCTGTGGCTGGCCGGCCGGCCCGGGCGCCGCGTGTGCGTGCTGGTCCTGGGGGACATCGGGCGCAGTCCGCGGATGCAGTACCACGCCGCGTCCCTGGCCAGGCACGGCTACACCGTGTCGTTCCTCGGCTACCTCGGTAAAGGGGCTCCGTACCGGTGCTGGTCCTGCTGACGCTCTCTTATTTATAAACAGGCGGCTAGATGTGACAGCTATAGAGATGACCGCTTACCTTTTGTCATGTTTACCAGCATAATTAGGCCTGTTTGTTTAATGAATGAAGTGACAGCTTTGCATGGGATGCTACTTCTGTAATTACTCCACACCCGTATCCCCATTGCGTACTGTTTATTACGTATTTTGTACACTTGTTCTTATATTGCATTCTTACCTTTTTGTCCTGCCCCATGCAACAGTGCCATAATAATTTAACGCTGCTCCTTCGAAGACGTGACCATAAAACTTGACGACGAACGATGATGAGTTTAATTGAAGGCGGTTCACTTTCAGGAACCAAACCTCACCGAGACATCACCGAAAACAAGAAAATAAAGATTGTTCCTATTTCTGAAATGAGAGGACTTACAGGTGTAGTGATTTATTTAACATGTATACTTAGGTGGGTTGTTAGTGCCTCCTGTTGTATCTGTAGTCTGATCAGGAGGTTAATACTCTTGTTGTCGCTGTTCTCTTAAAAACTTTAAGATCCAAGTAAATATATGAGAAATACATTTAAACGGTTTCCCGTATTTGTTAATCTTCTTCACCAGTTCAGTGTTCACACATGGATTTAAACACTCTGGGAGCAGGTCTGACTGAGCGCTTTGTGATATTGCAGTTGGCCCTAAACTCCTGCAGTACGTTACCAAGGTGGTACTGCAGTCGACGCAGCTGCTGTTCGTGCTGCTGAAGATCGGCGCCCACTCGCATGTCCTCCTGCAGGTGTGCCGTCCTTTCTCAAAGGAATTAAAAGTATTAGTCCTTTTTGCACTCCTGACCCACAGAGCCACATGTTTCAAGTCTTTGCTTTAGTGGTAAGGTCGTGTTTCTCAACCCTGTCCTCGGCGATCCCCTGACAGTCCACATTTTTGCTCCCTCCCAGCTCCCAACACTCCTGTACCAGGTGTTTTTGATTGTTTGGTTCAGTTACGCTCAGGATCCCCGTGGACTGGATTAAGAAGCACTGGTGTGAGTTAGCAAAGTCTTCACTGTGATCTCACTGGCATCTCCCCTCTGCTGCGGCCTTTCCCTCCCAGAATCCACCTGGCCTGCCCGGCATCGCCGTCTGCTGGCTTGTCTGCTCCCTCAGGGGCAGCAGATTCATCATCGACTGGCACAATTACGGCTACACCGTCATGGCACTAAGCCACGGGATAGGCCACCCCATCGTCAGGGTCGCCAGATGGTAAGCTCTGTCACTGTGCTGCCGGGGAGGGGGTTTGATTCAGAAGGAGGTCTGGCAACCCCGGCTTTCTCATCGACAGGTATGAGAAATTCTTTGGGCGCCTATCGAGCGACAATCTCTGCGTTACCGACGGCATGAGGGACGACCTGCAGAGGAACTGGGGCATCAAGTAAGCGAGCAAAGATCGGTGCTGATTTATCGACACGTGAGCGCGCAATGGTAACCGAGCAACGTGTTTGTGACCCGATAAGTTCATTCAGGTGTTTTCCCGCAGGGCCACGACGCTGTACGACAAGCCGCCCGCCATGTTTCGGGAGGCTTCCCTGGAGCAGCAGCATCGGCTCTTTGTGAAGATGAAGGAGGCCTACAGCCCGTTCCAGGCCCGGTGGGTCTTCCGTGACCTGCGGCAGGTGGCCTCATGCTAAGTTAACACTGCATCACTTTCAACGACGTCAGATCGCTGTATTACACGACTTGTCGCCTTGTGGTCGGGAGTCTCAGAGTCGTTGTGATTAGCACTGATCAGCGACCCGGGTGACATGCTACTAGATCTTTCACCAAGAGGAATCCCGATGAATCTGTCTGGTCTCCAAACAATGTTTTGTCACGAAAACGCACACAGGTGACATGGGAAAATGACAATTCTCTGATCAGTGTCAACGTAAATTGTCAAATTGTTACGGCACTAATCAAATGACAACATACATCAGATTAACCTTGTATATACAGGACTTTCAGGAAACACCATTTTTTACCTCAGGTCTTATTAAGCAACAAATAACCTTAACTGTAACTGCACACTTTTACTGAATACCTCTTCCCTGAACACTAAGAACAGTTACTCAACAAACCAAAATGTTCACATGTTTTAAAATGCCCCTCCCTGGTTTCCCTGCAACCCATGTCTTGCGCTCTCATTGGCTGTAGATCCTCGCTGTATTCATTGCCAGTCACAACATTCAGCCTGCTAGATATCAGACAACCATCTGTGACCTGTTGGTGACTCTGGGTCGTGTTTTTGAACAGTTCACACATGCTGATTAAATGCCGATTGGCCAGTACCGATCGCACATCGCTTTGGCTCCGATCTGGGGCTTTTGTTTGGCGATCTCCAAAGACTCTGCATCAAGAAAGTTATAGAGTATGTTACATATTAGAGGCTTTCTCCCAGTGCTGGTCAGAGGCCGCTAAGTTGACCAGCTGCTTTTTAACAGTGTTCTCCTAGATGTGAAGAATGTATGGGAGGGCTCAGGATATTTTTGGCCAGTCTCTCGCTATTGGTGAAATTACCATTCATTAAGCTGCCTTTGCTCACGCAAAGACTCACGGTGTCTGTCTGTAGCAGCTGTTCAGATGGGGACAGCCTGGAGAGAACCGCGTTTACGGAGCGTGACCTCACCACCGGCCACGTGGCCCGCAGTGCCAGACAGCCTGCCCTCCTGCTGAGCAGCACCAGCTGGACGGGTCGGTACCTCCCCACTCGGCTTGAGGAAGTTCCTGAGAAGGGAGATTTGGGGTTAGAGGGGGCATGTAACTGGGGGGTCTTTGAGGTGCACCCTCATGCAGATCACTGAGCAGAGGTCCAGAAATTTAAAGATCCGGACCAAGATTTTGTTTCAACCAACTCTAACTGTGACTCTTTATGCTCAACTGGTTAATTGAAAGAAAATCTTGGTCTGGACTTTTACTCTATGATCCTGAACTGTCCACCTTTGTCAGTGAGTGGTTGCATTGCTGTCTTGATTGTGGTTCATTATTGTCCAATAATTGGCTAGTCTCTGTGCATTTTGAACAGCTACAGGGTAACGCACAACAACCAGTTATACATCTTTTATATATATTATACATATTATACTATTATACATCAGCTAATTCATTAATGTGTCATTTTACAGAGGATGAAGATTTCTCTGTTCTGCTGAAAGCTCTGGAAGGTAATGACTGACAAAATGGCCACACTGCATTTTCAGACTCTGATTGGATAACTTTGGATAACTTTGATCTGATTGGCTCAACAGATTATGAGGCGTCGATCAAGGGCGGGGCCGCACTACCACCCC
Organism: Petrocephalus sullivani; assembly: GCA_026780845.1. Lineage (NCBI taxonomy): Eukaryota > Metazoa > Chordata > Actinopteri > Osteoglossiformes > Mormyridae > Petrocephalus > Petrocephalus sullivani. Next base: position 238,698 of record JAODKM010000004.1, on the reverse strand, counting down.
TCGTCTGTGTCATCACAGGTAGGCCCGTACGGATGCCTGAGAGACGTGTATAATATCACCTCCATCCCCACTAATGGTGGCTGTGCTCCTGATGACATGGTGTCCACACGCAGGGAAAGGTCCTCAGAAGGAGCACTACAGGAACCTGATCGACCAGTTACGCTTCGCACACGTGCACATTTGCACGCCCTGGCTGGAGGCGGAAGATTACCCCGTCCTCCTTGGTAAGCACTTTCCGGCCACAGGACAGAACGTCTCGGCTTCAGGTTCCAGACCTGACGAGTCGATACCCGATAAAAACCTAGACTGACCTGCTTTCTCAGGTTCTGCTGACCTGGGTGTCTGCCTGCACACGTCCTCCAGCGGCCTGGACCTACCCATGAAGGTGGTGGACATGTTCGGCTGCTGTCTCCCTGTCTGCGCCGTACGCTTTCAGTGGTGGGTCCCCACGCTGCAGCCTCTCACCCTGCCCATGGTTCTTCTCAGAGCCGACCCTCATTCCAGGGCTAGTGAATAACCCCAGTTTGCCTCCCGCAGCCTCCATGAGCTCGTTAAGCATGACGAGAATGGACTCATGTTTGAAGACTCTGATGAACTGGCTGAGCATCTTAAGGTACAGTCTGCTATGGAGAGAATGTTTGCTGGGCCTTTTTGTGACTCCTGCTGGCATTGTTTCGGCGCCAGTCAAAGGGACAGGGTGTGTTTCTAGGCCAAGAGCCTGAGGATTATTAACTGTGGGGTTTTCTCTTGGTGGAAATAGAACAGGCTCTCTGACTGAAATATATTTCGTTTTGGAGTATGTGGATTTCAGTGATGCATAGACTGGACATGGTACTAGCATCTGTATGTTAGTGTCGGAGTTTGACCCCAAGGCACTCTGCCCCCCCCCCCCTTCCAGGCACTGCTCTCAGACCTCCCCAACACGCACGGCCGGTTGGCCCGGTTCCGGAAGAATCTACGGGAGAGCAGGCTGCAGCGGTGGGACGAGAGTTGGGACCAGACAGTGCTTCCTCTCCTTAACAGCTAAGGACCCCCCCAACACAGGAGTTATAATCAGAAGGACTTGCAGTTGAAGTCACCCGGGGGCACTTACATAGGAAATAAACTTGAATGTATAAAATGTAAATAAACACTTTATTACACATTTGGCTTCATAAATACAGCTTGATAAGTTCTATCCGTGAGGTTCTGCTGTAAGGGAAAAGCCGGGCGCTGGGTCCGGACATCACCTCATGCCGGATCCCCGCTCCGCCTGCAAGGGGAAGACGCCACAGTTCCTGCATTAATCTCCCAGTCGGAGGCTTCTGGCAGGACAAAGGCGGATCCAGCCGGAAGCTCACCAAGCTGGCTCTTGAAGCGGTCGTACGTGTCGGGATTTCGGACCGTGGAGGCGATGTAGATGGCGGGCGGGGCTCGAACCCGACACCGCAGGAACCTGAGGAGCAGCTTCACGAGACTGCTGATGATGTGAGGGTCATAGACCACATCTACAAAGCAGAGGAGCGACCGGTCACAGTATGTAAACTCAATCAGAGGGCTACCCCGCTTATATTTACAAAGAGCCTTGCTCAGCGGCCCAGGATTTGAACCAACAACCCTCGCGGGGCCCCCGTGCTATTCAAAGGTAGAATGGTTCCGGTGGCCTTCAGAAAGCATCCCCCTGCCAATCACTGGAGCGCCTCGTACCCGCAGCGATGACCGCGTCTGCGCGCAGCTCCTGCAGCCGCTCGTCTGTGACTGCCGCCCAGTCCAACTCCTCCACGTCCACGCAGGGGCCACCTGGGGCCCCCAGGCCGTTCAGCTGCACGTTGTCCCGCAGCCGGCGCAGCACGCCGGGGTGGCAGTCGCTGAATGTGTAGCGTGCGGGGCAGCAGGAACGGCACACCGCGATCCCGGTCAGACCCGCCCCGCTGCCCAGCTCCAGCAGGGCCCTGCGGATGGGAGGGGCAGGTAAGACATGATACAGCGGTTTGAGAAAACAGATGACTCAGTTTATAAAAAAAAAGGCCCACAAACTCCCAAGTGTCATTCTTTTTTTCCACTACCTGTCCTTGAAGACCTGCGTGTTCTCCAGGGCCCACTCCGCTAGGTACAGAGCGGCTTCCCACGTAACCAGGCCCGTGGTACCTTCGGAGATGGCGGCCACGCTTTCGGAAAGGCTGATAGCGTCCCCTGCTGGCTAGAGAAGAAAACAGCAGGCAGCGTTCACTTAAAACACTGGGCGCGTTATGCTGCTGTACAGAATGAAGTAACTATTTGGCACATGTACCAGAAAATAGCTTTTGTAGCACACAGATTCATCCTCCGAACCCAAAACATCAGCAAACGCACAATACAGATCGTCCAGCGGCTCTGACCCGGTAGCTTCGTGCTATGGAGACACAAAAGACAAAAATTTGGATAATAGGAATACGTTATACAGATCCTATTTATAAGGAAAAGAATAAAAAATAAAATATAAAAATTCTCTAACCCTTTTGATCAGTTCAGTTAGGAAGAGTCTCCTATATTTAACCGATGGGGGTGTTTGCCGGCAAAGCGTATGAAGGCATGTCTGCGGGAAACGGAAAAGAAAAAACATATTCAATATGCATCGTGGGTAACAAAGCGTGTTTTATTATCTCCAAGACAATGGATAACGCTGTGGACAGGCAATAGGATAGCCTCGGTACCTGTTTTAGAATCTCTATGAGGATCTCTGATGATCCATCACCCTGCAGCCTCATCTCAAGGCTCTGGAGAGGCGGAACAGAGCGACACATCACTGGACCCGTACCGACAAAACCGGGCTTTAACGTAATTTTGGTGGATGGGCAACACAACACTACTTACACGCCAAGGATAAAAAGCCAAGCTTCGCATCGCAAAGAAGGAGACCTGAAAACCCGATATGATGTCATCCATTGTGGTGACGTCGACATAATGGTTCTGTTCATTTTTATCGTTCATTGCTTTATATCATTTGTAAGCGCCTAGCATTTCAGCGCGATACAAGTGTTGACTGCTAAGCATGTGTTGAATGCAGTTCTCATTTCCGTAATCGATGGTCACTGGAGGTGCATGTCGGGAAATGTAGTTTAGGAGTGGGCGGCCATACATAGCCATTCATTACATTTTGGTATGCGGCTATCCATCGATTCTGCTCAGGCTCACTGGGGTTCTAGAGTCTATCCGAGGCACACGGCTGGGGTCCATCACAGGGCACGTATTCACACACAATAGGTCATATACTATACACAATTTCAAGATGTTAATTATTCTAACTGTGTGTTTGGATTGCATGAGGAAACCCACGAGACACAGGAAGAAAACTCAAACTGAACAGGAATAGAGGATTTAAACCGTCAACGCTGGGGGCCTAAAAGTGTGAGGCCACTACATCACCTAGTATGTATACAGGGAATAATAATAATAATAATAATAATAATAATAATATTCTGGAACATATTGTCTTGTCACTGTGTACATGTATGTAAAATACCATTAAGTAAATGTGTAAAAGTTGCATCATGGGAGATGATAATTCATCCTAGACGTATACATTGTGTACTGAGGGGCTGAAAATAAAGATCTCTTGAATTCTCTAAAAAGTGTTTTCCGGAAAGTGTTACTACTCATTGTTTTGTGTGTGCACTGGCCTTCAGTTGTGCTTTAAGATAAACATATCTATTCAGGGGGAGTATCTCCAGTGCCCTGGCAGAGTGCTCTTTATCACGAGGGCAGTGAGGGCTGCTATCGGGGACCCCGGTGTGCTTCTCGGTCCAGCCCGCGTTTTTTGCTGCTTTGTCATTTGGCAGAGACAGCCGTCCACCGTATTGGAGCAACAGGCCACGTAGAAACACAGAGAGGAACGGAAACGGTGAGTGTTGAGTATATTAAGAGTACTTGAGATGAAATTAATATATAGAGAAAATCTGAATGCATGTATGGGGCCTTGAGACACATACAGCATGTTTGAAACATATCCCTGTGTTCATACAAACCTTGTACACAGCGAATCGGATACTATAGGAATTACCACCTCTAGTGGAATGACCAGATCATGAAAACATCTGCAACACAGTGCAAGGTGTGTGAGCACAATTCATAATTCTAACTAGAATTTCTGTGCTTGAGGTGTATAGGTGTCACACGCGATATGGGCTAACAGAGTACAGATGCAAGGACTTCAATACTTTGGGGGACTGTATCAGTATCAGGGTTGCACTGAAATTTTACAAGAATGACAGAAAAATTTGATGCGGTCACTGTGAGCCATGAGCCAAAGTAAGTAACAGAAAACACCACTGTAAGAAAGCAGTACTTCAGTAGAAGCAGGCGGGCTTCGCTACGCTCTTTACGTACTCCTACGCGTGCGTAACGACGCATTATCCTGCAGCGTCCAGCCGCTCCGCTGATTTCGCACGGCCTTACGGGGATTCCGTAAGAGTTGCGTAGCTGGCGACGGGGACCTTGTGCGGGCGGCCATGGCTCTGTCCTCCTCTGGATAATTACATATGACCTACTGACGCGGTCGGCGGACGAGGAAGCCTGTGCAATGAGCTGGGTATTTGTTTTTTGGTTAATAGCTATGCCTGCGTTTCGGTTTAATGTTTTTGCAGATGAGAGGTTAGCTGGCGTCCTTGCAGCTTGTTCTGACTAGTCCAGAAACTCCCTGGCGAAGTTTACCGGCCTCCGTTAAGCAGGAACGCATCAATTACGGTGAACAAGACCCCGAAGCAGTGAATAGATGTGGGCAAGCTCGGTTTGCGACAGCGACCGCTACCTCTAGCTAATTCGGCTAGCTAGCTAACTGGCTAACCAGTATTTTGAATTGCATGTAGTACTGCAGTAGGATACGGTAAGGGAGGGCATGTCTGAATTAATCTCCAAACATGAAATGTTTTAGTACATGATATCGATCTACTTAAATGTAATTGCGGTCTTGTTTAAAAGATCAGGGGAGGTTGGCGTGCGGTTGTCATAGAAACGGAGGGATCGTTCCAGCGTCGTGAGGCGCAGGTGCCGTCTTATAAGATGAAGGGTCTTGAAGCATGTTGGCATGCACGCACTATTGCTGGCTTCTCAAGTGCACTCCAGCCCCCAGAAACACGTGCTATGCACTTTAGTAATCGGGTATTAATATTTCTTGCTGTTACGTATATATATCACGGGGGTCTCCAACTCCGACCCTGGAGAGCTCCTACCCAGGAGGTTTTCTGTCCTACTTGCTTTCTGATGAGCTCCACCTATTCTCAGGTAAATCCCAGAAACAGGTGTGGCTCATCAGAAGCTAGGTAGAATAGAAAACCTGCTGGGTAGTGGCTCTTCAGGACCGGCGCTGGAGACCTCTGGAATATCGTGTTATGTGTGAGAACTTGCATAGAGAGTACAGCATGCAAGTGCCCACAGCTGTTGCATATTCACTGAGTTACTGTTTCATAAAGTTGCTTGTCTGTCCAATATTAAAACACACTTGCTTTTCCCACTATGCAGATCTGCACTTTGTGACCGGCCGTTGGAAGTCATGGTGTTGAAGATCTTTTTCCCTCAGTGCTGCAACCTGGCAGATAGCGGCCTCCTGGTGGGCCGCTGGCTCCCGGGGCAGCAGTCTGCCGTGGTCCTGGCCGTCATACACTACCCGTTCATCCCGGCGCAGGTGAAGAGCTACCTGGGCGAGTTGCGGAGCCAGAGCCAGGTGGACCTGGCGGTGCTGGGCTCCTGGAGCCTGCCAAAGGAAGGCCAGGAAGGTATGGGCAGTTTCCTCGACGACCTGAGCACCATCTTCCCCCCGGGCCGCTGGCTGAAGCTCAGCAGGGAGGTCGGGAGGCGGGGTTTCAGCTGTCAGGTGGTGCACAGAGACACACCTTCTGCCCCAGAGCGGGGCGCCGAAGGTATTGAGAGTGACGAGGAGGACGAGGTGATCTTCATCCACTATGACCAGAGGAAGGTCATGCTAGCGGAGCTGCACGCTGCCGACGGGCATGACCAGGGCCCTCAGGCAGGGCCCTCGGAGCTGCGCGAGCTCTTCTGGACCGTGGCTCAGAGCTCGCCCCTGTACCACCTGGACCGGTACGACGACGGGCCCCTCAAGCTGACACACTGGCAGTCGGAAGGCCGTGAGGCCAGCATCGTGGTGGAGCTGATGAAGCAGGCTTCTGTCCCTGTCTGCCTGCTGCTCACCTGCATGCTGTCGCTCTGGAACCAGCTGCGGAACGCCAGGTGTGGACAGGCTCGAACCCACACCGTGCCGCCATCCCCCTGCCTAGCCCACGACATCCCTGTTTCTCCTCAGGGATCCCCTGTCTGTCTGCGTCGATTTATTTCAGCCAGGCAGCTAGTCTTCAGGCTCTATGTTAGCCTCCCAAAAGTTCAGGCTGGTTGGAACTTTGCTCTGTATTCAGGAGGACATCAGTTACTGTCCAGTTAAATGCTACAAAGTATTTCCTTTTTTATGGGAATAAATTGAGTAGTTACTCAATAAATTCTTTCTCTGTCTCTCTCTCTCCTCCGCCCTGTAGCGTCTTGAATGTGTGGCCTGTACAATTTGTGTCCAGTAAGCTGTCCACTTGCATCCAACTGAGTTACAGAACAGACCATCTTCAGACCATCAGCTCCCCGTCTCGAGCTGTGAAGCACACTGAATTCATGAGGTAGGTTGGCGGGTTGTTGATTCGCTGGGACCCGTCCCTTTTGAGGTCCTGAGTATTTGGTGATGTTATGCGACCAGACCTCGCTCTTCAGACATTAAATGCTGGTTAATCTTTACTTCATGAATGAACTGGAGTCATTCGGTCAGAGACACAACGGACCTAGGATCAGAGGTACTGAGACGTGCAGCTTTGTGAAATGCGACACTCTTTCCTGCAGAAAAGCAAACATCTTTGTGTCCTTCCTGGTGGATGTTGTGCTTGGACTCCTCCTCGTGTCCTGGCTCTACAGAGAGAACCGGATTGGCTGGCTGGCTAACACTCTCGTGCCAGCGGCCGACGTGAGTTCACTTTCACTTTACATTGACTCGTGATTATTCTAACGCTTCCAGATGCATCCATCAGGCAGAGCTGTAGGCCTGCCAAAGTCAGTTCATAGATCGAGCAGTTGTATCGAACCGCTCAAAGACAATTGATTTTTCCCCCGGGCCGTATCTTGGCCACTCTCTCCATGTGTGTCGCAGCATGTCGCCAAAGAGCTCCAGGACCTCTTGCAGTGGCTGATGGGAGTGCCGGCAGGCCTGAAGATGAACCGGGCTCTGGACCAGGTGCTGGGCCGCTTCTTCCTCTACCACATCCACCTATGGATCAGTGAGTGATGGGGCCGCACCACCGCGATCGTAGCTGGGCCGCAGAGCCCCCGCCGGGCCGCAGAGGCCCCAGCCTGCCATTTCTCAGCGCCTTCATTTTGCTCTGTCCCATTCAGGCTATATCCACCTCCTGTCGCCCTTCATTGAGATGATCCTGTGGTACGTAGGCCTCTCGGCCTGCCTGGGGCTCACCTTCGCCCTGTCCGTGCTGTCCGACATCGTGGCCCTGCTGACCTTCCACATCTACTGCTTTTATGTGTATGGAGCGAGGTAAAAAAAAATCACTATTATATATTTGTGTGCATTAACTGATGCCGGTACATACCAGGAGCCATTATTGGAAATGCCTTTTTGCGTGAGGGTTTAGCTTAACGGGCTGCCCCGGAGAATAGCTGAATTTGCCCTGCGGTCACATTATTGTGTATTTTACAGGCCAGATTAACCCTCTTATATTGAGTGAGAATTAATCGAAAAAAAAACGATTATTATACGAATCCTGGTTTTGAAGACTGTGGTGGTGGCCAATAAGGACGGTTCTCTCGCCAGGCTGTACTGTCTGAAGATCTACGGGCTGTCGGCGCTGTGGCGTCTCTTCAGGGGGAAGAAGTGGAACGTGCTGAGGCAGCGCGTGGACTCGTGCTCCTACGACCTGGACCAGGTGCTCGCCGATGGGCTCCGCTTTACCGAGCTGCCCGGAGCTCTTAATCGGGAGCTGCACTGTGAATGGGTTTGCAGCGGGGGTCAGAGGTCAGAATGACGTGCGTTTTATTCAGAGGACTAACCGGCGTCCCTGGTCTTGCAGTTGTTCATCGGCACGCTGCTTTTCACCATCCTGCTCTTCCTGTTGCCCACATCAGCACTCTACTACCTGGTTTTCACTCTGGTGAGTCCACCTGGGGGCGTGGCGGGCAGTTGGGTTCACAGGTCTCAGAGTCTCGCAGACTTTTACCTGGTGATAGCTACACTGTATTGCAGGATTTTTTTTGAATATGAATACATGTAGTATTTGCTGGTGTTGCCTCAAACCTTTGTGTAAATTTACCGTACATTATGTGTTTTAATAAGCTAGTGCTTTTACGGCCAACCAAAGAAAATGTACCGTACAGTACATTGCTATGAGTCGTTGTTTGTGATGGGTTCAGGATGCAGGAAATAAGGGTTAGAATTCATCACGTCTCTCTGGTGTCCCCGTTGTTCACAGCTCCGCCTGGTGGTGGTGCTGTTTCAGGGTGTGATTCACCTCAGCGTGGACCTGATCAACTCCTTCCCGCTGTTTGCTGTTGGACTGAGGGTCTGTCGCCCCTACAGGCTGGCTGGTGAGCACCCGCTTCACGTTTGGCTGCTTGTGTTTTGAAGACAAATACTTTACTTCTTGCTTGGCAGACAGGTTATGCAAACTTTACTACTTTTGCAACTGTTGCAAGAAATTAAAAAATAATAACCGTGGGAGTGGGCGTGGACCTTCTTGATGACTAACCTTCATGTCTGAGTTGTAAGTGCAGCATATTCTTGAGAAAGGTTGCTGCAATACACGTAAATCATTCCTGCCATGGCTACGTTTGCGTGGAAATGCGGGTGAGGCGATCTGACATTAACACCAGCGACTGTTTGAGAAAGTCTGCTCTGGGCGTGAATCCTGTCACCATCAGCGAACCGGCATTGATTCCGGCATTGTGTCAATGTGCTCCACAGAAGGTGTGAAGTTCAGGGTGCTGTGCGAGGAGTCGGGGAAGCCGCTGCACCTCATGATGGAGGTAAAATCTCCCTCTGTGCCACCGCAAGGTGGCAGCTGTGCTCTGACTCCCTCATGTACTCCTGACTCTATTCAGACTCTGTGGCCTGTAAGTGACCCCTGGGCAACCTGAGGAGCTTGAATCGATGGAGCAGCAAAACCTGGAATGTGTATCATGCCTGGCAGGCTAGTGGGGAGGGGCTTACTGTGCCAGTTGGGCTAGTGGGGAGGGGCTTATTGTGCCAGTGAGGTCAGTAGGGAAGAGCTTATTGTGCCAGGGAGGTCAGTGGGGAGGAGCTTACTGTGCCAGGGAGGTCAGTGGGGAGGGGCTTATTGTGCCAGGGAGGTCAGTGGGGAGGGGCTTATTGTGCCAGGGAGGTGAGTGGGGCGGGGCTTATTGTGCCAGGGAGGCGAGTGGGGAGGGGCTTATTGTGCCAGG
>JAODKM010000004.1:206776-229148 GCA_026780845.1 Petrocephalus sullivani | reverse complement strand
TGTGCCAGGGAGGTCAGTGGGGAGGAGCTTATTGTGCCAGGGAGGTCAGTGGGGAGGGGCTTACTGTGCCAGGGAGGTCAGTGAGGAGGGGCTTACTGTGCCAGGCGGGCTAGTGGGGAGGAGCTTACTGTGCCAGGTAGGTCAGTGGGGAGGGATTTATTGTGCCAGGGAGGCCAGAGGGGAGGGGCTTTTTGTGACAGGGAGGCCAGTGTGGAGGGGCTTATTGTGCCAGGGAGGTCAGTGGGGAGGAGCTTATTGTGCCAGGGAGGTCAGTGGGGAGGGGCTTACTGTGCCAGGGAGGCTAGTGGGGAGGAGCTTATTGTGCCAGGGAGGCTAGTGGGGAGGAGCTTATTGTGCCAGGGAGGCCAGTGGGGAGGGGCTTACTGTGCCAAGGAGGCCAGTGGGGAGGAGCTTTTTGTGCCAGGGAGGTCAGTGGGGTGGAGGTTACTATGCCAGGGAGGAAGACACAAGCTTGGACTGATATTTGTCTTCATCTCTCTGTGTTCCCAGATTAACCCACTGAAGTTTAGCACAGTGCTGAAGTCCTACAGGATGCCCACTTATAGCTGCTACCCCAGAGACTCATGGTGGGCCCTGTGCAAGAAGCTGTTTGTGGGGGAGCTGGTCTATCCCTGGAAACACAAGGGCAGCAAGGCCGACTGAGCCCTGCTGGGGTGGTGGTCAAGGTCGGGTCGGGGCTGGGGCTAGCAAACGGCAGAACACCAGCAACACCCGAGAGGCCTGATTTCCTGTGAGGCGTCCTGCCTGCTGTCCCAGATGGACTTTTTAATGCCGCTCTCTGTAGCAGTCCTGTCCATTCTGACAGTGTGATGTCACTGGTAATCAGAGTGGGCAGTTACATCACAAGGCACTGGTACGCTGTATACTTTTTAGATCTTAAATACATTTCGCCAAATTCTAACTTAAGTGTTATTTCCATCTTTTTAAATATTCCGTTAGATTTTTTTTTTTTCCAGTGTTTTTTTTACATAACTGGGAGTAGGTACTTATATATTATATTTGACATTTGTACTAAAATTATGAGAGGGAGAAACATTCATTCCAGAATACTGGTCTTTTCTTGGGACATGGAAGATGATTGGTTAGTTTGATTACTTGATTATTAATGATTAAATATTTGTTCTGCTGCAGTCCGTCCTTCATTTGTGTAATCTGAAGAGCCTCCCGGTGATGGAGATTTGTCTTTGGTAAACTGACTGAAGCCGCTTTAGCGCCCATACAAACCTCTGCTGACAGCTACCCACGGGTTAGAAACTGACTCGTTTTTTTTTTTTAATCCAATAAAATTCGGTCAGCGATCCAAGTTTTGTGTGCAGTTGTAGGTCAACTGATTAATCTGCATTCAAACTCGGTAAAGAATGTCTTATAGAAATCAGAAGTTCTTTATTTGACTATGCCTACATGCCATTTCCTACTTGATTTGAACTTTTAATGATACAGTAAATTAGTCTGATTCTCTCCCCCTTGGACATCGGTGGTTTTAAATAAAAATTACTGAAAGAGAACTTTTCTGTTCTGTTTGTTTTTGGTTCATGCTGAATTCATAAATGTTTTTTGTATTTTATGTATTTTTTTCCTTTTTTGCGTAAAACAAGGAGCAGGTTTCTCATGAGATCCTCCAACCATGGCACTTATCTGAGGATGATTCTGGACCCAGAATTCGCAGAGCAGGCATCACTGAGGGTTCCCCCGGTCCCCGTCTAGCCTAATTGTGGGCAGCTTGGAGGGTGGTGCGCATTGATATACCACATATACACCATCAGTGACCACCACCTGTGCTTCTAACAATTGTCTTGTATTTATGAAACCCACGAAACCTCTGAATGCAGTGAAACGGGAAATGATTGATTTTTGGTTCCCTACTCGGCCTACTTTGTTTGGGTGAAGGTGGCTGGTTTTATCGCTCATTGTTGGAATAGTATGGGATTAGAAGTGTTTTTGTAAGTGAGTTTTGCTTTCCTGGGCACGTTTTAGTCGAGTGTGTTCTTGTCTAAGACTTTAATGGCTAGAAACCCTGCCAGCCAGATGGCCGCTTTTGCTGGGCGATCCTCTTATTGCTGTAATCTAATGGGATATACTGGAAAGCGATATCCATTTGCATTTTAATCTGATCTGGGAGGGTTTCCCCTTGAGTGAAATTTCTCCTTAAGTGCTAAAGCTCGCCCTCTATTACCATGGTCCATTAACCCTTTCAGGTGAAAACCAGATTGATATGTCCCGTGGGACTCGGAGGAAGCTCTTCTGGTGAGGTGTCAGTGTGAGGTCAGCCTGTGTGTTCTGCTTTGTGTAGAGACAGGGTAGAGTAAGCCTACAATATTTGCATTCATGTATCGGCTGCTCCCATTTAATAAATTATATGCAATTAATGGTTTCTTTATAGGAATAATTGCGCTAAATTCTTATGAATGGTTTTACTTCTCGATACTAAACCTTTGTTGGGGCGACAGGAAACTCAGAAAGGAAAAGCGAGGTTTGCTATGAAGTTTTTTTCTGGGTGAAACTGGTTTAACCTGACTGCCTATGACCCAGTGCACGCAAGTCATTAACCCCTTCTGCCTCCTCTTCCGTTAGTGCTTAAAAACATAACCGTGGTCTGTAGTGAGTCAAGTCAACATGAGCAGTTTGTCTCCTTCATGTGTGTAGATGACCTTTCGTGTGGATGTCGTTCCTGAGTCTAACATTAAACACACGAGGCGGCGGTATCTTGAAAACATAAAGGCGCCGCGGGTTTCCAACACGTCCGCTGTGTCAGAAACGCCAGCGTGCTGTCATGCTGATTGTCAGCACTGCTAACCAATAATAAGAGCCGACTGGAGGCAGTTGGCCAATTGGGAGCAGGAGAGGGCGGGTCTTGGTTGCGGTCCCCTGCACCGTGTCAGTGAGCCGAAGTCGCTTCGGCGTGGGAAGGCGGCCGTCTGTCTGAATACCGGAATTGACACTTAATTCCGCCAGATCGGCTCCGCTTGGCAATAAACCGGAGGGCGAGCGCCGATTCGGCGTGTCGGGGAGCCAGGCATACGCCCCTGGCAGCGTGGGACCCGGACTGCGCCCTTTGGGGCGGTGAGACGAGCAGCGGTCCGGCCGGCGGCTCTGGCGAGGGACTCGCCGCTCCGGGAGCTCCGGCTCCCCGCGTCGCACGGCCGATTCCGTGCCGTCTGATGCGCGCCTCTGGCCGGATGTCGTGCCTTTGTGTACCGGCTCTCTGCTTTGCAGGAGGACCGGGATCGTAGCGGAGCGCACCCCCCTCTCCCTTTGTCTCCGGCCGACCCGTCTGTTTGTTTATTTGCTTGTGTTTTGGAAGGACGGCTGCCGCGACTTTGTCTCCCCGCCGAGGTGTGAGGAGCGACGCGCAGGGGGGCACCGGTCCGCCCGCATCCTCCCCGGCTGCCTTTTCCATTAACCGCGCTTTTTGTGTTTGGCGGCGATCCAAGCGACTCAATCAACTGGTTACTGCCTCTTAACTTTTAACTGTGCATTTATTTTTTAGGTCAATAAATCACTTCATGCATGCAAAGCAAATAATTTTAATATGAACTTGCCGCCTTCATAGGCTGGTATATTGATTTTTCGTGCCAGTCTAAGAGGACTCGGGGTAATTAAGGCTTGGGGGGGGGTTTCGGGGACCTTTGGCGGAGGTTTTCCAAGCGCCGATGCGCCACGTCTTTCTTGCCCTGGAGTCTTGGGGGCGCCTGCGGGGGAGGACAGCCTGACCTACGCCCTCCGGGGATGGCGGACGGAATGGGGACGCAGGGGAGCCCCGTCAAGAGCTACGACTACCTGCTGAAATTCCTGCTGGTGGGCGACAGCGACGTGGGCAAGGGGGAGATCCTGGCCAGCCTGCAGGATGGGGCGGCCGAGGCGCCCTATGCCTACAGCAGCGGTGAGGATCCCGCACGCCGACGGCTCGCAGTGGCCGGCTCATTATTTCTATATAGCGCCTTTTGTGCTTGGCATCCATTATTACGTCATTTGTCACCGCCCCCTTGGAGAAGATGGTTGCTTAGCAATCCGTTATTACGTCATTTGTTATTGCCCCCTTGGAGAAGATGGTTGCGTGGCAATTCATTATTACGTCATGTGTTATTGCCCCCTTGGAGAAGATGGCTTAATTCTGGCCCACTTTGTATTTGTGGTATCATTACGGCCGCTGTGTCATGCGTCTAAGTCCCCGTTTCGCTGCTGTCCGCATATCGCAACTTTTTTTTATACACATTTGTTGTGTGACTTGTGTGCTCACAGACGCATAGGAAATGCAGTGCGACGTCTAAATTGGTTATGCGGACGGGACTCTCAGGAGTAGGCCAGTAGGCAGGTCTTTTGGGGTTGGTACATCGCCATCAGCGCGGGATAAATGCGAAGAAGTAGATGGAGGCCGATGGTTGCCCATTGTGTTGGGCTCGCTGCCGCTTTGCGCTACTTTTCAAACGAAACGCGTGTTTAGTTCCTCTGCTTTCGTTTCCTGCATTTCCTGCGCCTCCTCTCTAGTTTGCTGGTTTCAGCGAGAATCTACTATCGATCACAGTCGCTAACGTTACATCTCACTTGGCTCGGTGTCTACTCGAGTGTTTAAAGTTCATAGGTATATTTGCTGTCCTTTGGCGTACGTTTGAAGAACTTGAAGACTGTTCTCATTGGTTGAGTTTTGTACTCTTTGGCCATATTAGGCTGGAAACCAGACAGCCAAACCTCGGGTCAGTGTGTTACTCAAAAGCCTTTGGCATAGTTCAGCCTTTCGGATATTTCCTCATTTACACGTCTACACTTTTAATCTGGATTCAGTCCTTTGCTTTATAAGAATTAATGTTATGCTTTGTTTGTGGAAAGTTGTCAGTCTAATTCTCTTTCTCACAAGACTTTGTTTCATTTCAGGGAAAATTAATAAACAATCATTTATTAATAATAATAAAGCTCTGTTCACAGGCTTGTGTCAGCTGGCGGAATGTAAAATTTGACAGCAGAATAACAAATATAGAATAACATAAATGTGATTAATCTGTTAGTTTTCCTCCTGCTCTGTGTATGTTTGTGAAGCGGTGGCCACCTTCCCTCTCAGGAGTAGGACAGTAAGACTTCTTGTGAGGCACTGAGGATGACCACAAGTCAACTCTGAGTCATCTCAATGGCAGAGAGGGATCCCCATTAAGTGATGTGGCAGAGAACACTTTGTGTGTTACCGTGACAACTATCATAACGTACTATAATTACACTGACGAACAGGCGATTAGACAGCCGCACTCGCAGGTGTGCTAAGGGATGGCGATTTGCAGGCTGAAACTGTCTAAACTGGGTGGGCAGACTGCAGGTGACCGGTCCTGCCTTTTCCTTATTTTCCAGTCATAATGGTTTAATTTCCTTTCCAGGGATCGACTACAAGACCACTACAATCCTGCTGGATGGGAGGCGGGTGAAACTGGAGCTGTGGTAAGCCCCGTTTAGGACCTGCCAACCATTTCAAAAGCAGCCCAAGGATAGGTGCTGTGTGTCCCTTCAAGGACACCGTAAATTAAAGCAGACCTCTGTGCAGATACTGTAATATTCCAGAGCAGTTTGTTTTGGCTTTGGGCTGATTCAGTTCACAATGACCTGTATAGTTCATTTATTTATTTTTTCCTAACATTCTCTGTGGCTCTTCCTGGAGCTGAGTGTATATTGCTGCACCTTCACGACCCCCAAAGGTCAGCCTGGAGAGAGGGAGTACGTAGGTGGGAGTTAGTATTGGACTGTCTAGGCAAGGTGTGGGACCACAGGGGTAACATTTAGGCAGGTGATCGTGCTGGACAGGCCCCCAGCCCTCCTGTGGATGGGTCGAGATGAAGCTACCAAGCCAGATTCTTGTAGTCATCTCTATGCGGTGCTGGTTAGACTAGGGTGACCAGATAATCCATATCAGGGAGGACACTTTGAACTAGGACAGGATTTGTAAACTACCATTTCAATTAAAAGGACCTGGATTTCACTTAAGTGCTGCGTTCTTGCTGCGTGTTGATTGGTCAGTCTCCTATAATCATGCACGCATCAGTAATGTCAAATGCGAAACAGCTGGACGAGTCTTTCAATCAACGAAACAAACCAATCAAAGCACAAGAAGAACTGAACAATTTAGCCGAGCACAGGAGCCTTTCAGTTTTAGAGTAATTTGTAAAACCTGAAGTACCTCAAAGTGTCCTTCCTGACATGGATTATCTGGTCACTCTAGGTTAGACTATACTGTTGTTGTAGCAACAGTGTAGTGCTGCTCGAGGTTCGTTACGACCTGCAGCCAAGCACCATCTCGATTTAGTGTTTGAGTGTAAGTTGCTGGCGGGGTCTTTGCATGAGTCAGATGGAAGACATGGTCATGGTGGTGTGTCTCTGTCCCCCAGGGATACCTCTGGACAGGGAAGGTTCTGCACCATCTTCCGGTCCTACTCCCGCGGTGCGCAGGTGAGGACTTGCGTGCATGCGTGTGTCTGTCTGTGTGTTCTGTGTTTTCAGTGTTCGCTGAATTCCGTTATTCCAGCCAAAGTGCTGTCTTTAAGTGGGCACTGTGCCTTTAAGGCTGCTGGCGGACATCAGTGCTCGGCTAAATCAGTCAGTCACACGCTGCCTCCTTCAGGGCATCTTGCTGGTGTATGACATCACCAACCGCTGGTCTTTTGATGGCATCGACCGCTGGATCCGGGAGATCGACGAGGTAGGGAAGCTGTTTTTTTTTTTGTTTTGTAGAGGTGCTTATTTAAGCCCTCCGCCTGCTTCCTAGAAGGGGCTTTGTCCACTTCTCTCGTAAGTGACACGGTTATTTCTGGCCTCTCCTGCGCGTTGCGGGTGTTCGTTTCCCTGGCAACTGCTGCAGCTGTGTGCCCCACCCCCTGAATAACAACCCCCTTCCCTCCCACCCCCCGTTGATCAGCACGCCCCGGGGGTCCCACGCATTCTGGTGGGCAACCGGCTGCACCTGGCCTTCAAGCGGCAGGTCCCCACCGAGCAGGCGCGTGCCTACGCTGAGCGTAACGCCATGACCTTCTTCGAAGTCAGCCCGCTGTGCAACTTTAACGTCGTTGAGTCCTTCACCGAGCTCTCCCGCATCGTGCTCATGAGGCACGGCATGGAGAAGTTCTGGAGGCCCAACCGAGGTATCTCCACCCCCCTTACATCCCAAACCGGGTCTCCTATATCTCTGCCTGTGTCTGTATCCTACCTATCCGCCGAAATTCGTGTCGTATACCTGCCTGTCATTTTGCTGACAATGTAGAGCAGGATCTACTAAGCCTCCTTCTGCTGGGCATCGCCCTGCTCCACACGAGCAGCATGCTTACATCACACTTGATTCATTTCATACGTGGACTGGTGGGGGGAAGTAATTATCACACTTCTTGTGGAGTGGGGGTAAAGAACAGGGGGGGGTTTAAGTAATTGACCTTTTGCTCAGTTTTGACTGTCAGGGCCTCGGAACTGGGTGAACTTGGCATGAGTGTGATGGTGTATTGGGGGGTGTAGTGGGGAGGGTGGGGGTGGACCTTGCTGTCCCAGCAGCGCGTGGAGGTGTAGAGCTTTCTGCCTGTAGTGGGGGGGGGGCCTGGATGTCAGTCTCTTTGTGCCACTTGGGCTGGTTTTCCGGCACTGAAGTCATAATTAATTAATCTCCATTAATGTTAATTAAATGTAATCTTAATGAATAATGCCGAAACTCCCATCGGTGGTGTAGCTTGTCTGTCTGGGGTCCTTCCTATGCTATTAAGAACGTCCTATGAGAGTGTGGCTAATACTTTGACTTGGTGCATTATGGGTAGGATTGTCCTGTTTATTAAATGCCCCCCCCCCCCAGTGTTCAGCCTGCAGGACCTGTGCTGCCGTGCCATCGTGTCCTGCACCCCCGTCCACCTCATCGACAAGCTTCCCCTACCCGTGGCCATCAAGAGCCACCTCAAATCCTTCTCCATGGTCAACGGCATGAACGCGGTCATGATGCATGGCCGCTCGTACTCTCTGGCCAGCGGGGGCAGCAGCGGGGGCGGCGGGGGGAGCAAAGGGACCAGCTTGAGGCGCTCCAAATCCACGCGGCTGCCCCAGACTCCCCCCCAGAACAATGCCAAGGGCAACTGCAAGATCTCATAGTGAGTGGAGCACACAGGCCCAGACATTTGTCGGGTTGGTGGTGAAGCTGCATGTGCCCTGCTCCTGTGACTACGGCTCCACCAATGGGAGAGCTAGAACTGCAAAGCCCCGCCTCCGGCTGCAGACCAGAACAATGGCCTCTATTGTAAAAAAAATGTGAGTCTTTTTATTTATTATTGGTGGTGATGGTGAAATTTGGTCATGTCATTTGAGGAAGGGAATTTCTACAGCTCTCATCTCAGCTTGCCCCCCGAAGTCGGTCCCCCTTCGCGACTCTTTAAGGCAGCCTTTCCCAGCCCAGTCCCCGGGGGGCCCACAGATGGCTCACAGTTTTGCTCCCCGCCAGACAGTCCCCATTCCACCAGGAGCTGGGAAGGATCAAGAACGTGAGGCTGCCTGCGGGTCCCTGAGGCCCGGCTGGGATACACAGTGCCTTAAGGACCTGTGGCTCCTTTGAGTTTCCTTACTGATGCCAGTAAGAGCACGTCGGCCTGGTTTTAAGCGATATCCATCACCCTCAGCTCACACAGAATGCAGGCTGTACTGTTTCTCAAACTCTTCCCTCGCTGCCATTTTTTATGACCCTTTTTGCACCAAGTGTTAAGCCTTTTAAACCAAGCAGATGGTGTTCATGCCTCCCACTGAATTTTCCGTAAAACCCCTATCCCCCCCAGGCCGGCATAATGGGCCTTTTTCTATTCGGATCACATTTCGGGGCCCTCTCAGGGGGTGGACTGTTGTGTGACATTCCTATACAGTGTCTGCCGGCCTCACAAACGCCTTGTTGTCGTCATTTCAGGGTGACGTGAAGTCCACCCCCCACCCCCGCGCTTAATCATGCTGTTTTTAATTAAGCTGACATGCATCATCCGGCAGGCTGTTTGCATTGTGATCAGTACTGCGTGTTTGCTGTTCTTGCGGCCGAACGCTGGTCCTTCTGTCGCATGCGAGGTGCGTTACACAGTCTCCTCCTGCCTGCTTCTCCTCCGTGCTGCACCTCACCCTCCGGGCAGCTGCCATTTATCCTGAGCCGCCTGTCACTTCCTCTCACTCACAGTTATGCTCAGACATGAAACAGTCATTCCTCCTGCTGTCAATCTCAGGGACAAGCCCCGCCCCCTGTCAGCCCAGCGAATGAAGCTCCACCCCTTTGAGCTGCTGACTGCCTTGTAATGAGTGTGTGTTTGAGTGTTCCGTCTACCTCTGTGTGTGTGTGTGTATACACACAGCTGACTTGTGGGGGTGTTTCTGAGCGCAGGAATGCTTTGCTACCCCTTGGGGGTCCCTCGTGTCCCTCATTCTGTGGCGCGTGAGCAGATTAAAGTACACACATTACAACTGGCTTTCCTACAGGTCTTTTTTTTTTGTTTTTTTAAACCTACTTGGAGCTTCATTTGCCGAAGCATATTGTTTTCTAACATTCTGGTGTCCCGCCCCCATATTAGCTATGACTATAGGACTGACCTCCACCAGGTGTAGTTAACTGTAAGAGGATGGTCAAAAAGGCATTCACCCCCGAGAGCGCGATCATGCTCCTTAATGGTGATGTGTAAATGTTAACGAAACACTAGTCTGTACATTTGTACTGCTATGTGACTTTCAAGGGTGCTTTTTACATCTTAAAGAAAGGTGAAACTTTTTTTTTTAACTGTACAGTTTGTATCTGTAAAAAGGTTTTTCCACAATAAAATGTTTAAGACTTCTGCTCTCTTCCAGTCTGTCCTTTTTGATGTGTGGGTGAGCTGGATGTTTGCCCTCACGAGGAAGTCCTCATTATGGGTGAAACCTTCCCTTGTGTAACCCCCCCCACCCCAACAAACACGTCAGTAAGGCAATACTGCAGAGTTTACAAGTGTACTGTCACTTGCTGCCTGTCATTTCTTTGTCCAGCAGGTGGCAGTAGTACCCAGCAGATGTGTGCCACCGCAACTGCTGACAGTCATTTCACAAAAGACCCTACCGGGAACACTGGTGACACTTTTTGTTTATCCAGAACCAAGAATTGTTGACAGGTAAGTAGACCCAATATCAACTGTCATCTGGTGGAAGAAGAAGGGATCTACACCCCCAGTCTACAGCTGTCACCTCAGTGGGGTAGAAGCACTTTGAGTGCATCCAGCTTCCAACCACTTATCCCAAACAGGGTAGGGACTTTTTCCCCCAACAGGGAAAACACATTTGAAATCCCCCAACCCCCCCGGCGCCGATAAAAATCGATTTGTTTATAAGCATGCAGTTGTCTGTGTGTCTTTAGAAGATCAGTGATGGTCAGCTCCATTGCATCACCCTTCAGGATCTTGTCACATCTTTCTGTAACACTTGTGTTGACTTTGATCCGTTCAGGCTAGTTGACCCTGGAACCGATTGATCAGTTGGTTGGGTGGTGAACTGGTGCATGAAATTGGTTTGTCCTCTGCGGGCCCTACTCACCCTTCAGATGCTGATGCTGAGCGCCATCTGCTGGAGGCCTTTCGCGGTTGGTAGTTACTCATGACCTTTCATAACCTCTGCCATGGCACAACTCTGTGGCCCTGAAGCTACCGCCACTTATTAAATTAAAATTCAGTTAATTCAACTTCAAAGTTCTGCTGAGGGCCTTTTGCGTTCTGGGGTATGTTGCGATAGGAATGTTTGTGCTGACGTGACCTTGCTGTGACAGGGTGAAGGGTATTCGGAAAAGCCCCGGGTGTTTACGAGGCTGGGGGATGGGGTGGTCATACTCCCATACCTGTCCTTGTGTTTCCAAAAGGGATTCTTTCAAGGTCTACAGTGATTTCAGATCAGATTATAGTTGTTCAGTGTTCTGCAAAGACTGCACATTTTACCCACATTGACTGGCACTCGATTAGGGTCAGGATCTCCAGCCCCAAGCCCCAGTATCTCCTGGGCTTAACCCTCCTCTGACCCGGTCATGATGGGGATTCCAGTGCCTGTGTGTCCTGCTCCTTGGGGAGATGACTCTTTATAGAACTGTAAGGACATCCTGTGTCAGAGCACTTTACTAAAGCATGACGGACACGTTGGTCTGTCGTTGTCCCTTGAGTTCTGCAGTTTATTGAACTTGAGGCACGTCGATCTTCATGTAATGATCCCAGAACGACAAGGGATGAAGTCAGAGTTGTTGAGCCACACAGAAGGTCGGGAGAAGTGGGGTGAAAACCTCAGTGGGAGACAACAGGTGGCCAGAGGTGAGCTGTGTCCACCAAGAAATGCGGGGTCTCTAAAAACCCCATCCATCTTGTGGATCCCCGAAGTAAACCATTCCATACATTTTTTAGGTTCCACCTGATGCAAATAATGACTGACTCATCAGTCAGCTGCCTGCAGGTGAGATATAGCACGTGTGGAATTGAGACACTTAGGATGAGGGTTTTGAGAATCACTGACATAAATAGATGACTGTGTATCTCTGTTCCTGGGTGGTTTTCCAGAAATGCGTCTGGACACCAGAACAAGGAGCAGAGCATCAGGCAGCAGCTTTTATCGGCATCCAGGCATGTAGCTTTTATAATGTTTAGCACATGGGGGCGTGATTGACAACTACATTTCTTCCGATAGACAGATAACATTTATGAATATATATGCAGAGTGTCACACGTTTGAACTTCTGAACAAAGTGCAGCTCCAAAAACATCAAAGGGTTGCATCTCCTCCCAGCTTTCCGGACGTGGCGTCTCTCAGGGATGACATTCAAGTCATCAGGCATGTGTTGTGAGTCTTGATGTTTTTGGTTTAAAGACCGCGTGGGAGAGACCTCCAGAGGATCTGTCGTGGGGTTCATGATGTCAGCTGGGGAAGAAGTGGTCCTCAAATCCAGGCAGCCCAGGAAACCGTCAGATGGCGGGCAGGGACACCCCTGAACATGGCTGTAAGCCTACTGATTTTGATGGTATGGTCAGCGCCCCCATGAGGGAGAGGCGGAGAACACCAACTTGAGGAGGGCAGGTTCTGTCTGGCTGGGGCTGATGGTGGCTTCACTGATTGGATGAGACAACTTGGGCAAAAATATGGACCGATTGTGAGTCCCCGAGGAATGAATTGCGAAACACTGCTCTAAAGGAAGCTTGAAATTTACTTGATGTTTCTAATTTTTCCACTTTTCTTTAAGAGTTATGGTTTTGCATGTCATACTGAACCGGTGCCAACTTTGAGCCTCTGTCTCCAGGCCTCCGGACCCCAGGCCCGCCACCCTGCCCGGAACCTGCAGCGGCTGGGCTGCTGAGATAAGGCCGGGGCAGACCAGCAGCGAGACGTCCAGCATGGCCCTCCATCGTCATGCCACTGTGGCATTGTATACTTGGCAGAAGCCATCTCGGCCCTTCACCTGCGTAGATGAGGGTTCAGGGAGGGGCTCAGTGCAGCCGCTTGAGGGTTTTTAATAGCTGCCCCATTTCGGTTTCTTGGTCGTACAGCTACACCCTATGGGGTTCATAGAGTTTTACGCCCTTCTTGACCACTCTCCAGAAACTTCTCCCAATGGCCAATGGGGTCCAGTAAAATCATAGCCAGTAAAACTGCAGTTGTTTCAGCAAACATCTCCACACCCTTGGACCTGCATTAAACTACATAATTATTTCCCCTCGTCTCAGAAGCAGGCCTCGGCCATGGCTAATAATTGGGAATCTGTGTGCCATGTGTATTGCTTGCGTAATGACCATCCTCCACGTCTGTTTGACGGGCTGGATTGAGTTTTCCTTGCTTTACTAATGTGCCGCATAACAGCGGGGATTCATAACCGGGAGTTTTATGAGGCGTATATCTGTCGGATTTCTGCTTGTGATGCGCAAGCCTGGATTAAAAAATCATCATTGCTCAGTTACAGAGTCTGTGTTTAATAATTTGTAGTTAACAAAGGCCATTAAGTAGGAGATACTCGGCCACTGCCGTTACCTCCCTCCCAAATTAATTCCAGTATTTCATGGTCCGAAAGATTGATCCTGCGCATGGCCTCTACGTTTACTCAACAATAACGCTACAGCCTTGCTGTAGCGATCCACCAAAGATGGCAGCTGTTCCCCTGGCTAATTCAGCCCCAAACAAACGTCTGGCAAGTAGCCAAACACTGTGCCACAAAATAGAGAATAAGCGCGCTGTGGCAAACTAGCCAGCAGAAGGCAGCGAGACACAGGCCACATGTGAGCAGTTTCCTGGTGAACGTCTCCCCCCGGAAGACGGAGGACTCTCTCTGGGAGTGCCTGCTGTGCCACAGGACTGTGGTATGCCGTCTGTTATTGTACCCTAATCTTCAATATGTTCCTTCTGCCAAAGCAAATTTCTCTGTGTGACACAAACATTGACCTCGCAGCATAAGGACCAAGTCATAAACCTGGAACGTGTTTCCCCGCCTACCAGGCACTTCACTATCAAAAAGGAGACATATGTGTGGCCGATTCACAATTCACTGCTTTCCCCTCAGAGCAGTGTGTTTTTGATGCACCTTTACAAATAAAGCACCAAACATGCCGGTTTCCACCGCGGCCTGCTTTTTTATTCTTACCGATCCCGGCGGTGCCGCTTTCCATGACGTCAGCCAGCCAAAGCCCCCAGTGTCAGCGCAGGCCGGGCGATGTGGTGTCTCTGCCCATGCGGCTGGTGGAAGCTGAGGCTGCATCAGCCTAAATCCTCCTGCACCTCTCCCCGCACAGGCAGGCGGGCGAATGCAGGTTCGGTGCCAGCAACATACTGCTGTAAACTGATGGTCTTTACTGAGTCTGCCCCAGTTATGCATAAACATCATTTCAAAACTGTGAGCGTTACAATCGTAATGGTATGTTTGTGTTTTATGTCTAACATAGGGGGTATTCGACCTGTATATACCATGTGTTCCCAGGGCGCCCTAGTGTAGTTGACTGTTTGGAGTCAAGAGGTGCCCACTAACCTCAGGGGGCTCACGCAATTGCCAGGGCTGAGTATGTACCCCAGTAACCGAGGCTGTAGCCAGCTACGAGATCTCCGAGGACGGCCCTCGGTAATTTTTTAAGAGCTAAAAATAAAACTTGAAGCTAAATATTCACTTGATTAAAATGGCTGAATTAGGCTAACGAACGTTCCACAGAACGTCATTAATTAAAAAAAAATCCACGGGTCCCGGACCTCACTGTTTTTTAAACTCTGGCTATAAACAGAAATGTGACCACTTATTGCATTATTATAATGCTTTTAAGAATGAACCATAACCAGCTGACACCTCTTTCCCGTACTACAGCGGAACCCCGCCTTATGAACACTGAGCGCAGGCTACAGTATATGTGAATATCTCGCTCACACAGAGACGGTGCCTGCGGCGGCGCCGTGGATCCCGTAAGAACAGCCTTATTTTGAAAATAATCTGCGCGGTCCAGCCTGTTTAAGCCGCGACGCTGCAGACGCCGCTGGACACGACGGAGGCCGAGTTTATCCGAATGATTACGGAAGCCAAACACGGACGCGCGCGGCGTTCCCAGGGAAACGGCGGCTGGATGCTCAGGGTGACGGGGGCGCAAAGCGCAGGGCCGCTGCAGTCCGCGTGCACATTTGCATTTTCCTCTCCGGCTGCCCTTTGCAAAAGTCACAGACGCTGACTAAATATAAATGGGGATACTTTACGTAACCATTATGCAATTAATAGACATCTTCTTTCTCCAATGACAAAAAAAAGGCAAACCGTATCCTGTTTACAAATCTAAAACAACACAATAATCCCCCCAGTTAAGATACAGATTAAAAGCGAATTCCCTTTGTAAACAGCACTAAATATACTGAACTTCAACCTTATAATCCCCAAGCCATTAACCTAGCCATTAGCCATTAACTCACAGTGGATAAAATTCCATCAGAGGTCACTATGTGGCTCCTATTTGTATTTTGGAAAATACAATTTATTGTCAGAAGTGTGTGAGGACAATGTCTCTCTCTGACGGATCTTTTCCCTGTTAGACTGGGGGAGGATGTGTCTCTGCACCATTAGGCCTGTCTGCTGTAGCCATTTTCACAGTGAATAAAATAAAATTCAGCCAGTTCACTTAGAACAGCGCTCTCCAACCTCTCCTGCACCACAAACTGGTTGACAGTTTTTTACAGGCCTGCCATCGTGCACGCATATTAAAGCATAAACTATAAAATGAATTGGGTCACTGTTACGTAAATATCACATTTACCCTTAGTCACATACTGCTTTATTATTATTAAATAATTATTCAGGTAGCCAACATCACAACGGAGTCAGGTCATTTTCAGGATAGTCTAAGAGATCACCAGGACACTGATTGAATAGTAAGTATATGTTTTTTGTAATGCTCTTATCAATGCTGGGGATTTCTGACAGGAGCCGCTTCTCTCCGGAAGGCTGAGGGAGCCCCGGGCCTCTCCCCGATCGCTGAGGGCAGGAGGCTTCGAGGTCTCGGTGTTCAGCTCCATGCTTCACCTGCTCCAGGTAAGCTAACTGGGGCCTTTTCTTCCTGTCTGCTGCTTCGGCTCAGGGGGCTGACTCGCCCCATCCACTCCTTGGGCGAGTGCTTTGGCCACGATAATGTACTTGTATTCCATTCTGAGACTGCGGAATGGTATCCGTCTCTTTATCAGGCAGGCCCGTCTTATCAGTGTTCTGTTTTAAGACAAGGAAAATTTATTTATGTAGCACATTTTGTACTTCAAATATTCTAATAAGGTCTCTACCTTTACCTTTACCCTCAGTGTCGAACGGGGCTTCTCCGCCTCCTCTGTCCTCTTAATCACGTCTTTCGCCACTGGAACGTTCCCCACCTTTTCCCTGCTGTTCTCTTCCAGGCCCTTTTTCTAAAACAATGGGGGGTTCCTTCCTTGTAATTTTAACTTTGATATTCATTTTGATTTTAATCTTGATTAGTTTAATGTCTTTGCTCTCCATTTCTTTTAGGTGTTAAGACTCTTCAGAATACATCCACTCATCACGATGCTCGGAGGAAATATGAGTAACCGCACTACATGTGATTCAGAAGTAAACAAATTGCTGTCACGGAACGGTCCCATCCCTCATATAAACTATACAGTGAATGAATGCTTTAATGATTATTCATATGGTTAAGTTTTCGTTAGGTAGACATCGACAGGTCATTTTCAGGATGTAAGTTCACTAACTCATATAACAAAATTGCCAGTCATTCGTGAAAATTTATCCCGCGATGTCTGTTTTCAAGGTTTCGTCTGCGATCTACCATCAGTTAGTGAGGTCCGATTCCCGTGGTGCCCGGTACCGGCCCGCCGTCCGGTGGCTGAGCACCGCTCACTTCATTATTAAACTGTAGTACGTGTTCTCAGGATAAGCGTTGACTGATAGCATCAGCGTGACACTCTGGATCAATTGTCACCAGACATACTTTTGGGTTCCTCTGAGAGGGGGAACCGGTACGTGGCTGAGCCTCTGGAACATACACCGACGGAACGGATTGCGCTGACATTTAGAAATTGCATGATTTTGCTTAATAAATTATTCCTTATAAGTAAGTCATCGATGTGCCTCGTAAGTGTGATTTGGGGTTTGGGGGGCGGAATAAAGTCTGCCGAAATTAAACAGTTCGGTGGTTTTACATTTTCAGATACTTTCAGGTCGTCTTTAATTGTTTCTCTCACGATTATGAAAGCCATGCCCGAATATGCGCTCCAGTGATATTTAAATACTGCACCTTTAAAATGCAGCCGTAGCTGCGGACGGTATTTCGTGAATAGGGTGAGATAAGCGCTTGTGGCCATGCAGGGCAAGCTCGGCTCTACAGGCTAGGACAGACTCCAACCATATGTCACCTTTCTATCACGAGTCAGCCCAGATGCAGCCTTTGGGGCGCAAAATCATCCCTCAAGTCTGCGATAATCCGACATGTAGATTTCCGTTGCTGCCTACAAAAGGCAGACTTCACATCAAACACCCAGCCTGCCTTGTATTGTTAGGGACACCTTTGAAAAAACACCGAAGGAAAGTTTATCATAAAATGACCTGCGGAAAAGTAAACTTTTTAGTGAACTTGTGAACTCTTTGCACACTTATATTGTCTTGCTCGTTGTATTGAGTGTTTACACTTGAAGGAACAACACACCTTGTACGTTTCAAATGTTTTTAATCCGCTTGCATGTATAAAACCTTTCAGACCTTCCGCTCCAAACCTGCAACGCAATCGTTTGGCAGAAATGAGACCATCAGTGCCAGAAAATCTCGCCAGCTGTAATGTCCAATAATTGTGTTTTTGGAGCACAAGGCGTTGTGTTGCCAACGGGTGTGTTTGTGCGTGCGATTTGCGTGTGAGTGACTGCCAGGGGGCGCAGAGGTGCGTTTGCACAATATGGGGGCTGGGAAAGGCAGAGGCACAAAACTGTCACACGCAGCAAGATTAAAGCTGCTGAATAATGTCTGTTTATAGCGCCTTTGGAAAACGAAGTGCTAGGAAGACGCCTGCAGGTGGCAGTGGTGAGACACGCTGTTCCGAGCCCCACGGACCCGGGTCGCAATTCAGCCTGTTATAGTGTAAATTATCAGCGCCTACAGGAGATGGAAACTTTGCCTTTTTAGCAAAAAACGGGAACATTTTCCATATTGGTATTGCATACTGCTGTTAAGTGTTCGGGGGAGATAGCAGCTGTATGTATGGTAGTTTAATAGTGGTTTATTACCAGATGCGGACCTGGGGTTCAGTGGGGAGGGGACGTGGTCCAGGGATCCGTGAATCCGTGGCTGGAAACAGCCGGGCCAGTTAAAGCGCAAAATGACCTGATTCGAGGTGAATGAAAACACCACCCGCACTGACTCGGGTTGCACTAAACGCCACATGAAATATTCATGGGAATATTAGGGAGGATTATTTTAGTGCAGTGCGACCTGATCAGAATGGGTAATTCTGGGAGAGGGGACCGGGTCTGCGGCGGGATGGGACCCTTTCGGCCATGATTACCGCGCCCTTGATTAATGTAGTTATTACTTGATTTTTCCCCATTTTGTGTAAGAGGTTGACGCACCATCCCCGCAGCTCTGATATTAGGTTTCTCCATCTGATGTCTTTCTTATACACTTTCTTATACCGATTCTTATTGTGGACGAGCTACTTGCAGAGCTTTCACTGAGCGCTGACGCTTGACTTCACTTTTAAAGCCTACATTTCTTGGCCCGTTTATCCGAACGCCGCTGTTCTGTCAGCAGGGGGCGCAGCGCCACACCTCCGGGCTCATTGTCATTATTTCAGGGCGGCTGATCCCGGGTCCCCAGCCCGGCATCTGCCCCGCCGACAGCGGCAGCGCGCCGGCCGCCCACATGAGCGCTTCCTCCGGCGTGCTGCACGATCAGATGAGGGCTTAGCCGCAGTATAATTTAAAACGGTCTCAGTGGTTGCCTTTGGGGGCTTTAAAAGATGTTCGTGATAAAAGAATATAAATAATGATGATGATAATAATTATAATAAAAACAGATACGGACACGGAATCCGGCTCTGCGGGAACGCGACGTCGCTGCCGGGAACGCTGCCATTTCCACGGCTGGAAGGCTCCATGGGCAGCCATGGCTGACCGAGGCTTTGATGGCACGGCAGTCCGCCTGCACAGAAGTACATATACATATAAAACACCTCAGCCGGCTGTGAGGTAAACATGCGGCGGCAGGCAGCACACATCTCTGCACGTCTCCATCCAGGTATAATCAGACCATCTGGACTCGTATACATGTGCCGATTTCTGTTGTTATGCTTTCAGTTCCTCTCCAGTGGACTAGCGGCTCATTTGCGGCCCCAGAAATGACTTTTAGACATATTAATTGCAGCTGAAAGCTTTTTTAAAATAGAGCTTTTCCACAGATATAGCACACTTCCTGATCCTGTCACATGTCATGCCTTGGTGGTGAATGGAATGAAGTCACAGATTTCCTAGCATCCTTGTGGTGATCTGTGTCAGGGGTGTCAGCCCGTCCCGCCGTCTGACCGGGGGTGAGCAGAAGCCGGGCCCACTTAACAGTCTGGGTCAGGGGAGGGGAGTTTGGGGGCTAATCACGGTGAATGGACGCCCGGGGAAATGGGTCGGCGCCGTCCGCCCTGGTCCCCGCTGCCTCGCCAGCGCCGCCCAAGCTAATTGCCCGGCGCCGGCCGCAATTAATAGGATCTATTGGTGCCTCTGCAGGGGTTTCTAATGACTGCTAGATGGAAAGAGGCTGCAGTGGCGGCCTAATTGAATGAAGACGGTTAATAATGTGTCTGCACTCCTACCCAGTGTTTAGCCCCCAGCTCCCCCCCCTCCCCCCCAGTTTCCGATCACAGTTTACATCCCCCGGCACAAAAAAATGAGGGCAGTGCTCGCTTCATTATCGCCGTTTATCCGGCACCTTCCCCAAAGCATTTCGGGTGTTTGCCTGTTGGGTGCTGATATGCGCTGCCCAGCCAGTAGGGGGCAGACTCCTCTCCTCCATAGGGCAGGGGCACAGATCACATATAAATCCCCCATCCCAGATGCACTGGCCTTATTACGTCGTTCCTCTGCAGACTTCGTCAGCATCCGAATCGCACGGTAATCAGTTCCCGCTAATTTGTCTGCCGCAGATGGCGGATAGCCACACCGTGCCCTGGAGCAACGAGCCAATTTTACAACCAATTTGTATTTTACGTTTCTCTCCAAAACAAATAAGGTGGCACATCTGCTGCAGGGTTTGGTCTGGCCCGGGGGGGTGGGGGTCCAAGGCCCCTGGTACTGAATAGAGGTTAAGTGCCAGTTTAGGAGCCGGTTATCTGCCCCCCTAAACTGCACATTGACATGGTAAGGAAACATGTGAGCATTGGTTGGTTGGGGGCACGGATCTGCTTACAAACCATTATTACAATTTGTGCTACTTTGCAGATGCCCGTTAACTGTAACCTTCCTGGCACATGGACGGATCTGATTTGTGCCTTATCTGTTTATCCGCGGGGTGCATCTAATCAGAATGAATGCCTCCCGGGAGCCCCATTTTGGCGCTCAGGGTCAGTGGCGGGCGGGCGGGCAGCCGGCGCCATCGACCGCTCCTCATGAATAATTCATGCGCGTAACGACACCGGGCATACATATCTGATCCGACGCACTTTATAGCTTCTGACACATCAGTAAACCTCTCCAGGTCTTTGAGGGCTGCTTTCCTGCCTGATGCTGGTGGAGATAATGGTTCAGAATTGCGGACGGAGAGCGAGGGCATGTGTCATGCAGCCTGTCGGCAGAGGTGTGCCTTTTTGGCTAAAGCATACCCTCCCCCACGAGAGGGAGCAGGTCTGGACTACTTTGTGGTATCACCTTTGGGGCTCCACTCAAAAAGTCACTTTGGAGCCCCCCCGTGTAGTGACTGTTTGTGGCCAGTAGGGAGCCCCCAAATCTCAGCGTGGTTCTGGTGGTGCTGCTGTGGTGTTGCTGTGTGAGGGAGGAGCCCGGAGAGGTAACGCCAGGCCTGACTTTACTCTTCCTCTCACGTTCACCCTTTTCTTGCTTTCTATGGCAGTTTTCATATTCATTCCAGGCCCGGTGTCCCTTGTGAGCAGAGTGACTGCTGTTCACTTATCTCTCTATTCCCGCTTCTAAAGCTGTAACTCGTGGGTCGAGCTTTTCCTTGCTATCTCCATACCCCTCACCTCCCCTTTTTCTATCTTACTAACCCCCCTCCCCCTCCACCACCACCACCATCCTGTTGTCTCATGGAATTGTGGGAAACGTTGCAGAAGAGACGGAGGCATTGCTGTCCCAAGTATCAAGTATACAATGAATACTGTCCCTAGTACCGAGTACACAATGAGTACTGTCTCAATTACATATTACACAACTAATACTGTTTCCCGTACCAAGTACACAATGAATACTGTTTCAAGTACTAAGTACACAATGAATACTGCCCCAAGTACCGAGTCTACAATAAGAACTGAGAACTGTCTGATGGTCTATGCTGTTATTCGTGTGGCAGTTCTTTTGTGGGTTGATGTGTGTTTGTGTATCTGTGTCTGTGCACTCTCTCTTGTGGAATTAACAAATATATGGTCAGTTTCTCATCTGGAAGCTGATTAGGTCTGTTTTTGATGGTTCCTTTTGGTTTCTGTTCTTACCCAGCACTTGGGTCTCACATCTTTAACACTAACTGCAATAAGCTCACCTTGCCTACTCCCTGCCAGGCCAATCGGCTTCTTTACATTCAGGTCACATGGTGTTCTGTGGGCGGGGCTTGTGCAGTAGTTGAAAGAGAGACCCCAATGCCAAATAGATACCCTCAGCTAGTATCCATCAGGACATGGTCGCCCAGGAGACATACTTCTGCTTTTGTCACATTTGTACAAATTACTTTAATATTGAATGATCAGTGCTTTCTCACCTAGATACAGTGTTTTACCTCAAAACATTTGTTGTGTGAAAAGACCGTTGTGTCGCTGTCAAGTGGGCTGCGAGTTTTGGGGATGTATGGTCTTGGGATGCCTATAAGGTTGAGCCAGGGGCCATGTTGTGGGGAGGGTGGGGTGGTGCTGTTGGCGGGGGGTAATTTATAAGGAAAAGAGAAGTAAACGGGTTGTGGATCTTAATGAGGCCACCCTGAGTGGGCTGGGGTACTGAAACCTATGGCGTGTGAGATTATCGCAACCTGCAATTAAATGTTTCCATAGGCCACATTATTGGATACCATCGGGTTGATGTGGGTGGCAGTGATGGGTGGCAGTAACCCTCCCATAGGGGCCTCATCCTGTTAGATGTGGGGAGCCGTACTATCAAGGTCTGCCATGTCTATGAGGCAGAATCAGAATCAGTTTTCCAGAAGGTGAGCCAGCCCTTTAAGAGGTATAACTTGGTTCACTTAGTGCTGAATCAGTTTACTGGCGTCAAGATTTTTGTCGTGTATGTGCCAGTTAACTGTCACTAATTCTTATTAGTACAGCACATAGTTAAATGTTCCAGATGTGTTTTGAGCGAATGCTAGGTGACATTTTCCACCTAGAGACTTTGGACCTTCGGGGGTTGCATCCCGGGGTGTGCTGTAGGATCACACAATGACTCTCCCCCCCCATCCTGCTTAGTCATGGCAAAAATCCTCCAATTAGCAGTGACTTCATTTCCTGTGTTTGCAGCGCCACTACCAGCAATCGTAGACAAAAAGCATTAATCCGCCGGTTTCCGGGAAAGTCGTCGGGCAGCTGGCCGAGTGTTAAATGAGCGTGTTAAATAAGTGCAGGTAGGAAGTGAGGGGTGTACTCTGCATGCCCCCCCCCCCCCCCCCCCCCCCCCCCCCCCCCCCCCCCCCCCCCCCCCCCCCCCCCCCCCCCCCCGCCCCCCCCTC
>JAODKM010000004.1:157983-172142 GCA_026780845.1 Petrocephalus sullivani | reverse complement strand
ATCCCAGTAATGTCATACTCTAAATATTGCAAGAGTATAATACTCCTGATAATCCCAGTAATGTCATACTCTAAATATTGCAAGAGTATAATACTCCTGATAATCCCAGTAATGTCATACTCTAAATAATGCAAGAGTATAATACTCTTGTCATGATCGTCCCTGCCCTGCGTGTCTTTTTCCCCGTTTCCCTCAGGCGGGGCTTAATTAGCTTTGCCTTGCGTTCCAATCCCCTTGCTAACCCAGCACACCTGCCTTATGTTTGTCGGTTATTGTCATTGCTCCCTGTGGTTCTTGCCTCCCGTGTTTCCCCTGTCCCTCCAATAAACACCCCCTGGAGGGGTTTCGCTACCGCAGCCTGCACAGTGGGTCGTTCCTCCCGCCACCGACACCACAACTCTTGATAATCCCAGTAATGTCAAACTCTAAATAATGCAAGAGTATAATACTCTTGATAACCCGAGTGGCATTATAATCTAAACAATCTAAGAGTATAGTACTCCTGATAATCCCAGTGATGTTATATTCTAAATAATCTCTTGCATATAATACTCTTGATAATTCCAGTGGCGCTTTACTCTTTAAATAATCTAAGAATATAATATTCTTGATAATCCTAGTTGTGTTATACTCTAAATAATCTGTAGAGTATTATACTCTCGACAATCCCAGTGGCGTTATGCTCCATTTCCTAATGCCAGTCTAGAGAAACAGCATTAATGATATACCTGTGTGAAAACTCCCCCGTGGGTTATCCGAGGTGTGTTTAGACAGCCTCCCCCCCCCCCACCCCAAGTCAAAATGTTGGTGCACAGGAGCTGGGCTTCAGAGGAAAATGGAAATAATGTGGGTGGGATCAATGCAGCATTCTTGCAACAGCGCGGCTCAGAAATGCATCCAATCTGAAGCTGATAAATAATCTTTTAAATTCCCAGACAGCTGAGAGGAGGAGAATCACATGCATTCATCAAGGCTGGAGATAATCAGAGGCTGCCAGCTCCAGCCCCTCAGGGACGGCGTCTGCTCCAAGCTGGCATCCCGGGACACTTCAGTGACATCGAGAAAGATCAGGAACATCAGCTCGGTCCGCCTCCCACCACTACGAATCAGAGCCACTCAGCATTAGTCTTCCTCCGCCTTTGTTCCCATAAGAGCCCCTTCAGATATTGCTGGCCGGAGTACTGTTTGGGTCCAAGTTGCCATCATGTTCCCTAATTAACGTTATGCTTCAGAGAGCATGTGCCAGGTTTTCAGGAACACCAGTCATACCGGCCCACAGCCAGAGCATACTGGCGAGGCCTGACACAGGAGAAGCACACAGGCCCAGCCAATCAGCTCCCGCCTTTACAATTTCTACAAGCTTCACCTCCCCTTTTCCCCATCTCCTCCCTCTTCACCTCTCCATTCCTATTACCACTCCTCCTCCTCCTCATTTCCCTT
This sequence comes from Petrocephalus sullivani, assembly GCA_026780845.1. Lineage (NCBI taxonomy): Eukaryota > Metazoa > Chordata > Actinopteri > Osteoglossiformes > Mormyridae > Petrocephalus > Petrocephalus sullivani. Next base: position 170,702 of record JAODKM010000004.1, on the reverse strand, counting down.
GCTTTCCTAACCTCCTGTCCTGCCTCTTCTCCTCCCTCATCACCTCCCCATTTCCTTTGGCTCCTCCCTCTTCAGCTCCCTGCTTCCCCTACCTCTTCTCCTCCCTCATCACCTCCCCATTTCCCTTGGCTCCTCCCCCTTAACCTCCCTGTTTCCCCTGCCTCTTCTCCTCCCTCATCACCTCCCCATTTCCCTTAGCTCCTCCCCTTCATCTCCCTGTTTCCCCTGCCTCTTCTCCTCCCTATTTCCCTTGGCTCCTTCCCCTTCACCTCCCCGTTTCCCCTGCCTTGCCCCCTCCTCTTCCCCACTTCCTTTGCCTCCCCTGGCTTCTCCCCTGGGCCCTCCCCTGCCTCTTCCTCCTCCTACCCCTTCTCCTCCCTCATCACCTCCTTTTTGCCTCCTCTGAGAGCGATGAGCCTCTCTTACAGCAGCAGTACGCACTGGCCCTGTATCCTAACCTCTTCCCAAAGGCCGCACTGTGCTCCCCCTGCACTTAGCCTTAGCAGCTGTGTATTAAGAAGAAGAAAACACTATGAGCGACTCTGTTTGCTTGCAGTACATTAACCACCTATTGTACCATCATATATTAAAATCAAACTGCAGTGGAGAGGGGGATGTCCTGCAGTTAGCACAAAGCGGATGAGAGGAACAGAAAGCCCAGAGGCTTCCTGTTGCCATAGATGCTGGAAGCAGACACACGCTTCAGGAGACACGTGCGGTCCGGAGTGTCAGGTGACACGGACAGGAACAGTAACGCTGGAGGCATTGATCTGTGTTTCCCAAACAATGCGATTCACGGTGGAGCCTAATTACAAACACAGCGGCGCATCACTCCTATGAACATATAGTCCCTAGAACTGCCACATTCTGTGTTCAAGTAGCACAGGGACAACCGAGCTGAAGGTACGGCTTGGTTTGTGATTTATTTGTCCAGGACGTGAGATACAGGCAGTATGTCCTCACTGTCAGAACAAATGGACACATGTTGACACTATGATCCATGATGCAATGTATACTTCAAGGCACAAGGAGGTGTAGCATAACAGTTCTTCTCAAGCGTGTGTTGACCCTAAAGGGGGACAGGACTACAGCAAAACAAAGAGAGAAGAAAAATATGCCCCCGCTGGATGGCAGAGACAACGAACTGTCATGCTGTACCCCCTATGGCAGCACTTAATATGGGCAGTAAAGCAGACACTTGCTAATTAACCAATCAAGCGAATCCCATCAATGCCGACAGAGGACCCCATGCAGGTTGCAGCATTTCGGCTGTGTCCATGGAGCAGGTGGTTTATTTTCCCCCGTCCCTGTGTAATGGGCAGCGGGACCCAGGCTTTCTGCCTGCTAACAGGCAGCCAGAGCCCGGACATTTTCAGCCCAAAAGAGGCGAGCCGTCGCGTTATCAGCTGGTGGGTATCGCGACATTGTCCCACTGCATGTCAATAACCTCCAGGAATGGGAAACCGTGCGGTGCTGATTTCCTTCTAAAAGCTTCTGACGGGTTTTTTATGGAAATGGAACAGGCAGGCATCTCAGAGCCTCAGGGTCAGACCCGCTCTCCGCCTGAATGCCTCTGGCGTTACCGTGACATCCTTGCCTCGCTGTGGTCTGTCCTGGCAGGAGGGGCACCCGGGGCCCGATCTGAGTCCAAGACAGCGGAGTCCCAGCAGCTGGCTCGATCGGACCAGCCTGCCAGCTGCACATTTGGTCTGGAAAGATTCTAATATAAAGCCCCTGGTGCCGGTGGGCCTGAAACAGCACTGATCCCCTCTTTTCTTTATGCTCTGAGCTGATGGGGGCCTTCGGGACCATTCCACGGAGGGGAGTGTGCTGTGGCACTGAAGGGGGTGGCAGGAGATTTTTTCCGAAATGTGAGAAACAGCGTGACCCCGGCAGCTGTTTCCAGTTTAATACAACCTGCGTCAGGAACAAAATGAACAAACGGACACACAGCGTGCTGTCCGAACCTCCCACAGCAATGATCTGTGCGAGAGATCCCCCTGCCCCGGATAGCCCCCCCAAGCCTGCCTGCTGTCATGGAGCGCCGGCCTACCTGTGATGGAACCTGGGTCTGCTGATCACACAGTGTCTGTAATGAAAAGGAGATGGAAACAACAAACAGTAATAACCACTGACTACCAGCTTAGCTCCATCGGGTCCAAGCTTGGGGTGGGGTGGTGGTGGTGAATATTTATGGGACTGGGCTCACAGAGCAGTCGTGCTGCTTGAGATGGCGGGGGGTCCTGTTTATACCCCGATATGAGTGATTCATCAGTGAATGTCCCACATAACTCATAAGCGGCATTATCTCCCTGACATATGGTCCGCGGTGTTTAATCGGCTCCATGCTGCACTTTACCCTGATGGGGGCGCTCTTTTGGGGGACTGAAGTCCTCTCCTCCTCCATCTTAATGGCCGACCTCCTCATCACCAGGTCCTCATTAGTATTGGTTCGATTGCTCAGACCCTGATCTCTCCCCCCGAAACTGTGCCCCGCGCCACCCCGGGCATTTTTCACTTTAACTTTTTCACTTTTTTCACTTTCCCATCCCATCTATGGCCCCCGCCAGCAGTCCTCGGGGGGAACCGCTGTCCCGGTCTTGAGTGCTATTGTTCATTCTTCGCGCGTGCAAACGCCACGTCAGCCAAAAGGACCACAAGGCTCCCTCTCTTTCCAGTTTCCGCTCACGTCGGGCCCGGCAGAATGGCGGTAAAATAAGTCTTTTTAGTGGTGGACTCTCCGCAGGTATTTCTGGAAGATTCTGATGCCTCTGACCTTAGTCTGCCTGCTACAGCTGGAATTGATTTATTCAACTGTTCTGTGGCAAGATAAGCCGGCCGCGTTTTTCTCTACTTCTCAAAGCAGAACTTCTGACTTTGTTGTATCTGCCTGAAGATTAATAGACCACGAGTTACCGTAAGTAAACGCGATAAGTGCTGTGTTCAGTTGTGCTTTTTGCGGAGGGCCGCGCCCCGGATTGGTCTGTGGGGGACTTGGCCGTCCTTACGGGGATGCAGGAGAGGGCCAGCGGGCGTCCAGAAGCGCCATCTGTCTCTTAAAGGTGCCCGTCTCCAGATGCCGGCGCTAAATATGGCTCCTGCTAAATGCCTCCATCACTCACTGTGGCTATTGCTTAACGTCATTATCCGGTGTGGCTATTGCGTAATGTCAATGTTCAGTATGGCTATCGCTTAATGTCATCACTCAGTGTAGCTGTCGCTTAACGTCATCATCCTGCGGCTATTGCGTAATGTCGTTGCCCTGTGGCTATTGCTTAAGTTCACTACTCTGTGTGGCTAACATCACTTAACGTCGATCAGTGGCTATTGCGTAATGTCAATGTTCAGTGTGGCTATCGCTTGATGTCATCATTCAGTGTAGCTGTCGCTTAACGTCATCATCCTGCGGCTATTGCGTAATATCGTCGCCCTGTGGCTATCGCTTAATGACGTTGATCAGTAGCTATCGCTTAACGTCATTATTCGGTGTGGCTATCGCTTAATGTCATCACTCACTGTGACTGTTGCTTAATGGATTTGCCCTATGGCTATCACTTAATGTCATTGCTCAGTGTGTCGTCACCCTGCAATTATCGCTTAACGTTGTCACTCTGGGGCTATCACTTAATGTTGGCACTCACTGGCTATCACTTAATGTTGTTGCTCAGCATGGTGATGGCTTAACGTAGTTATCTGTGGCAATTGCTTAACATTAATGCCGTGCAGTTATCACTTAACGTCATTGCTCTGTGGCTACCTCTTAACATTGTTGCTCTGTGGCAATCAGTTAACATTGTTTCTCAGTATCATTGCTCTGTGGCTATCACTTAATATCATCACACAGCTTGGCTATCACTTAACATTGTCATTCTACGGCTATTGCTTAGCATTGTTGCTTTGTGGCTATCACTTAATATCATTGCTCAGCGTGGCTATTACTTAAAATCATGGCAATGGCGTTATTGCTTAATATTGCTTAACATCATTGCTCATATTAGCGATGGCTTAACGTGTGTCGCTCTGTGGCTATCGCTTCACGTCACCATTCTGTGGCTATTGCTTAATAGCATTACTTAACATTGATGCTCAGTGTGACAAACACTTAACATAATCACTCTGCTATTATCACTGCTGTTTTCACTTAATATTGTAGCTCTCTCGCTATCGCTTAACATCATCACTCAATAGCTATCCTTTAACATCGTCACTCAGCGTGCTAATGGCTTAACGTCTTCACTCTGTGACTATGGCGTAACATCATTGCTTTGCAGCTATGGCATAGTGACTTTGTTCTGGGGCTGCTGATTAGCATGGTCGCTATATGGCTATCGCGAAACGTTATACACTGTGTTTATACTGGATGGATCCGCCAACAGCAGCCTCGACCTAAAGCTTTGATTAGTGGATCACTCTTACTGGGAGTATTAAGGCATTTGTTCTTTGTACTCTGACTAACTTCTGTCAATAATACTTTAATAGCATGAAATCCACCGTTTTGGTTGGAAAAATAAGTGATCTGTACCCCTGTATGTGAGTGACGGCCCTGGGGCAGCCAGGGATGGTCCCAGCTGTGGTCTTAACCCAAAGTTCCGCCTCAGATGCTAAGCGTCTGGACAGCTGCTGACATCTCTGACATTAAGCGCCTCCATGCAGCGCGGGGGGGGGCAGGTGCACTTTAATAAAACATATTACAGTGTGTGCTAGATGATGTCTGCATAGCAGGGCCAGGTAAATGGGTTTCTCAGACATGGCTCTTATCGCTGCCTCTCTTTCTCTCTCTCTGTCTCACACGCACCCCGCTCGCTTCTCCAAACATTGAGGTCTCCATCCATCTGAGGTGTTCTCCCTGTGAATGCAGGATCAGCAGCCTTCGCTTCGCAGCGCGTCCTTCCTGGTCCACCTGTCCCACATCCGCAGGCTGATTCTCACCTCTCATGCCAGGTGAGACCGCAATGTCAGTGCATCGCTCTTGACTGGGATCCCGAAAAGCCCGCAAGCCCCCTTCCTCTCAGGAGCCCCAGTCACACGCAATATCGCCTCACAAGCATGTTACCAAAATCCCGGGGTCGCTTGCTGACTTGCGATTTTTCAGCGAAACCCAACACATCTCTGATCTTACGTGCCTCCGGGGTCCCCCTCTGTCCCACGACTGCCTCACTGACAGGGTTTTGCTTTCCAAAAAATTTTACCTCCCTGCCTTCTTATTTTTTTTATTTAGTTTTTTTTTTTTTTTTTACCAGAGCGACTGTTTCACTTACATGTTTCTCCTTAGCGAGCCCCAGCCTCGGCTCGTTAGTTTGCAGCTCACTTACGAGCTCTTACACCACACATACCCTTGGCATGCAGTAAACAACAGCAGTAAAATGTAAAGCATTAATATTTAATACTGTGTGTGCAGCGTTTCGCTGGCGCGATCGCATTACACGAATTTCTAAACCTTGTCTATAAACACCAGAACAAGATGTGAAAAATAAAATGCTTAATAAAATGTGTAATTGTATATGCTGCTGGATTCACGTAATGATTTTATATACGGCATTATTATAGACTTTCATATAATGTGTATAGTTTTCAAGTTGATTACATATTTTATAATATATCACAAACTGTGAGCAGTTATAAAAAGCATCCTATTATATCGGATTTTTCCGTCGAGGCAAATAAGTTCATTTATATGCGTCTGTAGAAATAGGGACACTGAGGATTTTACTGAACGGCGATTAAACCAGCTGGTAAAAAAAAAAAAAAGCGTCGATTGTATTTTAAAAGCTTAGGAAATGTGGAGTGTCCCCGTTTCGTTCGTTCGTGGAAGCTGCAGGATGCTGATGTCTTTGTGAGAAAAAGGGACACAGGGTACTGTCATCTGTCATCACCTGAAGGCCTAAAGGAAAAAGGACCTGATGGATTAGTATCAAAATCAGTCGGATAATAGGCCTATGGTATTTCTTAGTTTTATGGGAATTTGAGACATTCCTTATACTAATTAGTAATTGGACTCATTCACAATTCTGAAATTATTAAATAAGTCTGAGAGCGGTTTCTTTTAATCTTGTTTTTGGGACTTAATCCGCGTATTATTATTATATTGCTGAAGAGCGCAGCCCCGCGTCCCCAACGCGGCCGTGCCGGGCGCTGCGCTAGTCTCGCCACAAGGGGGGGCTGCGGTACCAGTGGCTCCCCGTCCGCCGCTCGTCCCTCCCTCGCTCCCTCCCTCCCCGGACTTCCAGCAGACTCAGCAGCCCCCCGAAGCCGAGCGGCGGCACTCAGGCAGCGGCGTGTCCCGCAGCCCACAGCGCGAACATGGTCGGCGCTCCGTGCGCTCGCAGGCTGGCGCGGCGCTCCCGATCCGCCCTGGCCGCGGCGCTCACCGTGCTGCTGCTGCTGCAGACGCTCGTCGTGTGGAACTTCAGCAGCCTGGACCCGGGGGAGGACGGCGGGGACGGCGGCGACGGCGTGCCGGCGGACGGGAAAGGTGCCCTGCGCTCCGGCGGGTACCTTAAAAGCGGGCTCACGAAGCACTACCGCCGGCTCGGCAAGCGATCGGCTCGGCATGAGCAGCAGCCGGTAATGCGCCCACCCGCCGCAGCACTCACTGCGCTGCATAAGCTGCTTATTTAACCTTAATCCTTATCATTTCTCATGCACTGACTTATGCATCATTTTTATAACAAGTCGGCGCATCTCTGCGCAGCGCGCATCTTAAGATGAGTAAGGGCGCATCTACACTGGCATCGCCTGGATCTGCAGCTCGACTCGCCGGAGAGCTGGGCGACCAAGCCCCCGGGTGTATGCTCGTGTGTTTCCATCCTGCCGATGTTTCCCCAGACATGTCCGAAGTATGACGGGGGGACCCCCCCCTCCCTCCCTCCCCAGCATACAGCACCACTGGAGCTGTCACGGTTTTCGGGTTTAACGTATAGGCATGTATAACCGGGCGAGATCACCATGTGGAGAAGCCCCTGTCGCATGTCAGCATGCCTCGGCGTAATTAGGTAATTTCCTAAGTTGTGCTGCGACACTGCGCTGGGTGTCAGTGTCCGGACCGGTCCGGGTGTCACTGGACAGGCAGGGCGCTATATAAGCGGACTACGTGTTGATCCCTCGGGCGGCAGACGCGCCGTCTTCGGCGTCGGGATTTCGGTGTATAGCCATCCGAAAGTGGGCTATTCTCTGTGATTTGGCGAGAAACGCAGAAATTATTTATCTCAATAATTTAAATTATTATATAATAAAATATAATAATTTAATTTTCCCTAAATAGACATATTGATGGATTAGAAAGAAAGAAAATGCTTATATTAGGAAGAGAACAGGCCGTTTAGAAAGTGTGATTTTATTATAAATACGAATGATTTTATTGGTGAATGTGATACACTCATTTGGGCTGAGGGGCACATTGGACTGGGTTCAGTAACCAGCCCTTGGCATTATGTGATATAATGCTTTATAGTGAATTTATGGAGTGGCTGATATTCACTTGGTGATTACAGACAGTTGGTAGTAAACAGCGGAACAGGCTCTGTAACATCGTGTCGCATGAATTGCTCTCATTTTTGCTTTTGATTAATTGCCTCCACCGCTCAAATGAACCGTGATCTATAATTGTTTAAACTTCGCTACGGCGCCTCGCGCTGCCCAGTCTCCCTCTATTTCCGTTCTCATGCAGTTTTATCACGACGTCAGTTTGCTGTGTTCCCGGAAATAATAAGCTTAATTAATTCTCGACGTATATTGGGCCTTTTCTGGCCTTTAGTTTTATTTTACGGTTTTACGTCTTTATTTTTTATTTTTTTGTCAAGTAGTACTTGAAGAAGATGGCATGGTTTTCTGTTTTGGAGCAGCCTAGCTGTGTGCTCTGACATTGGCACTATGGGAGCAGCCTGCCGGAGAGCCGGTATCTCTCAGCTGGCCGGGATGATGAGTTTTCGGGGCGGATCGGATCCCGCCGTCTGGTCTCATCCGCTCCTGTCTCCTCCATGGCTCAAATACCCGCATCAGAGCAATTTCCGACCTGAGAGGGTCGGTGCGGAGTGCTGGCGAGCCCCGTGCCCCTCTCCCTGGCTCCCCGCACAGAGAAGCGCGCCTCTGTGCCTCAGTGACTGCCTCTATTATCGCCTCCGTAAGGCTGTTGCTCCGGACGGCTGGAGTGATTCGAGCCAGGAGCCCGTGGCCATGCGATTATCTCCACTCTCCCCTTTCCTGAGATGCTGGCAGAATTCACACGTGATTTTTCCCAGAGTTTTGCGGTCAGCGCTCTTCAGGCGGCATGCAAACAGAGGGGTTTTCGGGGTCTTTTTGAGGAGACAAGTGGGACTAATTGATTATGGGAGCCATTGATTTCCGTTCTTGCATCTCCGGCCAGGACGCCCCCGGTGCCGTGAGCCGATTGGTCGAAAGGCGCGGGGCAGCACTTTCTGAAAAGGCAAACAGAACGCCGACTCCGACTCGTATAATTCCTACCTCGGGGTGAGAGGCCCAGGCCCAGCTGTCCCGTTGTGTACATGTGCTCGGGGGCCACTCGCACGGCACGGATGTCAACAGAGGGGCCGCCCCACTTAAATACGGCACTTTAAGTAGATTCCAGTTATTTAAACAAGGATGCTAAGTAACTTTTTATTTGCGAAAGATGGGGACGTGTTTTTCCACAGCAGCTGTTTTAAAGGCCGCTCTCTGCTTGGGGAGCAGCGAGGCGCTGGGTGATGGGGGCTAGGCCGTACAGCAGACAGATGCAGGACGGCTGAACTGGAAGAGACTCGACAGCGCCCCCCGCAGGCACGATGCTGCCTCACGCCTCCATCCGGCCAACAGTGCGGCAGCATAATGGTGGTCAGCCGGGCGTCGCATAGCGACTCGCTGGCTGGTGATAACACGCTGTGTGGGGTGCGAGCCAGCGCCCTGCCGCACTTCTGCCCCCTGGTGTCTTAACGGTGCCCTTGTCACCTGCACGTGCAGTTGGGAATGGGTCATCATCTGGGGTGACAGTGTCCCTGCGCATGACGCCTCGATGGCACTCGATGGCCTTTTGATTCTCTTTCTCATGCCTCCATCTCTCTCTCTGTTTCTCTCTCTTTTTCACGTCTCCCTGTTTTTCTCTTTCTCTCTCTTTTTCATGTCACCTTCTTCCCTGTCCCCCCCTCTCTCTCACAATTTGACAGCTCCCTCTTTCTCTCTGATTACCTCTCTTTTTCATGTCATTTTGTCTCTCCTTTTTCCCGTCTCCCTTTCTCTCTCATTCCCTCTCCTCTTTTTCTGTCTCACTCTTTCTCACTGATTTCGTCTCTTTTTCATATCTCATATTCGCTCTTTCTCTCTCTCTTTTTGACATCTCGCTCTTTCTCTCTCTTTTTCGTATCTAATTTTTTTTCTCTCTCTCTTTTTTCCCCCGTCTCTCTTTCTCTCCGATTCCCTCTCTTTTTTCCATCTCCCTCTTTCTCTCTCTCTCCTTTTTTCCCCGTCTCTCTTTCTCTCCGATTCCCTCTCTTTTTTCCATCTCCCTCGTTCTCTCTCTCTCTCCTTTTTTCCCCGATTCCCTCTCTTTTTCTCATCTCCCCTCTCCCTTCCTCCCTAACCCTCTCCCATGTACCTGGTTACCCTTCTCGCTTTCCCTCACTCTGGTCTTCTCTCCTTGCTGCTGGGTTCTGCCTTCGCCCACTCGCGCTCCAGAGCCGAATATCGGTGTGGACAGCGCAGTCATGGGAGTGTCCCTTAAAGTACAGTGGGGGGGGTCTCCCGGCACCCCCGCCGTGTTCAGAGGGTGTGCCATCATAGAGCCACATTAATGCCTCACGCACCTAGTGTATTGAATCTGTTAAGACCCAAGAAATCACTGTAAAAGCAATTAGAGAGGGGGGTGGCTGGACCAGGAGGGTGGGGGTGAGTCTCGGGCGGGGGTTTGCTTAGAGCTGAACGTGATTTAGTTAAACTCTGGATCGTACAGAGTATCCTCTGTGTATATAATCCCTAAGATGTCTACTGATGTCCGCCATATTAATGACAGTGTTGGGCACTTGCCCTCCTGGCCCTGCCTAGTCTGGGCTTGATTGAATGTACCAGGTTTTCGGATCAGTAACGGAAGGCCGACTTCCTTAGGTCGTGAGCTGCTCAGGTAACCTGAAGAGGGATCGATGTGCCAGGGCTCTGATCGGGGGCCCGGGCCCCAGCGGGACGCAAATAGCAGGGGCCGTTATATAACGCGTCATGGTAAGGCGGGAGCCGGCATGCCGAGAACAGTTCTGCTGGCCTTCTGTCTCTCTTGATGTATATGTGATTCTATAAATGCGTAAGTAATTGCAGGGTGTGTCTCGAATAACACCAGGAGCGAAGTCGGGAACGGAGGACGGCTGCCGACGTGCGACCCCCAACCTTCCGAGGTTTGGGGCTGCGGGGAGGCACACGGGATCCGTGATTTTCAGATGCTGGTTCCGCCAGGTCATTTATTTATGGACTTAAAGGCCGCAGTGCTCGTTCCTAATGGCAGCCGCTCGGCTTCCCGACAGCACGGCGTCCGCGCGGCTTCTCAGGGTTGTTATAATTGATTTTGGAGATAATTGCGGCACTTCTGGATAATAGTGCCGCTCCCTGGCAGGTAGCGGCCACCGGAGTGAACTTCGGAAGCGCATTTGCGTGCCGGCGATTGGAAGCTGCCGGGGCCGGTACGCGTTCCGAGAAGTGCCAGGGAATGTCATCGCTGAAAATGGCCGCGTGTTAAGCTATGAAAACTGTGACCTCCAAATACTGGATTGGGCCTGTTTAAAATGTCACTCCGCGCTAGGAGGGGGGCGGGGGTCTATTGCTCAGTGAGATATACGGGGGGGCCATTATCTTATTGAGTAATATGTTTGTTTTATGGGCAAAGGCGCAGAGGGCACCTGGAACTAATAGTGAAATGGATTTTGAGTTTCTTTTCTTCTTATCATCTGTGCGTATGTCTGTTCCTGATTCTCCATGTGTCATATTTGATGGAGATTTGCAGTAGTGTAACGTCCCTCTTTTTGGGACTCCACACGACACAGAAAGTGGCTTTAATCCTCCGCAGACTGGAAATTATTCATCGATGTCATCGGAAGTTTTGGTGCGATTTAAATCTCTCGGCAGATAACTGAAATTTTAAATCAGTCACACAGACCCACGTGCCGTTTGATCAGCCCCGGTATTTATCATTCCGTTAAAAAAAAAAAAAAAAAAGCAGCTTCTGGGTTGTACAGATAGTGGGACGGTTGCTGTGATTTTGCCATAAGACAGCTGACTGCGGAACACGTGTGCGTGATCTGGGTGATGTCATCTCGGGAGGGACGGCAGCGCCCCCATGTGGAGCTGCTGACACTCCCGAGCAGTCCTGCAACCCTTGTTAATGCACTTTCCGTTTGACGCGAAATACCCGACACCCCCCAAATCGTCGGGCATCTGAGAATCCAGTCAGTGGATGGTCGTCTGGAGCACGCCCAAAGAGGCGGTCAGCTGAAATGTGTAAAATCTGATACGGGACTTCAAAGAACTGGGGGGGGGGGGGTAACTGCTGTACCCACAGTGGTGACATGGCGACACGCTGTCGTCAGCGACGAGCGGAAACCCACCTGATGCAATCTCACGAAAGATGTCTGTTTTGGTGTGGAGAACGTTGCCCGTCCGCTCCCGCTGAGCTCGGAGTTCCCGCTGTTCCGTCGGAGTGGAGCTCCTGGATGCCGGCCGGGCCTGAATGACAGGGACGCCGTTGTTTGTCCTCAAACGCGCACGTTTTCGCCGCGTCTTTTAGCGGCAGGGCCGGCATTCGGTGCGTGCCGTGCGTGATTTGCCCCCGTCCTTCTTGACCTTTCTGGCGTTCGGAGCACTCGCTACCCGCGAACCCCGTGCCGGTTTAAACATGCTGTGCTTCCCCTTGCTTTTTTGAAAGCTAACAGGAACCCGAGGGGTAGGGGTTTCCCCCAGATGAAAGCCCTCCACCAGACCTCCCTGCAAGTGCCATTTCACCCACATAACAGCACTGTTTGATTCGTCCCTGGCCCACACATATTGAGTCAGTTCAGAGCGTGCAGTGTTCTTTTGGTGTTATCCTGTCCCTTAGCAACCTCTCATCTGTAGGGGACGCTAATGTGGAAGTCCCTCCGGCACAGTAATCCCTGGGTCATTCCAGAGGGTGAGGGCCAGTGTTCCCAGTAATCAAGTATTTGGAAAAAAGATACTGTAATATTGTCTATTCGATACAGTATCATCGGGCACTATCGAAGTATTTATATTACGCCTGAATTCAATAAAAGATGGAATAAACCCCAAAGAGCTGCCTCCCTTGAGGCAGGCGACCCTGTGCGCTGTTTTGATGAGACACTAGGGGGCGATCTGTGTGACTTGCAGGCATGGCCCTGCTTAGCCTGCCGTCACCTGTAGGGGCAGTATTGAAGTCGTTTGTCTTGATTTGGCTGTTATGTAACAGGTGAGCCAAACAAGTGCTTATTGATTTGTCTATCCTTTGTGGTTTCGGGGTGGGGGGGCGTATTAGTTCTGTGCAGCTGGGGACCTTCATCCTACATACATCAGCAGTGAGGTCAGGATCTGCCCCCCTCGCTCCTCCCCCTTACTCCGCCCCGCCCCCTGCTTGCCCTTGAAGCCCTCGCTCTTTACCGATACGCCGCACCCGCACATGTACGCCCTTTCCCCCCTCGCCCCTCTCCCTTTCTCTGCATCGGCACAGGCTTGCCTTGGAAGCCCTGGCACTTTCCCTTTAT
>JAODKM010000004.1:142800-153741 GCA_026780845.1 Petrocephalus sullivani | reverse complement strand
GGGCATGGGGAGTTGGGGGGGGGGGGGCGGGGCAGCGTAGGAGGCGGACCGAGGAGGGGGGGGGACATATATCAGTGTTGCGCCTAGGCTACGGAGACACAGGCACGCACACATTGGGTGGTGGTACAGCGCCGAGTTTCCATGACGATCTGGGAACCCTTCTGCACATGTTGGTTTTCTCCCTAATTAAGTGCTGCTTCAGCTGTTCCTTCCACCTCCCTTCACGCTCGGTGTGTCTCCTCAGGGCTTCTCCTCGGTAAAGGAGAGGGTTAACTGAGGGTCGGGGTGTTGTGTGAAGACCTGCCCCCCTTCGCCCCGCTGTAGTACGGAGTGCGGCCTGGAATCAGCCCGACTGCTTCCAGGTCACATGACCTCTGCCCTCTTTCATTCGCCATCCCGCTGTGAGAGGTCTGCACAGTCACAAGCAGCGGTCACAGAGAGCTGGAATCCCGAGACAGACATTTCTGTTGTACCTTTGAGGTTTTTCTTTCTGATTTCAACCCTGATTGTGTGGAATCACCCATCCGCAAATGGCATTCTCTCAGATTTGACACTGACCTTGCCCTCGAAGACGGGGGAAATGCTCACCCACCGAGGATACTGGCGGGGCCTCAAGGCTTGATGCCCCCAGGTACGCACGCTGCGAATGCCAAGCTCCAATGCCGGAGTCCCAGTGGGAATCGGACATCGGCATGACATCTGCCGACAGAGTTGAACAAAGAAACAAATCTAACATGGCAGCAGCTTGGTGGTGCGGTTATTCGAGACGTGCCGCTGAAACTGTAACAGAGGAGGTTATGTAAATGTTAGCAGGTAACAGCACAGGAGTACTGTAGATGAGAGCTCCTTTCCTTCTACAGGACGTGAAAGCCGGCAGGAATCGAAGAGCACAATGGAAACTTTTTAACCTGCTCTTCTCAGATGGTCGGGGGAGCATACATTTGTACGCTTAATTCGGCTCTTTCTTCTTGACTGGGACTTTGGAAATTTGCTGTTAATTTGAAAACGGAGGTGAGGAAAGACACGGAGCGTTGGGGTTGGGGCGTTCTCCACCACACCCCCGTCTCCTGGAGTCCCGTCACTCCAGTGACAGTTTGGCGCCAGTGGAGACTAATGTTGTAATGTTTGATGATGGGATGGCGGCTGGTTCCCACGGTGACTTTAATCGGCATATGTGGCGCCCGGCAAGGGTGGGTCGGGCGGGGTTGAGTGGCGACGTTGTGGCTGAGGGGGCAGAGCCACTAATGGAGGTCATGATGACACGTTTAGAGCTTGGCACATGTCTCCTGGGTCACGCCGATAATTACCAACCGCCTGCGAGCTTGTAGCGCAGACGAGCCGTTAGCAAGCGCGGCAATCAGCGGCGGCGTCAGCCTGCGCCGGTACGACACCCTCTCCACCCCCTGCTTAGCTCGGAGGATGCGTGGCTCGGTAGCCAGGCCCGGAAGGTCGTGGGTTCAAACACAGTGCCCGGCACTGTAGTGCTAACACAAGGCCCTTAACATCAGCTGCCTCCGGGCCGTTGACTAACCCCACTGTTGAACCCCAGGCCTTCCTTTCCTGGCTGGCCTCGCTTTCCTGGTTGTCCCCGCTCTCTGTGGAGCATTCCTCAGGGTCTGCCAGATGATTAAAATGTAATGGGAAGCTGACCGGAAGCAGAACCTGGACCTCGTTGCTGTGTTTCCCTCCATGCCTGGGTTTGACTCCATGTTCTTATGCACACACATACATGCATGCACCCCATAACCAGTGCCACACCTGTGAGCACCTTTGACAGACCACGCAGGGTGCGGCCAGGGGCCCCCTGTGTTCCCGTTGGTTGCTTCCTTGCCCTTGGATAAATTACAGGCCTGATTGTGCGGCCAGCAGACTCCGCTACCTTGCTATTAGCGCCACAGAGTAGATTAGAGCCCCAACTGCGAAGCGGCGATTCCTTTTGTGAAGGGAGGGGCTCTTTTTAATGCTAGCTTATAGTGCATGGTTTGGTGTGGCCCTTATCATCATTACAAGGTCGCCAGACCAAGCTGTCCTCCTGCCAGGCCATGCTGTCTCAGCTGTGGGTATCTCGGACAAGCGTGGCTCCTACATCACTTCCTGTTTACATCATTTCCTGTTTACTTCATTTCCTGTTTACTTCATTTCCTGGGCTCCTGCAGTGGCTGGGAGAATCATCAGCAGTTTCTGTGGCTTTAAATGAGTAAGTCAGTTGCAGTGTATGATAGTCCCGCCCAGCAACTGGTCTTTTGGGATGTCGAATGGTGGAGGAAGGCAGTGGTGAGGAAGGGGGCACTTTATACAGCTAACAGTATGATACCTGCATTATTATGGGATGTTGGCCAGGACAGGCGTTTCATGCCACCATAATTGTGGGGTACTAAGACTAGGAATGATTATTTGAATAAATTTTCTTAATCAATATTTGGGAAAATTAACGATCAATTATTGATTAATCATATGTATTTTTTATATTGCGGCATGCAGGATAGCTGGCGCTAAGCTGGAGTTTTATTTAAACAGCACTCATATAGGCAGCGGTGCCTGAGGCTCTCAGCTAAAACTCTCCACATTCAAATACACTTATTTATAAAATTAAGTCACGCCTGCCTACTGATTTTTATTAAGAAATATGAGCATGTTGACATGCTCGGGAGTGATACATGAACACAGCCTAGTTACGGTCAGTCCCGCAGCTGAAAGCACCCGCTCCGCAGGTACCAAAGTAGCGGGATGCAGAGGTACCGACCCAAGGTGATGGGAGGTTGAGATTCATTCATCAGGGTCGGGTGCGTGCTGTTCAAATAGTACATTATCGGAGATGTTATGTTGTAGATATTTTATGTTATGTTGTAGGTTTTGCAATATTTACAATAAACTTATTTACTTATTTATTTTTTTTATTTTATTTTCGTTTGCTCTCCTCATGATTCCTCCCGATATCCGTTTGGGCAGAAACATAGCTGCGCATAAATTAAATGCGCCCTCGGCCGGTTGCTACCGCGTAGCGAGACCCATTACACGCTCCACCAACGTAGCATTGCTTCACGAACATTATCAATCAAATTCCAGTTGGTCTCCAAAATTCTTAACCATCAGTTGATCGATAATGGATTAATTATGCCATCCCTAATTAGGACATACTCACTTCCATTGTCTAAGTAACTTTATTCTTAGTGTTAGTTGCTCTGTCCCGTGTGAACATGAAGCAGTTATCAGTTATTGGCCTGTTCTGTTCTGATGCTGGCTGCTCCGATTCCACGGCTTGGAGAGGGGGGGTGGTTTCAATTTAACCCCCCCCAAGCCTCAGCTGACACCAATGCATTTGCCAGCTGGCCCACCAGCTGTCCGCACGGCCAGGATTGGCCCCCACTGGCTTCACATGGGAGGAGCAATGATGTCCCAAAAAAAAAAACCACTGATCTTGTTTTTCCCAGATAATCGAAGGCTTTTCGCTTCAGTCATACATCAAAATGTGCCATAAATGAACAAAAATGTGTTAGGGGGCAATTTCAGAACGGCATTATTAGGTTAGACTAATACAGCCGGTGTAGACAGACTCTAAACGCAGACGTCATATTGATGTGCAACCAATTTACTTGAAGCTTTCAAAGTGAAAAGGGGGCACTTCACAATGGACAAAAAACGCTTCTCACTGTAAGCAAGATGTTTTTGTACAGTGGTAAAGGCAACCTTGCTGGAGGCCATGGACCTCAAACTGCCATCTCTTTTGTGTTTGAACAGTGTGTGTTTCCTGGACTTAATTAACAACTCCTAATCACTGTAGGGATCTAGAAACTTTATGAATTATGCAAGGTACCTGGTTAGTAGTCATGTGACATGGACATGTGATCTCTGTAAATACTGTGCTCTGTTTATCGAGTTGGCCCCATACTGCTCCCACACCATTGTCACTGAGGTGCTTCTCCTTAGGACTGGACTCTTCTGTCTTTGAGATTTGGTTTGGGTCTTGCCTTGGGTCGCGGTTTGGGCCTTGCTTTGAGTCGCAGGTTGGGTCTTGCTTTGGGTCGTAGGTTGGGTCTTGCTTTGGGTCATGGGTTGAGTCATGCTTGCAGTTGTGCGTTGGATATTGCCTTGGGCTTTGGGTTTTACTTTGGGTCGTGGTTTGTGCCCTTGCTTTGGGTTTTACTTTAGGTCGTGGTTTGGGCCTTGCCTTGGGTCACGGTGAGGGCCTTGCTTTGGGCCGTGGGTTGGGTCTTGCTTTGGGTCACACTTTGGGATGTGGTTTGGGTCTCTGTCCTGTCAGTAGAGCTGAGTAGGCTGGTTCTGTCAGGTGGGTTTCCTGACTCATCGTTGCCGCACACCTTACTGGGACCTCCGCTTTCCCTCTTAGGGGAACTTCCCTCATCACAGGAGGCTCGTCACATCACTTCCTCTCCAGATTTACCTCTGCTTCTATTAAATTGATTCTTCTTTGGAATCAACAGGTCTTGATGAAATCTCTCAGAGGAAGTTAGGTTTTGTTGTCTACTCAAAATCTTACAAGGGTGCAGCAATGCACCTGAACACTTCTCCAAACATCATGAGCTCGGATGACACCAGGTGGTACCACTCGTCAGATTGTGAGCAATTAGTGAGCAGTTCAACTTAGGTCCCATTGGTTGCTTTACTGGTTCTCCTTGGGTAAATCCAATCAGTGATTCACAGCCTACTGTAGTCCCACATACAGTGGGTTTCATAGCCTCATGTTTTTATCTAATCATGACTATGGTTTCACAATGGTTTCACAGGGGAGTGACAAACCAGGATTGTGGTGCCGCCCTCGGTTAAATCTAGACTTCAGCCTTGCCATCACAGCAGTATGAGGAGGGGCTGTGTTGGTGGCCCTGGTAGGCCCCCTTGGTTGTGCTTGATGAATATGCAAGCAGAAATGTGGAGCCATGGTAGTACCTTGAGCAGAGGTGCTTGAAGAGAACCCATCACAAACCGAGTTAACCTTCCTCAATTGCAACAGTTCCCATTCCAAAGAGGTAATTTTGCAATAGCCCCTTGACAAATCAGGCTCCTGCGGTCCATGAGGAGAACCCAGCTAAGGTCGTGAGTGAAATTTGCATCCTCCAGCTCTGCTCATGCCCCCGGGTAGCTGCCACAGTCTGCCACTTGCCCAGCTGGCCCGTTACACACCTAATTCACTTGGCTCTCTTATCCGCTGTGACTTTCATGGTTTACCATGGTAAGTTAAGTGCAAGCAGCCTTGCAGCACGAAAAAAAAATTGCCCCGGGGAGTTTGCTCATCGATTAGATGAGGCATCACCAAACGAGTGTGAGGGCTGCAGTCGGAAGGGGGTCCAGACCAGTAAGAGCTATGTGTCCCTGAGGTTTTACTGGTTCTATACTGGCTGCCATGCCCTGCCCTCTTTTCGGCCCTACATTTAAAGGCAACAAACAGAATAAACCAAAATTGTCTGGGAAGGGGGTGGGCAATGTAAGGATGGTGTGTGGCCCACCTCCCAATGCATTCTGGGAAAACTGTCACTTTCTGTGAAAAGGCGATCGATTGTCTGCTCCCTGGTGGTTGGCACTCGCTGCTGGCAGTGCCTCAAGCGATTAATTACAGGCCCCATAATTCCCCTCCCCATTCGCTTACCCCCCTGTAATGGTCAGCTAACAGGGGACCAAAGTCTGCTGGAAAAAGATGACCAGGGGAAGAGAAAAGTGCGTCTGTATGGGGGTGCATCTATTAAGTCCGGAGATAGATAACGCTTTTGGAATCTGCCCTTCATCTTCCAGGCCCGGATTGTGTCCCCCGCCCCCAACATAGGCCCCCTTCGATGTTTTGTATGCTCTCTGTCGCCACCAGAGTGAGAAGGTCACTCGAACAGCAGTGACTCATGGGCTCCTGTTATCTTCTCTCCTATCTTATACAAACTAATCAAAATCATTTTTCCCTCAGGCAGGGGGGGGGGGGGTACTATAGTGATTTTCCTGCCTCGCTGCTCACCAGCATGTTCGAGGTTTCCGAGAACAAACTTATAGGACATAGAGGTATGGTTGAACGACAGAGAGGAAGCTCTTCACCACCCTCACCCGTATGATGGTCTGATGTGTTCTGGGGTAGGGGGCTGTTGGACGAGGCTAGGGGGGGTATGGTCAGATGGACCCCTGAGCGAGCAGCACTAGTTCCTCTGACAGACAGAGAGCGGCCCGTCCGTCAGAGGAGAGGGCAGTATCCAGCGCAAGTCTTGTTTACTCACTGTAGTGTTTGAGGAAGCCCGTTTATCCCTGGCAAATTACTCTGTTAGCCGCTTTAAATGCAGGAAATGCGCCGGAGCAGGCGCAGGATTAAACAACTGGCCTGGTGACAGCAGTTTGCTTTTTGGATTTGAACCTGCAGCCCTTTGGCTAAAAGCCCGACCCTGAATGTTGAGACCCCCCCCTCCCCCCTTTGTGCTACACTAATACCCCTCTCTCGTCTCTTGGGATGACCTGGCAGTTCTTTATGCTACATTAGTTCTGGTCTCTCCTGTGCCGCGTGACGCATCCCTGTCTGGGCCCTCCTGACCTCCCCTGTCCTCTATGCTAGTAGCAAACCACTTCTTCTTCTGCATCTCTTGTGTCCCTCCTCCGCCTCCTCTCACCTTTGGTACCGGCTCGGAGCTCTCGCAGACATGGTCTGCTGGCTCGCCGGGTTCACGCCTCTGTCTGATTTGCTGTTCAAGGACGCGATCGGAGGGCGAATGAGGCAGTGGCACTGTTAAAGCCGGGGTTGCCCATCCCGGTGGGCCGGCTTGGGCACGACTTTGCCTCTCGGCTGGAAGGGACTGGGCTTTAGGCTAACCTGCTTCTGCTCTGTTGTCGTCCTTCCAGGTTGGATACCGACCTCAGCGGCCCAAGGAGAAGGTGCGGGTGGATAGCAACAATGAGAACTCAGTGCCCAAAGACTTTGAGAGCATCGATCACAGTAACTTTGAGGGCCGCTCCCAGCCCCAGCGACAGACCCCCGGCAAGGAGAGGTTGAGGGTCGCCCAGGAGGGTCGTTTGGCGAGCCTGGGCAAGGGCTCCAATGAGGCCCTGCAAGAAGGTGCTGTGGCCCGGCAGGGCTGGAACCACTCGCACATACAAGGCGGTCCCTGGGTCTCCGGGCCCAAGCAGCAGCATCCGTACCCCCTCAGCCAGGAAGCCTTCACCGATGCCCCCCAGGTCCGCTACGACCACCCCCCTAAGTGTGAGATCAGTGGCAAGGAGGCCATCTCAGCCCTGTCTCGAGCCAAGACCAAAGCATGCCGCCAGCAGATTGCCGAGGTGTACTGCCGACACAAAGAGCGCCAGCTAATGCCTGAGCGGGTGAATCGATACTGCCCCCTAGAGGGTAAGTCCTCTTGCTGCGTCTAGACTGTATGCAAGCTTGGTCACGCCGCAGGTCGTCTGAGTGAACCAGCAATATTAGCTTAGCGGTGTGTCTGTGAATGCTGGGGATGATGATCATTTCCTCCAGCAAATGGTAAATGAAACACGAGGCCGCGTGCAGAGCAGACACATTAAACGCGGTTGCGCTCGTGGCAGATGCTTACAGTGCCGGTAATTATAACTGCAGGACGTGCCCTGAGATTGTGCTTTTCCTTAAATCTTGAGTCGTGTATTTGGTGCCTTGTGCCACGCCATCCTTCACAGTTGTTAACGAGGGACTGGTGAACACATGGGTGTGCGAGAAGGAGGTTCCTATAGCTTAGCTCGTGGGATTGCGTCCGTACCCGTGCACAGAGACGGGCGACTTACCGTGGTACTGTACAACCCAGACTAGTTTTGCTTCTAGGGCTCAATTGGGAATAGGACAGAAGACCTTCTATTCTGCTGACACCAGTCCCACAATACCCCTATGGTCCCTGGGGAAGCTGTCGGTCACCCATTCCCCATCACAGTTGTCAGCTTAGGCATGATGACCTCTTATTTTCATTCATTCTCACTTTAGCGTTTATTATTTTATTCGGATTTCTAAGACATCTGCTCCAAGCCCACGCCAGAATCTCATTTTGAAAGTGGTGCAGTTCCTGCTGACAGAAGCCTTTCCAATAGTTTGATGTCCTGCCTTTCTTTTGAAGTGGTAGCAAAGTTATTCTGACAAAAAGGACACAGTGAGCCTCCTCCCGCATCCCCCCACCCCCTCCCAATCCTGGAGGACAGAGCATCTGAAGACTTCCTTCTGTCTAATGAACGCTCAATTAACTCAATTACTGGGTTAAATACTTGGACCAAAAGCACAAATGCTCAGCCGCAAGGAGAGCATTTGTGGTTGGGCCCATTTGCGGCAGAGTGAGGGCGGGGCCAGAGTGAGGGTGGGGCCAGAGTGAGGGCGGGGCTCAGGCTGACACGTGGCCGAAAGCCAGTCACATGTGTGCAGCCGGTCACGCACACCAACAGAGAGGCTCCAGCACAAATACAGCTGGCAAAAATTCCCCTCCCAGTGTTGCTCTCCCCCACCTTTAGTCCACATGAGGGACACAGCAGTGGGGGTGGCGGGTGGGGGCTGATCTGCCGTACATATACAGTGCAAATCCTAACCCCTCGTTGATGATCCTTTACCCCACCCCAAACGGCCCAGGATTCCATGACAGAATAGAGCAGTCGAGTTTATTTATACCCTCTGTGCACTTAGAAAGCCACAAATGGGCACATGCAAGCTCTCATTTCTACTTCCTGTGTGCTATTCCTGATTCCTGCTTGACATCTATAAGATTTGTCTCGGGGGGGGGGTGAGCTCCCCCCGACCCTGTAATTCAGAGCTGCAAGCCGATTTAAATGTCGACACACCTTAAGAAGGACAACACCCATCTTCTTCCATCCACATGCCTCTCTGTGTCTGCATCAGGCAAAGCCAACGTGAATGCCCAATGGGACGAGGACCCCGTCGAGGCTGCCCCGGCTGTGCCTGTCCGCATTGCCTTTGTCCTGGTGATCCATGGCCGGGCTTCCCGTCAGCTGCAGCGCCTCTTTAAGGCCATCTACCACTCCTCCCACTACTATTACATTCACGTAGACCAGGTACTTGTGGTGACTGCGGAACACATTTGTGCCCAGTAGTGGATGGTGGTTGAGGTTGACCACAGTACAGTTTGCCAGAGCTTCTGCCTTCACAGGTTTGGCATGGCCTTGCTGTTCAGTCAGCTCATATAGGCAGGCATCACATTTCAGATTATAGCTGGCATCTCAGAAATTTTTCCAAACCTGTGCCAATATTTTTTTTTCTTTGTATTCAGCGCTCCAACTACCTGCATAGACAGGTGGTGGCGCTGGCGAGCCAGTACTCCAATGTGCGGGTCATGCCCTGGCGCATGTCCACCATCTGGGGTGGAGCCAGCCTGCTCACCATGTACCTGCGCAGCATGAAGGATCTCCTGACCATGAAGGATTGGACCTGGGATTTCTTCATCAACCTCAGCGCCGCTGATTACCCAATCAGGTGAGGGGGGCGTTCAGGCGACGGCCAATTGAAAAGGTCTGAGGGATGAGGTGTGCGTCTGGAGGAAAATACAGACCAGGAAGCCAAGTGGTAGCACTAAACCACACCCCTCCCTCGCCGTGTCCCTTCTGGTACTGATGAAAAAGGGTCCTGTTCTTTTTTCCAGCTGACCATGAATTTTCTGAGGCTGGAACTAGCTAAACATCAATGACAAAGAATTGCTTAAAGAATTAACTTGCTCACTGACGTGAAGTCTCATCCTTTGTGTGGGGACATCTCTAGCAATTTGTACCAAGTAATGCACTTTCTTGCTGTGATAATTATTTTTGGGAAAATGTGTTCAATTTGTTCTGCATGGGATTATGGGTATATTACTACTGTTGACCCACCCTGAGCATTATTGCTGGGGTAGTAAAAGGTAGGCAAACATCGGTGCAGTTTACTTTGTGCCCACAGAAGGAGAATAACATTTGTGAGTTGATGGCTCAATTGCTCCCATAGCATGGAAAAAAGAAAGAAAAATTAGGTTGGGGGCTTGTGGTGGGCAGGGCATAGCAGCATAGGAAATTTCTCTGTTCTGGGCAAGGGAGTCTGTTTTGTGTCGTTCTGTCAAAGTGACAGTGTCGCCACGGTAACCCTAGCCAATTGCCCTCCTCGGTAAGTGCTGAACGCCTTTAAGGCCCATAAGCTCACCCATTTTACAGGTGCTGCGTTCAGCTGTTGAACCTCAACTAGATTTTACCACACTGCTGTCAGATGTGTCATTGACATGACAATCACACGTGGGGCTGTTTCCTGCTTGAAATTCCTTTTTTTTTTGGAGAACTGGTTTTGTTCCACAGAGCCATCCACTGTTTGTCCTCTAAAGTTTGGGTCGGCGCTGGCATCCGGGCGGGGTTTGGGGTTGGAACAGTGTGTTCTGACCCAGGTGTGGGTTGGGGACCTGGGCTTCCCGCTGTCCAGGCCCGCCTGCCTCGCCTCGCTCTTATTTGGTTTGGCACCACATCAGCGTCGGATGTGTCTACGGTGACCTGGGCTGCCCTCTTCCTCGCCTGCCTGCAAGGCACGCTGTGCCAGCATGCTGTCTCCTGCGCCACCCCCAGATCGATGCTGTGCTTACGCCATTTCAGACGCATTAGGGTGTGAGGATCAATGCAGGGCTGTTAAACTGCACAGTATTGAGATCCAGCTGCTCTGCACCTCCAGTACCACAGAGGGCGCTACGGAAACTCATTGCTTTGGGGGGCTGAATTTCACTTCTTCTTTACCAGCAACAAACCCTAATAATAACACAGTCTGTCATTCATAGAGGCAGGCCTTCCTCTCAAATAATAACACGGTCGGTCAGTCACAGATGCAGGCCTGCCTCTCCAATAACAACAGCCTGTCATTCACAGGCACAGGCCTTTCTCTCAAACAATAACAGTCTGCCAGTCATAAATGCAGGCCATCCTCTCAAACAATAACAGTCTGCCAGTCATAAATGCAGGCCATCCTCTCAAATAATAACAGTCTGTCAGTCATAGATG
>JAODKM010000004.1:87250-106864 GCA_026780845.1 Petrocephalus sullivani | reverse complement strand
GAAATGAACAGCTTATAAAATTCCACCAATACTAGCACTGCTATTTCATCACACAGTGATTACACTGGAGGCACTGCTATTTCATCACACAGTGATTACACTGGAGGCACTGCTATTTCATCACACAGTGATTACACTGGAGGCACGAACAGAGTACTGCTGAATAAGTGAATCAAATGTTTGGAAATTCAATATTAACTGAAGCCATGAAAAGTAGTTTTACTGAAACAATGTTTAGCACTGAAGTACTACACAGGGTGCTCAATCCACGGAATGGGGAACAGCACTTCACATGCTTTGAACTTCCTGAACAAGCCCACTGTAGGACTCTACCCTACAAAAGCATCTGTACTGAAGATGCACACATATGATTTCAGTAGAATTCCCATAATGGGGGCCAAACTTGAAAATCACAACAAACTTGGAGGGATTTGGGTGAATGAAACAACTTCTGTGCTGCTCAGGAGCTAAACTTGCGAATACAGTGGCAGCAATTGCCAGCCCCTATAAAACGTTACAGGGACACGGCTTACACACAGTAACATGCACTGTGTCAGTGAGAGACCCCTAAATCAGGCAAAATTAATCACATAGGAAACACTGATTTCTGAGTCTACCAGGCCTGGGACTTAGAAAATAAAATATCATAAAATATTAAACTTTTCAGGTTCTCACTTCTGTCTGAACCATACAGTACAGGACACTTTTAAAAATCTGTCACAGTTACAAGGGTCTGTGCCCATACCCCAGGAAGTCATGGGTTCGAATCCCATGGCCCACCAGTAGACAGATCAAGGCCCTGAGCCCCAACTACTCCAAAATCTGCTCAGATGCAAATATACACATACACTGGGGTCAGACTAATGGTATATATAAGGCATCTTTTTGTAATACCAGACACACCCCATGATAACTAAACCAGGGTAACTTGACCCATCTACTGTGACCCACTGTGGGGACCATGAGCACACACTCACCCGAACTGTCTGGAGGGCAAGAGGTTGTTCTGCCACTTCTCAAGGTCTTTAAGCTGGACATCAAAGCGTGGGCTGATGACCCCACACTGCGGGAGAGACGAGGGCGCCATGAGTGTCCAATACGCATCCCCGGGTCACCGGGTGTGTGTGCAATGAAGCAGCCCTTACCTTGTTTAGTCTGCCTGTAAGATTCACCACAATTTTGCCAGCCCTGTGATCGTCGATAATCTCGAACTCGCCAATGTAGCCTGGGGAAGCAAGTGAGGAAGAAGGGTCAGCCCGGGCCCACATGTCACTCTGCATGGGGGAACACGGAGCCGGCGAAATGCCCGGGGTGCACTGCAGCGGGGTGGGCAGGATGGCCTTAAGGAGCACTCACCGTGCTTCATCATGACGGTCAGGAAGCGGACGATGACCTTGGAGCAGGGCCGGATCAGGACCTGGCGCTTGCCGCGTTTCTCCGCATTGTTGATGCTTTTCAGCGCATCGGCGAGGACGTTCATGCGCACCATGGTGCCTGCGGAGAAGCCGGAGAGGATGCCCGTGAGCCTGGGGGCTGTGCCGGGCCGGGCATGACCCAGAGCCCAAGGAAAGCCACATGCACACGGGCCACGCCTCACCCCCCAGAGCCACGGTGGGGAACCTGATCCATGGAGAGCCGGTGTGGGTGCGGGTTTTATGGATGACCTCTCAATCAGCCAATAATAAAGCAGTGGTTCTCAGCTCTAGTCCTGGGGACCCACTCTTATTGGCAGATTGAGAGGTCATCCCAAATCCCGCACCCACACCGGCCCCCCATGGATCAGGTTCCCCACCCCTGCCCCAGAGGTACCAACATCCATACCACAGTGTGGCTTAAACGCCGGGGCCCCGGACACTAACCGCTCAGCCTAACTACCCAGCTGTCACCAGCGGGAGGAAACGTGCGCGCTACCCAAGCAGGAACCGGGGGGCAGCGTGCTGCCTGCAGCCCGGCCTCTCCTCCCCGAGCCCCGGCTAGCCGCCGGCTAGCGAGCTGCTCTACGCCGACTCCGGCCCTACTGGCCCGTATAGAGCACGCCGCGTTTCGGGGCGAGCGGAGGCGGCCGTGCGCGCTTCCCGGGAGGACAGCCGAGCTCTTAGCGGCGGCGGCCGCCTGCCGTGTGTCGTGGCTGCCCGCGCCAATGTGTCCGACACACAGGAGCCAGGTACCCGGGCGCTCACCAATCCAGCCAAGATTAACATATAACGAGCATACCGACTGACGCCAGAACGAAACCACCGCGTAGCCACTGAATTCATCTTGCAGTTATTTGCAAAGCGTGACCCGCTAATGGTCGGATGACGCTGATACCAAAACGATTGAGAATGGTATGTCAAATTCGCCATCCTTACCAGATCTGTAATATGGCGGAAAGAGGAGGAAGATCCGTCGCGAGGTGCATTATGGGAAAACCCGGCTCTCGCAGGTTCAGGTCTCGCGAGATCTTGCCAGCCTCAATACTACTATGACAAAAACGACAGCTCTTTGGCCAAAGGTAACTGCGCTTGGGACTTTAAACCACAAATTGCTTTTTGTAAACCAATGCAATCTCATCCTGACTAGTGCACCATAAGTGATTTACTGTGGCTGGTGACCTGAGCCCTCCTTCTTCCGACACTTACAAAATCCATAGACAAGTGCATGGGAAATATGCTCATTTTGAACATTTACCCTACACTGTAAAAAAAGTCCGTAAAAATAGGGTACAATGCACCGGTTAATATGAAGGAATTTTCCGTATAAAATTTTCACAGGTCTTTTACCCTTTAATTTGAATTTCGCGTTGCATTGCGGGAGCGAATACACCCGCTAAATTTAACAAAAAATATTACCGGTGCAGTATCCGTTTTCTTACTGATTTTTTTACAGTGTAAACAAGAATAGATCCGTCAGAATCATTTACAGGAACAAGAAAACCCAAACCTGAAAGTTTGTATCCCTGTGCATACTGCTTTTTACATATGCAGCAGAATTTGACTGTTTTTGGACCATATGAACACTAGATGCCGCTGTAGATCAATATACTTTGATCCCCCCCATGATGATTGGTATGGCCCCATATACAGCCAAAGGGTGACTGGTACCCAACCAGACCATAATGATGGGGGGTTCTGGTTCCCATGACACTTTTGGGGACCACAGCCCAGGCCAACCAGATTAACATCCTTTTCTTTCCATTAAATGGATAATGGGCCACCTACATTTTACAGGCTAATGGGACACAAAAGGCCAGAAGCAGTCTGCAGGGCAGCTGTATGTTAATCTTAACCACAACCTTGAACAGCAATGCAACTGACAGATCAACTCAACAAAGCCTAGCAGGGCACCATCATCAATAAGTTACACAGCTTAACCATGACAAATTCATTCTCTCCTTTATTAAAATCACAAAGGGTATTTAACAAAATACTGAACAGATGTATTCTATAGGACAACAGCTATATTACAATGTAGTCTTGACATTCTGTAAGCATGTGCACACAGCACTGGTAGACTGGCATCCATGTCAGCTTCATGGATGCTGGCGTCCCTGGACTGGACAGCTCGATATGACCTCACAATCACCACACCGACTCAGACTTCCTTTCAAATCAAAATTTATTAATTTATAACGCAAACAAGAAAATCGGAGAAGATGGGAGAGGTCTGTTTAGTATGACTAAGGAAGAGGACAGGTTTATTTACAGAAATCGCCCAGATGAGGGCTGGGTCCAGACTGACAGCAGATACAGCAGTAGACTCACACAGCTCACACTCCGGCCTGCTCTGGACCTGCAGGTCATTCACCTAATGCAGAGCTCGCCAGCGCCGGTTCTGGAGAGCCACTATCCAGCATGTTTTCCATCATACCGGGCTTCTGATGAGCCACACCTGTTCCTGGGATTCACCCGAAAGCCAGGTAGGACAGAAAACCTCTTGGGTAGGAGCTCTCCAGGACCAGAGTTGGAGACCCCTGGTCTAATAAAACAGATTCCATGGTTTCAGTGCAATATTAAAAACATGAAGCGGAGGAGAGAAGAGCTTGTTTATAAAAACATGGACTTTCAATTCAACTCATTGACATTAAAAAACAAGAGATCCACACTGAAGGTAACTTTTACTAAGAGGGGTACATGATGGCTGACTGCTCGGTGGTCATGGCGGCTATGTGCTCAGCCCCACGAACCGAGCAACGGCAGTGAGCCCATTGTAACTAACGTATAGACATGTAACTGCAGTGTGGGGGACGGGGGGGGGGGGGGTTAAGGGTGGCGTTTCAACTGTGCCCTCGATCTGGATTAAAAAAAAAAAAAAAAAAAAAAAAAAGCGGACTGTGGGTGGGTGTGTGTGTGTGTGTGTGTGTATGTGTGTGTGTGTGTGTATGCATGCACGCTCTCCACTCGTCGCCGTTCCGTCTGCGCCCCCTCACTCGTTCTTCTTCTCCTTCTGCTTGAGCAGCTTGTTAATCTCGCGCCGGACCATGCCCACATACTTGGTGATGATCCCATGCTGGTTCAGGCCAGGCAGGAGCAGGAGGAAGCTCACTGTCAACAGAAATATTGGTCAGTCTCATTTACAGCTGTGTGTCACCATCAGCGGAGCGGCCGGCACTCAGAAGCATCCTTTTCTGCAGTCTGAATTACATTCTTACTTTGTATTTATTTATGCACCCACCCCCCCATGACATTGAGAAATCCGGGTCAGCCAGTCCCTAAAGCAATTGGGGGTCAATGATAAAATGACTGCTGACCCTGGAATTTGAACTGGTGACCACCTACTCACCACCATCCAACTTTTCTTTACATACAAGCAAGCAGTTTACTTTACATGCCTTACATACTGTATGGAGTTTATTTCATACACCATAACAGGAGTGACAGCTCCAGGGACATCCTTTCGGGACAGGGGGCAAGTACATGCAAGCAGCCGTAAGACCATGAGATTACCACTGAGAGTCACCCGGCACACTGTTGGGCCGACACGTCATGTCCATCTTCACAGGAAACTGCCTTCAAGCCTACATGCTGTGTCTGACTGCCTCACTCAGCCGTCAGCAGGTCCCGTGACCACACCGCACCACACACCATCTCCCGCAGGGGTTCACACCACTCACCAGTAATGCTGCCATCGCATTGCACATGTCACTCATTACACTGCCTTCAAAACCCTTTACGCTCTACCCGGCTTGACGCTTTCCTCGGGAGAACTGTCCGGCCAAAGCACTTTAACACCAGGAAAAGGGGCCAACGTGTGAGCAGAGCTGCAGAAGGGTCACTGGAAGAAACAGGTACAGGTACACAGCCACATCTACGTACCGATAAGGTAGGTCAGGAAAAGGTTGTGCACTTGCTGGCCAATCCATGCCACCACCACCAGAGTGCTGATCACAGACATGAAGTACTGGGGAAGACAGAGAGAAACAAGGAAAATATCAATACCAGCCCAAGGCTGATATGCAGCAGCCAATCAGAACCATCCAGGAGAAATACTACCACCCCCCAGAGAACTAACAAGTTGATTCTAGGATTCTGCGTCTTCCAAAACAAGCTAGAAAAACAAAACCCTCTGCACATACGACAGGTCTGAAGAACCAGTAAACTGTACAATGTGTCAGCTAGCTCCGAGTCTACAGCCCTGACCCCAGACGTCTACAGGTTCCGTCTGGCTTCTGGTCACGTGTCTAGCAGGCCGGTATGGTGTACCACTTTGGGTTTCTCCTCCTTGAGCACCATCAGGCGCTTCCCCCAGCCCTGCACGCTGCGCCGGCTCTTCACCAGGTTCCCGCAGATCTCATGAAAGCGCTGCTGCTGCTCGGTGGTCCTATAGGTGGCACCGTTGAACAGAAGAGTTCAGTAAATGGGAGGCGTCATGGCTTCGGTCCATTAAAAACACACGCCAAGAAATGTGTTCAAGCGCCAATGCTATGTACCAAAATGCAGTGTCACATTAACGCAGACAAGTCTTTGAAACCTTGCTAAACATCTAAGACAGGATCAGTCTACTGTGGGTTTCACAGGCTGTTACTGGAACATTCCACAGAGTCTTATGATCCGCAGACAAAGCTTCTTTTAGGCAACACTCAAATATACACCAGGGAAGAGTAAACAAGCACTGATGCATTACACTCATGCCACCTTTTTGGAGGTTTTGTGCCTCGTCAGTATACGCGAGTGTGCGCGCGTACAGCTGATGGCTGCAACTTTTTGCACAAAAAAAAAAAAAGAGGAAGCAATTAAAAATTACTACGCAAGACAGCAACTGAAATCAAGAATAGGGTACAAGTAGGGAGCGAACGATGTGTCCATAACCAGACAAGGGAGAGTCGAGGCATATGTCCTGACCTACAAGGCGAAACACGACCTGCCATGACAGGAAACAGGTTTGTTATACTCGACCTCAACCTGAAAAACGGGCTTCCGGGACGTGCCTCAGAGGGGCAGACTCAGCTGCATAAGTCATATGGTCTGGAAACTCTCCAAGTAGCCATCAAGGGTTTTATTCGAATGTGAACAGCACGAGACCCTGATATGGGAGCAAGCCCCGACGCATTCAGGAATGCAACGCCTAAGTCATGCACACCGGTGGGATCCAGATCTTCTGAAGGACTGGACATTTTCAGGGCTGCTAGTAACGATAAGCAACTGCCAGCACCAATCAGAGTTGTGCTAGGCGGGGACTCAATTCTTGCCAATCTAGCAGATTTTATTTACAGAACTCAGGACTGAGCTGCATGCAAGTGGCTATGGATCTCAGACTCAATGCTGAGCACTCAGAAATAAACCCCAGATCTGGCCCCTCCCCCACCCCCAGTCAGCTGCCGACTCCAGAGGACACGACAGGACATTACACAGCAACTGTGGCCTGTGACACACAACACTGCCACACTCTGTGAAAAGGTCAAGGCTGGCCTGCTGGTGAAAGAACGGCTAGATGGCATCCTGACAACAGTGTGACTGTGTGTCTGTGTGTGTAGATGCCCCCTTAACTTACCATTTGTTGGAACCAAAGACTCTGGGGGCCAGCGTGGGCACCAGGTAATCAGCCAGGCACAGAATCATCACAGCGCAGGACACTCCTGTTAGCACAGACGGGTCCAGGACGTAGACCAGCCTGCACAGACAAATACCAAACATATTAGTTAAATGCCTGAGTTTTCACTAACAGCAGACATTTAACTAAAAGGTATGGAGCACCCACATCTTTTCAAAGGGCTGACAAAGTCTACCAAGTGACAGACAAAGGAGAAGTCATAGGCACACCTGCAAACCTGTTTGGCCAACGAGACACGAATGAACCTTGACCTAAAAACAAGCAGGTACCAAGCTGATACAAGCCATGCAATGTCAGGGTCTGCCCTGAAGAGCACTGCTGTACAGCGAGAGCGACAGAAGCCCATCTATAAACTGGAGGTGCAGCCTCATTAACTGACAGACTGATTGCTATTGACTTCGGCAACCATTAAAGAAATAGCAAGATTTGACCACCACAAGCCTCTAACAATGAGTAACATGGGATGTAGGGAGGCAGTGCCAAGGTCATTTTATACAGGTACATGCGTTTATAAAATTACTGTTTTGTGTAGATAAGTTGCATACATGCATTACCATTTTCAGTTGTACACAACAGTGCCAAGTAAATACTCACAAGAAGAGCACAGTGGTGATACCCACAAGGGCACCGGGGAACCAGGGCTTCTCCCAGCGGAGAACCCGGTCACTGGCCAGGATGACCTCACCCCAGGCCTGCAGCTGCTCCTCCAGCTGGGAGGTTTCCTGGGCCTGTTTGACGGCACGCAGAACACCACAGTCACACACATCCCCAGCTCCCAATCCGACCTGCATGTTGGCCAGGCGCACAACCCCCCCCCACCCAACCAACGCAGACACCATGTTTGTGTAATATTATTGGGGGGGGGGGGGACTCCAACAGTAAGGCACCACAGACCCAGAGGGACACTGCAGGCTGAAAAGGGACACAGGACGACGGCAGGCCGCTTGCAGTAGGTCGTTATATATAGATTCATGTGGACTCTTACCATACCAAAGACGAACACTTCTGACCCACCGGTGCAGCAAACAACTAAACATAACCACTGGCTTCCCAAGCCCATTATAAGCCAACAGATTCGAGTTAGGCGACTCCAGTAGTGCACGGATGAGTAAAGGCTGGTTAAGGCACTAGCTAGCTAGTCATAGACCATTAAGGAAGAGAGAGTGGAAGGGTTGCGACGTAACGGGCTGCCAAAGCGCTCAGGAAGCAGAACACGCAGTCTGCCAGCGCAAAGCCAGCGGGGCTGGGCGACAGGTGCAGAACTGCCAGCCGGCCGCCGAAGCGGCCCGACGTACTGACAAGGGATAAAAGCCACACAACTAAAAGATTACGCACATATAAAAATATTTTATAAATCATTTTAAATTTCGTGCTATAAACGTCGTACATCCCTGGTATTTATACAGCGGCGGAAGCCTCACAGGTCACACACAGGCACCGAGCTAACATTAGCCAGCTAGCCGCCCAGGAACCGCCGAGCGTACGTACGATAAGGTTCGCGCTCCTGTTGTCCCCTTCTGCCATATTCGAGCCGTGAAACGAGCAGCTTTTGCACAGCAGTCCGTCAGCGCCTTATATATCGTCAGCGAGAAGCCGCTCGGAAGAGAAAGGCGCCCGATAGCGTACTCTGTCAAGTCCACACCTATCCAAAACGGCCTTTAACCGTCGGGGGTGTTTTCGCGCAAGCGCAATCGGTCTGCCTGGAATCCTGGGAAATGGAGTCTGGTAAAAGAAGCCGCGGTGACAAATAAAGGTCCGCAAAAGCTTCGAACGTAAACTAATCACATGTTCTCTTGTTCGTGAGATGCCGAGCACTTCGCGATTTTAATCGAAGCAGCGTCAGTGAAAGTAATCAGCTGGCTTTGTGAGAGTCATTGATTTTTCTCTGCCTCTCCCTCTAGCGAAAACATGGTGAAACAGGACTTGCGCAACCCTCGGGGATCTTCTTCCACGTCCGATTGGCTAGCTCGATTGAAAACAACGTTTGTTTTTCACCAATTGAAAAAGCCATTTAATGACGTATGAACAATTCAGTTCATACAGGTTTTTTTGTCCTTGCAAAACTGCTTTACCAAATAGGAATGTGTTCCGAAATTCGAAGTATAACTATTCAGTATTGGCAACACAAATATATTTTAACTTTCTTCCAAATTTATTTTTCAATATTGATTTACATCGCACGAAAACATCTCAATGCAACCATATTACTGGTTCAGCGCTGGGCTTACTTAAAAACCCTGCTAACCATAAAGGTTCAAGATTCTATACAAAGAAATGTGTTAACCTCCAGATGCCGGAGGAAACGAGGCCTACTCTGGGTGTTCTGACGCCCTAGGCGAGATTCTGATCTGCCCCAACCCCCCTCACAGCGGAAACAAGTTTTGTTAATTAAATTGTAATAACGTTTCAGTAACTAGCTCGATCGTCTGTCTCACAAGTAACTGAATATTGAACCCAATCTTAATTAATACAATGTCATGGAATTCAACCAGAGGTATCACATTACATATGTCCCACGCCCCACCCCCCTTAAATAAGTCAAACACTTCAGACCGTTTTAAATCCCAATTTATTAGGCAAACAAAACTGAATAAAATCTTTAAGAAACAAATTGCACCATGACCAAACACTCACTAATCATTTAGCACAGTTCCCCCACTAAAATGTAAAACTAGTAAAACAAGCGACAGGGGACACAGCTTAGGAATGGTACATTATCACTGTAAAGGCAAAGGATCATATCCAGTCTTTCAAAGAAGCAGGAGGGAGGAAAGTGTCTTGAATATAATATATTAACAGATCAAATGCAAAGGGAAAAAAATCAAGAATCCAATTGAGTCAAGGCATCTTACATATTGTTCAAAACACTTAAGTCTTCCTCACTCTGTCTCCAAATTCATCCTCAAAATCAATCAAAAAACGAAACTGGACGTGTTGACTTGCAGCAGTGTCAAAAGCCAAAAATGACAGTGAAATGCTCAAAGACTCATCTCCTCGGCATTTTATTTTTAAGTGAAATTTCTGCACGATACATTTTTTTAAATTTTATTTAGTGGTGTGTAAAATAAGGGTTTATTCATTTGCGATAACATCTGAGCAAAAGGAAAAAAAAAAAAAAAGGCGTCTTGAGTACACCATTAATTAAAAGAGCTCCGGTCTGCGTCAGACTGAACGTAGGCCACGGAGCCCCCCCGTCCTCCCGAGAGACGCCCTCCGATCCCAACGACTTGTGCGCCGGCGTCGCCGCTGGGACACGCAAAATCAGGCTGGTCGCTGGACCGAGGCCTTCTCCTCCGGCTCTCTGCGGAGATGCAGTCCAGGAGAGAGCTGCTGCCAGCCCTCTGTCCTACAGGAGGCAGTCTTAAGCAGGGCCCTGTAGCCAAATCCCCCTGTGTGTCACATTGTTTACTGTTGTTTTGTTACAAGGGTGGGGGGGTGGGCGCAAGCTTGCTACCTTATTAGCCCCCTTAACCACCTCGGTCAGCCCCCCCACACACCCTAAGGAGACAGACGCAGACCCCATTTGGAGGTGTCAGCAGGATCGCCGGGGGCAGCCGTGCTCCGGGGGTCCGGGGTGGGCCCTGGGGAGGATCAGTGGATCCCCCCCGCCTTCCCCCCTCCCCCACGGGGCTCTGTGACTCCTCCGCCCCAGACCCGGTGGGTCCTGGTGGATCTCTACCCTCGCTGGACCAAACAGATCTCACGGCGTCCCGTTCACACCCACGCGGTCCAGCCCTCGTACAGCTGAGCCAGGTTGTCTACGTTTGTGGCTTCCTTGATCACATAATCCACCTGGACGGGAGCAGAGAGGACAGGAGACAGTGGTCAGGCGAACGCACACAAGCTCATCACGGTGACAAATCACACAGACCTCAAAAGTGCAGATTCTAGAACATTTATTCCAGATTAGTAATCGCTGTGATTCATTTTTATATAGCTGCCCGCCCACAATCCTGATTACGGAAACCAGAATACTTCTTTTATACGGGAGGAAATTACTTACAGCCCCTTTTAAGGGAAACATTGAAACAATCTTTCATCAGGAGGGCGGCCATTTGACCTTGGACCTCCAAAAGTGCCCCCCCCCCACCCAGGAGTTTTTGGTTCCTCTTCTCCATTGTCCTCTGGCTTTCTTTCATAAAATTATGGATTGCCACTCACCCATGTCAAGTGCCTTAAGGTGGCTAAAATTCCTATATCACTATATTTTGTATCGTTATTGCACAGTCTTGTCTTTTCTACACGATCGTTTTGTCCCTCATTTGCACTTCTGTGAACCCTACGGCCCCCCCATGCACATGCCCCCTTACTCTGCTGCTGTGTGTTTCTCAGAACACATGAATGTAAAACCAGAAATTAAAACAGCAAGCGAACCCAGTGCAGCAGCACTTCAGCACACACGTAACCATGGCGACAGCCCGATACACCACCTGCTCTGCGACAGTCATCCTCCTGTTGGGGTCCACGTCTCTCCCCTCCAGCTTGGCCTTCACTCGCTTCCAGACACTGACGGCATACGAGTTCCTCTCCTGGACAGCTGCGTCATCACACAAAACACCAGCAGCTCGTCATGCCGCATTAAAGCCAGCACAGGGACATCCTTCTCGCCGCTACGATCCTCCCGGGAGAGGCAGCAGCACTGAAAACCTGCTATGTTAGCGCCCGAGGGCCTACGCACCTCTTCCTGTTCTGGGGTCACGAACGGCCCGCTTGGGGCTTGGAACCAGGCCCTTGGTGGTGAGCGCCAGAGTGCTGGGAGGGGTGTCCGCGGGGGTCCCCGGGTTCCGGGGGAGGGGTGCACTCTTGCGCGCGTTCTGGGACATGCTGTCGGGTTGTGTCCTGGGGCCAGTGCAGCGCACGGCTGAATGGGAAGTAAAAGAGACACCCACAAACTCAGGATAAGTCCCGACTGGTTAGACAGCCAAGTCTTTAGCCGTCTCTCTGCTGCTACCTGCTGGCCCAAACAAACTGCACACCAGTGTACGTGATGTAATGTGCTTGGTTACAGGGGAGTGGGCTTACCAGCGGCGAAGCTCGTCTGAACAGCAGATGTGGGACTCGCGCAGTCACTGGCTCTCTCGGTCACCAACGGGGAAGCGAAACTCACCAGCCCATTATAGATGCTAAACATTAGGGAGACGGGAAGTGATGCACAGCTCATCACAGACACAGTGAGGCCCCTTACGCAGCCCCGACAGCGCAGCGGCTCGCAGACGCACCTCTGGCTCTGTGCCTGCAGCTCCCGCAGGGTCCCTGGCACCTCCTGCAGCAGCTCTGCCGACTCCGGGCTGCGCGGCGACCCCGTGGCCTGCACCACGGTGAACAGCGCCGTCTGCACGTTGTCCTGCCACGCTTTGTACTCGCACAGGAACTGGCGCACGCTGTTCTCGTACGGCACGTCCTCGCCGTCGGCCAGCGCATTCTCCTCATCCTGCAGGGCGGGGGACGGATGTTGGAGACGCCCGCCATACCTGATCCTGGCTACAGTTACAGGCTAAAGGCTACCAGCTAATGCTGCGTTCCATTTGAGCTTGAAACTTGGAAACTCAGAGTTCCTAGTCAGGAATTTCAATGTGTCGATGTGTTGCTATGGTATTACCGCGCAATGCGTTATCAACTGACATTGCCAACAATGGCTAACAGTGAACCTGACTTGAACTGGGCGTCCATATCACAAAGCAGAATTTAAGGCTTGGAAAGAACTTTTGGTATTTACAGTAGTCTGGGCAAATTAAATCCGACAAGTTACGCAGTTAAGGAAGAAATCTCGCTTATTAAATCTCCGTATTGCCAAACTGCTTTGCGACTTGTTGTACTGGACGTCTTAACTCGGCAATGACATAATTTCCAGCTCCGACCTCCAGGGTAAATGGGACGTGGCATAACTGCTAAGGCATCGGGCCCCCAACAGAGCACGTCCAGCTGCCGCTTCCAGCCGCAGGGCGCCCGCGGGCACCGGGGCCTCACCTTGGCCATGGCTCGCAGCAGGTGCTTCACGTCGGCCAGCTGCCGGTTGTGGGTGGACAGGACGCCTTTGATGGCGTCCACCAGCACCTGCAGGGTCTCCGTGGCTGCCTCTAGCTGCTGCTCCTGCTCATCCTGCGCGGCACGCAGGTTCGACATCTCGTGGCTCAGGTGCTTTCCGGCACTCGCAAGCCATTCGGGGGAGCCAATGGGGAGCTCCAGGGTGGGGCTCTGCAGACAGGCGGGGGCGGGATCAGCAAGGAACGGCGGCATCGGCACGCCGCCAACGTGCCGGTCTGGGCAGCAGGGGGCGCCAGCGGGCCATCAGAAGCACTCACCAGCCTGTGGAGGAGCTGCAGTTCCAGCGGGGACACCGAGGTGCTGAACTGCGCTGCGTACGAGCAGGTGGCCTGACAGCGCTTCAGCAGTTCGAAGAAGGCGGCGTCCATGTTGAGCGTCTCCTGCGTCCGAGTGCGCAGCCCCTCGAAGTTCAGCACGGTGCTGCACAGGAAGGTCACCTGGCTGGCCCGCTGACTCTCCTTCAACACCAGCGCCCGGCGCTCCGCGATGCTCGCTTCGAAGTCCTGCAGCACGGGGGCCAGCGCCGGGTTGGCCCCGCCTGCCCACTTCAGCCGCTGCTCGATACTGCCCTCTAGTGACGCCAGCTTCTCCTGTCAATGCACAGCAGACAGAGGGCAGCTCACCACTGGTGCGCTGGAGACGTTCCCTTCGTTCCCACAAGAGGGCACACTGGCAGCGGATCTCGGCGCCGCAGACCTGCACGCTGGCGATGGACGCCTCATCCTGCCGGAGTTTGTACAGCTTCTTTTTCATGTTGCTTAGGATGATGGAGCGCGGCGGAGGGCTCACGGTCATCGGTTGGTTCCTAGAGCCCAGCACGTCTTCATGCTGCCACTGTTGGTCGGGTTAGAAATGGGAAAGTGCAGAGGGTTATAAGTCAAAGGTCAGAGTGGCCCCTGAGTGAGTCAAAGCCGGTCATCACGGACACAAGACTCAGCACCTCAGCACCTCGTCTGTACATAAAAACACTAAACAGGGTGAAATAAGAACTCAGCACACAAAAGATTTTGCATTTGCTACATTCGTTGGGCACATATGTATATTGGACCGAAAGAACCCCTACAGGAAATTTTCGATACAGATACGTACACGGTCACACCTATAATAAACCCCCATAATCCTTTGCGGCCCTTACCTGGAACACGGCGATGTGCAGCTGGGCCCGCTGTAGGCTCACCTTGCAGGCCTCCACACTGACCTCCAGCCTGCGCACCAGGTCCAGCTTCTTCCAGGCCGTATCGTAGGAACTGGCCAGCACCGTGGCCCGGTTCAGCAGCAGCTGGGGCAGCCGGCCTGCCTGTACGCCCTGCTCCACTGCCTTCTTGCACAAGTCGTCCAGGGGCACCTTGCCGTCGGCGCCAAAGTCCTTAGCCTCCACCTGGGCGATGAGGTCCATGCCCAGCGCGCTGAGGGCACTGCACATGGCCAGGCCCAGAGCCTGGGTGGGCAGCCCCATCAGCAGCTGCCGTACGAAGTCGGCCGTGAAGGTCCTAATGGGCCGCGCCATCTGGTCCTCGCTGACCACGGCGGCGCCGCGGAACACGGCCTTCGGCAGGGGGACGGGCCCGTTGGACGGCACGGCGTCGTCCGCCGGCGGCGGGAGACAAGTTCCTGTGAATGGGACCCGGATCGAAACGCCACGGTGACGGACGGACCCGAATACGAACGGGAAAGCGGGACCCAAGTGGCCCGGCGCGGCCCACCTGCCAAAGTCTGCGCGAAGGAGCCGCACAAACGGAAGAAGTCGCAGATGGCCTGCAGCCGGCGGATGAAGAAGACGTCTTCCAGGACCTGCCGCTGCCGGGGGCTGTCGAAGAAGTGGGCCTGGGCGGCACGGGCCTCCCGCAGAACATCCACCTTCCTCCAGGCCGGGGGCACCTCCATCTTGTTCAGCTGGGGGCATACATCATGATATGGGCGCAGCGGTTAAATATCCCACTGTGATGTGATGTTAACCTGCCCCCCAGCTGGGAGAGACTGATGTGATGTTAACCCCCCCGATCCCACAGGGGGCTGACCTTCTCCACCAGGAGGCCGAACGCCGCCTCCAGCTGCGTGAACATCCCGTCGAAGGCCACCAGCAGCATCTGCCCAGCGCTCATCTTGGGTGTGTCCTGCACGGCGCCCTCCAGGCTGCGGGGCTGGATCAGCTCCGAGTACTGAGCCCGCAGAACCCTGGACAAGGGATCCCCCCCAAGCACACAGCCATTCATCCAACAGCATTCACCAGCTAACAGCATTTACACGCTAAGATCTATACGGTTGCAGATGCCCACACATGAGCCTGGGCCCCGCCGCGGTCTGGCCTGCAAAGTCACCACACTAAACATTAGATGCTGAAGAAGCTAACCAGCTAGCTAGCCGCGATCTTACTCTACTCGCTAAATAGTTTGAGGTCCCGAAACATCTTCGAATGGGCAGGCGGTCCCACAGAGAATTTTTAAATTGGGGGCGTAACAGAAGGACAAAGCCGCCCCTGACGGTACCTGGTCACATCCAGGTAGTGCGCGTCGGCCTCCTCCTCCAGGCCCATGGCCGCGTTGCGCAGGTGGGCCTGTAGCGCCTCGCCCAGCCCCTGCAAGGAGACCCCGTCTGCGCACTGCTCGATGAGGGCCTCCAGTTCGGCCAGCATGGCCTCCAGTGTGCTCTCGCCCTTCAGGACACAGCGCAGGGCCTCGGGCACGATGATCTGCCGGAAGTTGGTGTTCAGCTCCTGCGCAGCGAGACACAGACAGGCCGTCAGCCTGGCGATGGGCTAGCGGGCGCGGCGTGTGGGCGATGGGCTAGCGGGCGCGGCGAGTGGGCGCGAGGCCGCACCTGCAGGCAGGTGTAGACGCCGTTGGCCAGGTAGACGGCCTGCAGGCTCTCGGAGGGACTGGGCATGTCCAGGTCGTGGGCCAGCAGCTGGCACTGCTGCAGCAACTGCGTCAGGGAGAGCACGTTCCCACTCATGCTGCAGAGCTCCTCCAGGAACCAGGCGCCGTCCCGCGAGGTCAGCTCCACCAGCTGCTCGCCTGCGCCCGCCGCCACGCTCTCCATGCCCAGGTTACGCCTGGGGGTGGGGGTGGGCATTACTGACCACGGCACCATGCTCAGGGGGGTACAAGCGGGTCCCAACAGGCCCGAATATCCCAAATACAACCATGACTTTGGATGGAAAAGGGAAACACTCCCATCGACAGTACAGCAGTCCCGTTAACACACAGCAAAACTCCCCCAATCCGGTCCTCGTTTTTGGTCCCTCCCAGCTCCTAAGGAACAGCGTGTTCCCAAGGAGCGGACTGGCTGACCTGGTAAGGGCACAGAGCGCCGTGATGATCACCGCGGCCAGGCTGAGCCCGCCGGGCTGCCCGTTCTCAGCCAGGAAGCAGCCCACGCAGCGCTCGATCTCCTGCAGCTGCTCCTCGCATGTCGGCACGCTGGCGCCCTCCGCCTTCAGCCGCTCGGCGTGGCGCAGGAGTCGCGCGTTGATGTCGGCCGCATGGTGCTGCAGTGCCATCTCCACGCTGGACAGGAACTGGCAGGTGGCCGGCGACGGCTGGGGGGCGAACTGGACCTCGTACCTGGAGGGGTTGCAGCGACAGCTTGTTCCTTACGACAGATTTTCAGTTGGAGAACCCCGCCACTCCAAAGCGACCATCCCCTGCCAACCAATCACAACCCAGACAGGGACTTGAGGCACCGCCCAGAGGAGGCCCGCACTCACTGGCGGTAGATGGCCTGGCAGCAATCGGCCGCCATGTCCCGCAGAAGCTCCTCCATCCACTGCTTCCAGGCGTAGGCCCGGTGCCGGCGCAGCGCGGCGCGTGGGTACAGCAGGCCCACCGTGCCGTAACTGTGCAGCTGCTCCAGGCAGCCGCGCAGCAGCGAGCGCCTCTGCTGCAGCAACGAGCCGGCCTCCGCCTCCAGCTGCTCGCACTGGCTGATCAGGTGGGCCTGTCCGGCATTCTGCAGGAAGGCCGTCGCCGGGACGTAGCTGGGGGGGCCTGGTGGGGGGCATGGGGACAGAGTGTGACATCACCGCCTGCTTAATGCAGCAGGAACACCGGTTATATCAAAAAGTGATAGCGAGCTGCCAAACTCCACCAAGCCAAACTCCTACAAGGCTTTATTTAGTTTAAACAGTCACTGGCTATTCTGTACAGCGCCCTCTATGTGCAGGGGAGGTGCAAAGCAGGGATGGAGACGACCCAGGCTGGGCCTCACCAAGCTCGATGGGGCCGTTGATCTCCTGCAGAAGGCTGGCCAGCTGACTAGCCTCCAGGCTGGCGAATGCCGCCTGGTACTGAGAGATCCACTGGTCCAGGTCGGACAGCTTGCTACGGATGGCGTCCTGGACGGTCCTCTGGCGGGACTGGAGCTGCGTGTGCTCCGAGTACCTGGGCGCAGAGAGGGCGAGTTAGCGGGCGGAGGCCGACGTCACTGCTACTGAAACTTCGGGCTTTTATTAAAAAACTGTAGCAGAAATCTCAAGTTTTTCGAAGCACTCAGAACTTCCAGCTCAGTCCACAAGTGTTTGGTCAGTGACAATTCTTCCATTACTTAGTTCACCATGACAACACAGCTAAAATGAAACACACTGCGCAGAAATTCCACCCATCCAAGTATTTGAGGAATGTAACGGTGAGGAGGGGGTGTGGCCAGCTGAAGCGCACGCCGGTACCTGTGCTCCAGCGTGTGGACGGGGTGCTCGGGGCTCTCGGCGCCCTCCAGGAGCTCCGTCTCCTGCAGCAGCCGGGCCTTCTGCCTCTCCACCTGCACCAGCTGCTCCTGCAGGCTCAGGTACTCGCTCATGGCGGCCTCCAGCTGCGGCAGCACCACCAGCATCTCGTCGCGGTTCTTGAACCAGTTCACCTGCGGGGTGAGGTGAGGTGGGGTGGGGGGGTAGAGAAGCGGGGAAGGATCAAACAGGGTAAAAGGTGCCGGGGTGGGGGGGGGAGGCCCCAGAGGGACACAGGGCTGGACTCACTTTGATTTCTGCCACGCGGGAGGAGAAGAGGCTCCTTGTGATATCGCGCTCCATCTCCCGCTTGCTCTGCTTGCTCTCGGCCTGCTGGCCGCCGCCTCCGTACACTGCCCCCGCAAAGCCCACCTCGCCCCCCGCCGTCCAGTCCACCAGGGGGTCGTACACGAATGCCTCCAACAGGGTCAGAAGGGTCTCCCGACCTCTACGCATCATCTGGATCACCTGAAGGAGAAGATCCGTCAGGTGTGACGAGTGTCAGGTCGGCGGGCCTCGGCGGCCTCCGAAAAGGATTTGGCCAAGCGGTGGAGTCGCCCACCTGCTCGCAGGACAGCCTGAAGATCCCCTCTACTCCAGTCACACCCAGAGCAGTCTCGATGTTGTGCGTCATGCGAAAGGGAACTTTCTCAGGGACTCTTAAACTTTTGCCTACAATAAGAACCGCGGGATGAGCATCGGCCCATCTAAGGACAGTCTATAGCCAGCAGCATTAGGGTTGACCCAACGGCACCCACTAACCTCAACCCTTTGCTGTACAACACAGGATTAGTACCTCATCAAAGGACAGGGTCTATAGCTATTAGGGTTCACCTACTAGCACCTGCTAACTAAGATGCAAAAAGCTATGATTAATATCTGACCATGGTAGGACAAGGTCTAGCCTTCACCACTCCTGTCCCTTACCTTTCTCGAAGCAGACGTTGTAGTCGATGTGCACCACTTCGCCTGTCGTCATGTCAATGAGAACATTGTCCAGATGGCGGTCTCCTAGCCCGATGATGTAGCCAACCATTGACATCACGGCGGTAGACCTCGCGTACGACTGAGTGCGAGAAGGACGTCAAGTCAACACTACAGCCTCAACATTCCCTTCCCGACCCCAACCACAGGCTGGCTCTTACCTGGGTTACCCGCCACCACTCACTGGGTGTGGTACAGGAGCACCACAACTCTTTGGCCAGCAGGTTGGGGGGCGTGGCCTCCATTAGCTCACGCAGGACATCCCTCATAACGCTGAGTGGCCAATCCCTACGCGACACGTCCAGACTCAGCCCCACGGCCTTCAGAGCCGGGCCGATCTTGCTGTAGTACAGCTCGCTGGGCCTGGGTACCATGGGCAGGTTCTGGGGCTGCTGGAATGAATCCTGGACCTGACAAAGACCAGACTACATGGTTGGCCTACACCATGTGACTCGACAGACTAATATGCCTGCTTTGGTCAAAGGACTGGCAGGTTCAGGAGGGGACCCTCATACCTTCTGGGCCTGCAGGCTAACCTCTCTCTGCTGCCAGCGCTTATAGAGCCCGAACAGGGGTGTGGCTCCATCCACCCACTGGATGAGGCCTGAGCGGGTGCCCAGAGGCGTGACAGAGTAGTGCCGGGCATGGAAACGAGGGCTCTCCTGCTGGTTGACCTTGGTGAACATGGTGTTGACAATTGATAGGAACTGCATGATCCTTTCATCCAGGTGCAGGTCCTCCAACCCTGGGGGGGGGGGGGGGGGGGGGGCATCCGGAGGCAAAAAAAAAAAACCGGGGCCTATGAACACAAACCCCAACCACCAATTGCAGAGTAA
>JAODKM010000004.1:75556-85908 GCA_026780845.1 Petrocephalus sullivani | reverse complement strand
TGCAGCCGAGGATCGGACCGCCAAGGTCCCCGCCTTCGGCCACTGCCCAGCTCACACTGCACCCAACCCAGATGGCCGCTCCTACAGGTGGTGAGCCCATTGGAGGGGGGACCCACATTCCTTCATCAGGCTGTGCCCGGTCATCAAGCCCCACCACCAGGCCTGGCTCCAGAGGGGTGCCCGGTGATCCGCGTCTGGGCGAGGGAAAACGTACATCACTGTTTATGTTCATCAAAAGGGGTCTGGTGAGCCATGCTTCGTCTGGTTCCTCACCCCGGACCTATTTGCTTGAGTGACCCTACCAGGGGGTTAAAGCCCTGGGCAACTTAGCTCCTGGGATCAATGGAACACGCAAACCCGCCCACCGCAATAGGAGGTGGCCGCAGCTATGAATATTTAAATTATACTAATAAGCAGTGGGACGTATCGCCATACGTGTTTAAAAATGCTGTGACTAAGAGACAATGCAAGCCTTCGCCACAGGTATGCAGCACTTTACGTTTTTGATTATGGATTCTTTGCGTGGTTGTGGCCAGAGCGACGAGGGTTGTAAAAAACTCATTTCATCCCAGGAGTGGACTGTTTCAGCCTCTGCAATCAGGCAGAAGGTTTTGCACCATTATGGGCAAACAGAGAGACTCAGGAGGAATTTTTATCCTCAGGCCATTAAACTTTTCAAATCGAGACATGTCCAACCCCTCCTTTTAATAGTATTACATTCATGATCATTGCACAGCAACCAAATTTTTCTCTGCATTAATAATGTCTGTCATTCCATATTGTCTCTATCATTTATTACTGTACATGCACTGTTCATGCTGCTACAGTATTACGAGGGTTTCTAAGCTGTTCACACTGTTGTGCAGACATTGCAAGATGCACTTTAACTTTATAACTTGCACATATGTAAATCTGTCTCAGATGTTTAATCAAATACGTCAAATTTTCCTACATTGTTTTACAAATGTTTTCTTTTTAATTTGTGTTTTTTTTGTTTGATTAATTATTTAATGGTGGCACAGTCAAAAAGAGCAGTTCACTATACATGTCACTGCATGTTGAACTATG
Organism: Petrocephalus sullivani; assembly: GCA_026780845.1. Taxonomy (NCBI): domain Eukaryota; kingdom Metazoa; phylum Chordata; class Actinopteri; order Osteoglossiformes; family Mormyridae; genus Petrocephalus; species Petrocephalus sullivani. Next base: position 84,840 of record JAODKM010000004.1, on the reverse strand, counting down.
CATGTGACAAATAAAGAATCTTGAATCTTGAGTCACCTTCCTTCCCTCTGACTGTTCTCTCTGTGTGTGCCAAAAGAGGTGCCCCATACGTGTCATACAGTATAAAACATGACAAGATTGTAAGCAAAATGCTATGGCATAGCTATGATGAAGGGGCCGACTTACTGATTAATATTAATTTATGAATTAAAAGAAAAAATATTTATTGATTACATAGATAGGTACTCATGAGCGAGGTACCGTCCCCAAGCACTGCTACCGGCCTGCTGCTTGTCAGCTGCCCACTGCTCCTTCACAGATGGGTCACATGCAGAGGTCACATTCAGCTGTGGTGCACTGTGCACTGTGCTGTGGTGACAAATAATTACTCACTTTAATAATTGTAACAATAATAATGAGAAGAATAGTACAAAATTTGAAATACAACAACTAGTAGCAATAAAAATTGTAATTAATATTAATAATATACAGATGCATGCACATATTTTATAATATAAGAAAATTAAGTGTAATATCCTAATTAAAAAAGAGAGAAGTACTTGATTAAGGCATTTGTGGACAGGAGTGCTTTTATTCTGAAAGTGTCGTTTTGTCGGTGTCAGTACACGTTGCAAAATGCCACCTGTTTTTGACGTCTGAAGGTGTGAAAAAATCTACGTTGGTTTTTTGTCTGAAGGTGTGAAAAACTGACATCTTTGTGCGCGAAAAATTGATGTTGTTTCTTTGCATCTAAAAGGTGTGCGAATTTGACATCTGTGGGCATAAAGTTTTAAGACGTTTTGGCCCCGTTGGCCTTCTATGTTGCACAGAGTTGACTAGTCGACAGTTCGACTTTATTACATCACAATGATGTTTTGAGCTTGATGTCGACTTGTCGCTGATCACGTGGGTGACAGATAGGAACACAACGCAGTCGCAGAATGGATGCAGGTGACTGTTCTTTTATTAAGGGAACAGCAACACCAGTAGGGGAAAAAATACGGAGAGGAATACGCAGGAGGGTAAGGGGCGTCCGGACTGGTCTTTCTTGCTGGCACTTTTTTTACAGTGTCTGACGCGGATGGAGGTGGCCGCAGCTATTCAGGTTTCTTTTCACCTGGGATGTCAAGTGAAATTTAACTGGTAAGTCAGCTTTAGTCTTTGATTTATTTGATAACCTTTTAACTTTTGTTCAATAGTTTGAGGGATAATAAGATTTAACTCGAATTATATTCATGAAAGTAGATGTAACATTAAGTATATGTATATATAACATAACAGTTGAGTTGCGACTTTTTTATATATTTGCTGTGTAAATTCAGTGTATGAGCTGTCCATTGTCAGTGGATACAGATTGTTGCAAAGCATTCCCTCCTCCCGTGATTTTATTAATTACTGGGAAAAAAACAAAGTCCACTTGACTTTCATCACATTAAAGTTGGCTTTAAAAAGTTTGAAGTCATGCAACCCCTAATCTCTGTAAGGGTTCAAAGATTTATACCCCACCTGCAACACAAATGTACTGGATCACCAGCTCTGTAGTGACCACGGAGACAGGCCCAACTAGAAAAACAGACTCAGATGCTTCCAGCAATAGATTAATTGTTCATGTTTATGATGTGTCTTGCTTTGGGCCTGAGGTACATACTTCCAGACCAAGATTTAGTTTCAACCAACCAGATGAATACTCTGTGACTGTGACTCTTTATACTAATCCGGTTGGTTGAAACTAAATCTTGGTCTGGATTTTTCCTTTGTGGTCCTCAACTATCCTGACTATGTGATTATTTGACAATTACCTGTAGTCCACTCTAAGGCAAAATCTTGGAACACGTGGAAAACAGGCATGTGGTATTTTACGTACCTTGCCCATACGACATGTACTATTGCAACCATTGCAAGTCCCGAAGCCACAATAGTAAGGAACTATTGTGTTTATTGTGTTTTGGCGTTGTACAGGTGACGTTACAATGTGCTGTCTATTCCTATTTATGCCACCCTGAGCCCTTGCGGCCTCTTGCATTCAATCCCTTACCAGGTGACATCAGTTAAGTCTGTGAGGGTTCAGAGATTGGGAGTGAAAGGGGACATTAGAATAGGGCCTTGGTTTCAGTTAGAAAACCCAGCTTAACAAAGATTGTCGGTAGTCAGAATCATGATACTGTTTATTGCGGATTGCATTCGTTTGGTTTGACAAAACCTGACACTGCTCTTCTAACCCTGGCTTGGTTAAACCAATTGTGAGATACAGGCCCCAGGACAGGAACTACTACCAGGCAGGGCCACCCATAAGGGAGTGAAAGTGGAAAACTTTCAGGGGCCCAACGCTAGTGACTAAGGAAATCATTCCACCACCCCCACACCCGGCTGGAAAATACCATGTGTCAACAACCCCCTCAACATTGGATACACATAAATACAAGAATTTTCTGCATAAACACAAACTGCTGGTTGTGTAAGCATGACATGCCTGCCATGCTGTCTTTGCATGTCAGCAAAAAAAAATAGTATATACCAGAATGTAATCTATAAAATGGTAGACCCTGGCTTGAATGAATGAAAGTTACATTTAAATAGTGTTTTACAAGACACCCAAAACATTTCACAGTAGCAACGAGGAGCCACTTTAACCACCATCACTGTGTTGCCCCCACCCAGATGATGCGACGGCAGCCATTCTGTACACCCACCACACAGTAGCTAAAGGTGGTGAAGGGGCAGAGAGAATGCACCAGTTATATATAGGGGATGATTAGGAGGCCGGATATGATTTTAGCCAGGATATCAGCCTTGACTTTTTCAGAAGACGCCCAGGGAGCTTTTATGACTTCAGATTTACATCTCATCCAAAGGACAGCACCATTTTTACAGCACAGCATCCTCGTCACTGCACTGGCATCCAAACACATCACAGGATGGGCTAACCTGGCCACTCCAACACCTCTTCCAGCAGCAGCCCAGCTTTCCTTAGTCAGCCTCCCATCCAAGTACCGGCCAGGCCCAAACCTGATTAGCTTCCGATGGGTCACCTAGTCTGACCTGCAGGCAGTGTGGCTGCTGTGCGAATAAGGGGAAAGACAGGGCTTCAAAATGGAAATAAAATCAGTTGAGCACCCCATTAACCTTTAAACATGATAAAGCATTTGTAGTGTGATGTGTATTACTACTTTGTTTAAGCTAAGTATCTGATATTTAGCACAGATAATTGGAACGTGGCACATAAGCCCCTGTGCCTGTGATCAGAAGGTTGCCAGTTCAAGCTCAGCCTCGGTATGTCTGTGGTTCCTTGAGCGAGGCCCTTAACCCCCAGCTCCCTGGGGGCCGCATGAGGTGGCTGCCCTTCATGGCCAAGCTTGCAGTCATGGAGAGAAAGGCTGGGGGAGGTGAGAAGAGAATTTCCCCACAGGGACCAATAAAAAATATAATACCAAGTACACCAACGTTTCTTGAGTGACTTACCAATGGTTTAGAAGGGCCTTACACCACCACATACAATACATTGTATTATTTGCAATTTACATGTTTGTATGTAATTTACATTATACAGTATATATAGCAGCCTGCGAATGGGTAAATACTAGTGATGGGTAAAATGACGCTTCTTAAACATTTGCTGTTTTTTTACCCCAATAGATGGTGCCTTAGGGTTGCGTTGGGGCATGCTTAGTGCCCTTTTGTGAACAGAGAGCGCCATCTAGTGGAGTCACAAAATACAGCAAATGTTTCATGAAGGATCATTTTACCCATCACCAGAACATTCATTCCCAATAAACATTTTAGAGATAATTTGGCCCAGGGCAAAATTAAAGTTACACCAGACTGAAGTGGCTGTTTAGCAAATCAGCTATTGCATTTGAATGGGTTCTGAATATTTCCATTACATCTTCATAAAAGCTTTCCCACACATGCCATTTGAGTTTATGTAACTGTAGGTCTTCTGAAATGTGAAAAACTGGTCAGCTCAAAAATGTGTTCAAGTATTCCACTCTAACACGCAGATAAATCACCTTCATTAGACAGACCCTATTTCAGTCCCAGGAGGGAAGTCAAAATTCCAACATAGAAATCACAGAACTCTCAAACGACTGGTAAAAGAAACATTTTATTTTTTGTGATATGAAATGCACTGAATTTCTTCATGGGTTCAGTAATGCCAAGTATTAAATAGCTGCTACTATTGACTATTACACAGGTCCATTTCTCTTCCATGACAGTTGAAATTGTTTTCAATTCAGTCTTTTTTTTTCCAAATGAGTATTGGGCAGCATTTTCTTTTTCTAAAAATGTCATAAAAAATATTTTTCCCCCCTTGTGGGACGGTCGCAGGACTAACAAAACGGGTTCCTCTAAGAAGGGGTCATTCTTCGGTCAGGAGATGTTACCAACTGGGTCATTTTTGGATTTTCTTCGTTCGCTGAAGCGCTTGAAGAAGACAGAAAAGGAGGCGAAGATAGAGGTTTCCTGGCCGTCCATCCGTGGCTTCTCCTGAGCCTTGGAGGGTTTGGAGGAAGGAATGTGTGCCGACTGGGTAGGAGCCACCGCACACTCCCATTCAGGTTTTGCCTGCGGTTGGCATGAGGTCCGTCGTTCCGACACCGACGAGGCACAGTTCTCATCATGAGCACCCAGGCATGTTGAGGAAATGGGATGGTCTGCTTTGACCGAAGGCATTCGTAACACAGTCGGTACTTCTGATAATTGGCTAATGGTCTTCTCCACTCTGAATGGCTGACTGCCGTCCACAGACTTCACTTTGCCTATCACCCCAAGAGTATACGGGACTGTTTTCACAATATTCGGCAGGACAGATGCGCCGTCTTCACTGCCATTGTACGTGTCGCACATGGAAAAACTATGACGGCGGGAGATGCTGGGGATGTCCCTGGATGGTCGGCGAGGGCTGAGAATGTTCCTCGGTGTGCCATTGCTCGGCAGGTCTGCCACAACCTGGGCTCTGTCCTCCTGGAACTCCTGACGACGGGGGGATAAACTCTTTACACTTGGGGACCGTGGATTATCTAGAGCGTAATCTCCAGATGACTGGCTGCCATGGCTCTGGTAGCGAAAGACCCGGCGGGACACCTCTCGGAAGTTCTCTGCCTCCTTATTGCCAACCTCCTCATCCTCCACCTCAGCCAAAATAGAATAGGTTCTTTTGGGGAGAGGCTTGCGGTCATTGGATAGTTGTGCGTGAGATATCTGTTCGAGCCTACCAGGAACCGGCACATCAACCAGCACAATCCTCTGAGAGCCACTCTCTTTTGTTTCAACAGTATCCAGGGGAATAACCTCAGGAGGACTTGGGGTCAGCTCAGTAACTAAATTTTGCACATTTTTGTCCAAATCCTTCGCCTTGGATAGGAATCCCGCAGCTTGATGCTTCCCTGGCGACTCCAGATTTTCCTCTCCAGGTGAGCTGGCCTTAATGATCTCGGTTAAACTGCTGCTGGTGGGCAAATGCATTCCAGGTTTCTTCCTTGAAGCACGACTGGTCAGGAAATTATGCAGGAAGGACTCCAGTGCCACACCTTCCACATCCTTGTCCCGAGCAGAGCAGGTGGCTGTGGAGCGGCGCTTGGTGATACTCTCCATCCTCTCGCGTTGAATCCTCTTCACCTCTGCCATCTCTCTATCCCTATTCTCCTACAGGGAGCCAGACACATTGTCAGGGAGTTGAGCATTAAGCAGAAAGAAATGGTACAACCACCCAAGAGGAAGACCCAGCCCCTCTATAGGCATAATCCGTGGGCTTACCCGGATGGCTCGGAGGAACTTCTCACAGAAGGCGTGAAAGATGGCACAACACTCTTCCAATTTGAACTGGCTGGGCTCCTCACAGAAGAACTCGGCCACTGACTGAATCATCGAGTTCAGGGCTTGAAGGGAGGACTCCGTCTCAGCTAGCCGCAACTCCGCCCTCTATGGGTGGCAACGTGTAGAGCCACAATCACAGCTTTTAGAACGGACAGTGCATTCTGAGTAAACAGACTGGCAGAGTAACCATTTAACTCACCTGAAGAAAAGTCTCCATCTGAGATTGGAGGTCAGCCTGTTTGCTGGCATCCACCTTCGCTTCCAAAACCTTCTTTGACTCTCTCTGGAACTCTACCTCAACTTCCTGTTTATAAACTCTAAATACAAACAAACATGATGAAAGCACAGCCCAAAATTAAGCAGACAATTAATGCCTATTATGCAATGATCTCCACTGTCATTTAGAACCTGAGAACAGTTCTACAAAAGAACCTTGCTATTTGGCATTTAGCTTAATGTAAACCAATAAAGCGATAAAGTTTTTGTGTAGACACAAATTAAATTAATTTGTAAGGTCATTAAATGCCTTGACTTCATCGTAATTAAAGATCATTCGGTACCCATTCATACCTAGCAGCTGCACCAATGCTTTTAAGTTGACTGGGGAACTCCAGCAAGGCGATGTCACTGTTCTGTGCTTGCTAAAACACAGAAGAAAGGCTTCAATGTGGAAGGAAAGTTGTAAAATAATATAAAATACAGGTTATTAAAGAGCAGCTGGTAAGTCTTCCGAAGTTCTACAGGTTACTGTCACCACAGGAAGTGAATAGTAGTTTTAAGGATATACCTTTAACTGCTTCTGCAAATATAATTAGGTGGGGGGGGGGGGGGGGGGGGGGGAGACACCGTACCTGCAGGACCATGGTGGGGCTGGCGGAGGACAGCTTGTCCACAATCTTGCTGTAGCAGTCCTGCATCATGGCCTGGTCCTCGCTGGAGCAGAGGCCCAGCTCGTGGCCCTTCCCGCTCTCCTGGGAGGCGGGGCCGCTGCCCGGGTCACAGCTGCTCCCGCACAGCCCCTCCCCCTGCATGTTGCCCAGGAATGTGGGCAGCGCCGACGGCAGCTTGTTGCCTAAGAGCGGGAACGTCACACGGAGTACATTTGACTGGCCAGTTAGATATGGGGCGATGATCACCTCACAAAGCCCTCCTTCCGGCACACGGCACAGACGCGGACGGGCGTACCCGCAGACTGGGCCTCACTGCCCAGCGAGATGGAGCCCACGATGGCCGGGTACAGGATGAGGTGGGGCGAGTCGTGTGCCACGCGGCACAGCAGGCTGCAGATGCTCTGCCGGATGTAGGCCTCTGGGTGGTTCAGGCGGGAGAACAGCTGGGGGATGATGCCTGTGGGCCGGGCGGCAGAGCACATCCACCGTCAGGGGGGGGACATAGAACCTAGAACATTATGCGTGTCCCAGGTTGCACCCTTGGGCCGGTTGGTGGCGGCTCTGCACGTCACCTCTCCAGGGTGCGGTGGGCGTGGAGGCCAGGCCCAGCTCCAACTCCTCCCGCAGCTCCCCCGCATGCTTCACCAGCAGCCGCAGCAGCCGCAGGGTCGCCATGACGATGACGTCGTCGCTGCTCTGCTTGCCACTCTGGCTAGCCAGCAGAAGTTTGGGGTTATCCTCGTCGACCGGCGCCTGGGGAGGGGCGAAGTAATGAGCCGATCAGCCCAAAATCGGACTGCTGGCGTGCGGCACGAAATCTCCAAGAAGCTTGCAGCCCGCATCCTGCGCCCGTCTGCCCAGCTCACCTGGCCGGCATTCAGCTTCAGAAAGGTGAAGTAGGCGCGGCAGGACACGCGGTAGAGGCTGAAGATGCGGTCCACCACGCGGCGCCACACTCGGATCAGGCCCTCTGTGACCCCGTCCCCGGCCTCTGCCAGCCAGGGGCACGAGCCCAGCAGCTGCCGCCACACCACGTCCACAGAGTCGTCCTCACTGCTCTCCTCGTTCTGCAGGGCCATGTCCTCGTCCTGAGAAGTGGGCCCGCACCCGGGTCAGACCAGCCGGCTCGGAGCTCGGATCATACCAAACGGGACAGTCACCCTTCATATAGCCTCCCAGGCTGACCTGAATTCCTGCTGGCCGACACAGGGCCTGGCCCAGGATGCCGAATATAGTGTCCTTGTCTTCACTGGAGGTGCACGCCGGAAGCAGAGCTTCGATTTCCTGCTTCTCCTCAGGAAGCAGTGGAACACCTTCCCCTTGGCTGAGTGGAGGAAGGGGGCACAGAGCGAAGGTTCAAACAGCGACCGGGTCCTTAAAGCAGGGGGGGGAACCTGATCCATGGCATTTCCCCGCCCGGGCCTTAAAGCGTGCGCTCATGCAGATACCCACCTGCCGTTGTCAGCCACCTTCCGTCCCCAACGGTAGGCCCAGCTGGCCAGGGCGGCCCAGGACTTGGCCACCTCCGGGGCCAGGGAGGCCGAGAGCTGGTACAGCTGCCCCAGGACCAGGTCAGGCTCCCCAACTCCGACACTCACTGCCCAACAAGAAGGCCGATGTTCAGGCGGCTGGCAGCACAACCCCCCCCCCCCAACCCCAGAGGAAGCCATCTTTACCAGTGGTCTCGGTCGTGATGTGTGGCAGGCCTTGGTCCTCCAGCGGGAGTTCCAGCAGGGCGGCGATGTTGCGGCCCAGTGGCGGCAGGGCAGGCCCTGAGGGGCCCCTCTTCACCACCTGCTTGAGGTGGGCCGTCATGTCCTTCCAGTCGGCGAGGAGCCACTTGCAGAGTGTGAGCACGGCGCGGCAGGCAGCCCGCTCACTCTTACCAGCGCGGCAGTAGGAGAGCGCGCTGGCGCTCAGCATCTCCATTGCCACCGCCGACTGGCCTGGGGAGGTCAGTGTGGGGGGGGGGGGGGCCAGGTCAGAAACAGCTGAGGAGGGGGACCCCCCCCAGAAACAACGAAGTCACCAGCTCGTCCGCCACTGACCTGCCGTGAAGAGCACCTTGGCCTTCTCCAGCTCCATCTCGGGCCCCCACTTCTCGCCCAAGCTGCCTTCCAGCGACAGGCTCCTGAAGAGGCACACCAGGTCCTGGCCGTCGGGGTCCGAGGCGGCCCCGCACCGGCCCAGGAGCCGCGCGGCCAGACCCACGTTGGCCCGCTTGCGGGCGAACTTGACAGCCATCAGCCGCAGCTCCATCAAGTGGGAGTCTACGGGAGCGCAGGGGCCTGGTTGGTGGGGGAGGGAGGGAGGTCTCAGGGTCAGCCAGAGCCAGAGGGGGGCATCTGGTGGTGGGAGGGGCGACGGGGACGTACCTCTGAGCTGGTGGAAGAGGCGCTGCTGGAAGGCAGTGTAGCGGAGGGCATGGAGCCAGGGCCGGACGTCCTGCTGCTTACAGCTGCTCAGGGCCTGGCTGTACAGCGGGATCAGGCAGTCCTGGGGGGGGGGGGGGGGGAATGGGGTCAGGGAAGGGGGGGGCGGTGCCAACATCAGCGACGTGAGGGCTCGGTGCTGGCGGGGCTGTGGGGCCCCCCCGGGGGG
>JAODKM010000004.1:59426-70109 GCA_026780845.1 Petrocephalus sullivani | reverse complement strand
ATTTTAAACCGATGCATCGCATCGTTAACTTTTTAAGCCGATGCACCGAGCGAATCGGGGAATCTTCCCATCCCTAACACACACACACACACACACACACCACCCAGACCCGCGTTTGGGCCCAGTCCATCCCAAGCTCCTCGTGCAGAAAGTGAGCAGGTCACCTCAAGGTCACATCCAGGGGAATGGTCTTCAGAAGCTTCCCGAAGGCCTGCCGGACTCGAACGGCGCTGTGGACCAGCTGCACCCGGCACACGTCGACACACCTGCAGGGATGGAGAGGCTCGTCACGCCCCCCTGCTGGCGCGACCCGGCACAGACTGCAAACAGACGGGGCGTCTGCTGCGCTCGGTACCTCTGCTGCAGCTCGGGGGTGAGGGACGAGGATAGCACGTGAAGGCTGCTGCAGGTCTGGAGGCAGATGGAGGCGTCCTCGTTCAGGGCTGGGGGGAGGGGAAGTCGGGAGAGGGGGGTTGAGGGGCCAGCAGGGCGGAGACAGAGCCCACGGCCTGTGGGCGGGGGGAGCCTAGTGGCCTCACCGTTAGACAGCAGGCCTTTGCAGAAGCGGAGGAAGGAGGGCAAGGCGAAGAGGGGGGAGTAGGTGTCGCACTTCTTCATGAGCAGGGACACCTCCAGGGCCCATGTGAGGAGCAGCTTCCTGTGGGGACAGGAAGTGTGACTGGTCAGTTACCAGGGAAACGGGGGAGGGGGGAAATAAAACGCTCCACTTGGGGGAGGGGGGGCAACCTGGAATCGGAGTTGAGTCGCTCCTTGCTCAAGAGCGCCCCCAGCAGGTTGAGAAGTGTGCTGAAGTGCTTCTTGGTGGCCGTGGTGACGGTGCTGATGACGGCGCCGTCGAACAGCGAGGGTGATGAGGAGCTCAGGCTGCTGGAGATGAAATGGTCGTGCCTGCGGAATGGGGGGGGGGATTATGGGCGTACGCTCGCACGCTCAGGGGTCACCGGGGCCCAATCTGTGGGCAAGGTTCATGTCAGGTAAATGTGGGTATCTGGTACCTGGTGCAGTGCGAGTAGAGGGTGTAGATAACTGCGAACTGCACGGCAGGGTGGTACACAGCCAGCTCCGAGTGCACCACCAGCAGGTTCTGGCTGAGCAGTGTGAAGACGGTGGGCGACAGCGCCCACATCTAGAGGCGAGGGGGCCAACAGATGAGGACATCACCCCTGGTGAGCCACCCTACCTTTCCACTGGTTAGGCAGAGAAACCTCTCTAACATGAAACCCCCAAAGCTCAGATCTGCCCTCCCGCTAGAGCCACCAAGTGGTGACAGGAAGCATTACAGCACGAGGGGCACACGCGAGGAGCCCGAACTGCGCCCACACACCCACCCCGATGAGGGAGTTCTTGGTGTTGCCGATGGTGGTGAGTGCGCTCAGGCTGAAGATGAGCACGAACTCTGCACGCTCGGGGGACAGGCGGGCCTCAGCAAAGGCGGCGTGCTGGATGTGGGCGTCTGCGGCAGGCAGACCCAGCGGGAGCAGCAGGCTGTCCAGGGCACAGGCCACCTCACCCAGCACCAGTTTGTAGGCCGCCTCCAGGATGGGGATGTTCTTCAGGCAGAGCACAGCCTGGTACACGCCGTGGGCTGCCACCACCACCTGCGAGCGCAGACAAGACGCCTTCACGGATGCCCTCCCCCCACCGCGATGCTGGCTCAGAGAGCCCCCCCCCGTCCCCTAACGCTGGCCCAAAGAGCCCCCCCACATACCTCCTTCTCCCTGTGGAAGCGCAGCTCCAGCAGCTGAGAGTCTGGGGCCAGAAGCTTCTCCACAAAATGCGCCGGCAGCTTGTTGTTAATCTGGTCCACGATCTGGAACAAATGGCCCCAAAGTCTCGCTTTACCACAACTCCAACCTCAAGGTCTGGGGCCCCCTGCTGGCCACAGATGGTCATGACACTAGGGGACCCCAACGGGCCATGTCCCCGGTGTAAGCCTGGCCTTACCAGCGTGAGTAGGTGCAGCACGGCAATGCAGTGCTCCGGCCCGCAGGCCCGGCAGCTGTCCAGCTGGTCCAGGCCATAGGCGATGACGGCGTCGGTGAGGCGCCCGCCCGAATCGGTGCTGTGCAGCAGCACGCACACACATTCGTTGGCCGCTGTTAACACGGGCTCCGAGAACAGCGCCTGGCGGGCCGTGGTGACGCAGGTCAGGACCCGGTTCAGGACCTGGGGAGGGGGGAGACAGGGTCAGCATACGAGGGCTGGCCAGCCGGCGGTGTCGGCGGGGTCCATTTGGAGGGGCGCTGGGCATCCTTACGTCCGTGACGTAGGCCTCGGTGATGGGGGGGCCGCGGATGGGATGGAATCGCTCGCCGATGCTGCGCACCACCGTGCTGAAGACCCGCAGCAGCGCTGCCAGTTTGGGCAGCGACACCGAGGGCGGGGGGACATCCTCGTCCGGGGTCTCGCCCGACGCCACGTGGCTCAGGTCCTGTTGGTTACGCAAAGAACCGGCGCATATCACCTGGAAGCTCAACCGCCACCAAAAACTTCCTCTGCAACATTCATTCGGTGGGTCGCAACCCAACACTGGCCCGTTACTTGTAAACTGATCGTTTTGTCGAATATCAGACCCAACCCTCACAGGCAAAATTTGTATTCAAAATTGAAAGGATCAGTCGTGACTTAATGACTGATGAAAATTGTTGGTCCTGAGACTCAACCAGTCGATAAGTCATCTTAAAGCAGAATTTAAGTCATCAGATTACAGGGTTTCCGCTACACTACTGTCCCGTGGATACGCACACAAAACCCAAGCAGCCCCAAGATCGAGGTGGCCTATCCACGCCCATCTATCAGGCCAGCTCACCTCTGCGTAAGCCTCCATGTCCTCCAGAAACTGCCCCAGCAGCGTGGTGGAAAACGTCAGGTCGGCCACCCAGAACTGCTCCAGGCTCTGAAGCCAGCCTGCGAGACAGGCAGCATCGGATTCCCCATGAGATCAGCGTACAGTCAGAGCCCCCCCCCCAGAGGACTGCAAGTGCATGGAGACCTGCTCACCTGACACCTGGAGTGTGAGTGACTGCTTCTGCGTGTGATCGATGTGCCAGCCTACCAGGATGTCCACGGTGTCCTGGAACGGGAGGGCGGTGTGAGTGCCAGCCACGAACACCGGCTAGGGGTTGGGGGCCCACCGGGGCCCGCCGGGGCACGCTTACCCGGAAGTTGGCACTGAAGATGTGGGGATAGCACCGAGCCACCAGCAGGATGCATTTGACGCTCTGGCACAGAAGCTCCGGCGTGTCCAGGTTCTCCAGGATGGACTGCAAGCTGCTCATGACCAGCTGCTCAGGGAAACAAACGCGCAGCCGCGTCCTTTAGCCGCGACCTCTGACCCCAACCGCTCAACCAACCACGAAGCACTTCAGCCCACCGTCAAATCTGCCCATGATGCGTCAACCTGAGCTATTTAGCTGACAGTTCAACAAAGTTTGCACCGTTTATATAGCTGAAGAACACGAGATTAAACCACAAGCTTGCTGTACCCATAACCTTCAAGCTATAGGCCCCATGCCCTCATTCATTCATTCATTCACTCACTCACTCACTCACACTCTCACACTGACGTGGACGGCAGCCCCAACCTGCATGACGGGTGAAAAGGCCTTCTTCTCGCCCGCCGTCTCCAGGGCCTTGTGCACAGCCACCAGGAACAGCAGCTTCACCTCGTCCTTGGTGGACGAGCTGAATTTGACGAACATCCAGTTGAAGATCCTCTCAGCCTCGTAGCTGAGGGAGGCGCACAGCAGGCCCAGGCAGCTGGCCCCCTCCTGCCGAAGCTCCTGGAGGAGCTTGCTGCTATGGGAGCAGAGACGGCACACGGTCACCAGACAAGCACACAACCGTGCCACAGCTAATCGGGGGCTTACGCCAACATTTGTTAATCGAAGGGGCCAGAATTCCTGCCCTACCTTTCATTCAAAACATCGTTTAGAGCAGCCAGGATAGTATCCAACTGTTTCACAAGAACCTAGGAAGACAGCAGAATAAAGAGTAGACTTAGAAAGGTAACCAATCAGACAAAGTCAAACCAGCAGAGAGACCACCACACCAGTAGGGGGCAGTGTCAGAACTCACCACTTTGTTTTCAGAGTGCACAATGAACTCTTTCATTTGTTTCATAGTGGCCAGTCTTCGGTCCCGGTCATCTTCCCGGGACACCCTCCGAAGGAGGTTGGCCAGCCGCGACTCCTCCGAGTGAGCCAGGGGGCGATCTGAAGATTGCACATAAAGCGACAGGGACGGGGTGTCACTTTTGAGCTCAGCAGGTAGGATGCCAAATCAATTGCTGCAATCTGCCAGGGGGCACCTACCCTGTGATTTCCTCATGTCTTTTGAAGTTAAAGCACGGCTTCCATGCTGAAAACTGGTCAGATCGCACGTCACATCGTTGATCCTCAACTCTTGCCCCAGCGACTTCCAACCATAAGTATTATCACAGAGACCCCCATCGACTTCATATCCACCTGGTAGGAACCGAGAAAAGTCCCTTAAACACACACACACACACACACACAACTGTTCTTCTCAACAACACATAGCACAGCAGCATTTTCAAAAAGGATCTACACCTGGCTTAAAGTTCAGACAGCCACTAATGACAAAAGCAGACTTTTTTTTTTTTTAAAGATCAAATCCAGCCCCGCATACTCAAAAATGTACAGCTCAGATCCATCCAAGGCATTGTCAAGCCTGACGTTGATTAAGCGACACCATCATCAACATCTTCCTGCAATCTCGGTCCATAAAAAGCACTTCTATCATAAAAAAAAAAATAAATTATTAATCCCTTCACAAAGCAACCCTGAGACCAAAACAACACCGATTTGTATATCCATGGATAATTCTGACAGAAACCCTTATCTGCCCAAAGAAGAACCTTGAAATTACAGATATGACGAGCATTCCGACATGAGACGACCAATGACCCCAAACTGCGATTCACGCATCCATTTATGGTCCTATAACCAACAACCAAGCAATCGAAGCCGGTAAACTTCTCAAGAATGGCTGTGTCATGCTTATCTCTGGAGAACTTTGGCGGTTACATTTGGACCACGCTGCAGTTACTTCATTACAGTCCAGGAGGCCACAGAGAGAAAATCCAGAATGGTTTCAGACTTATCACACCATTAGGAGCTCAGAACGGAAGTTAAATTGATTTTGTAAAGCAATTCATAAGGCAATTAGCTTGTCATGCCCAGCAGTTAAAACCCAAAGCAATCGGCTATGCTCCAGAGGCTTGAGGAACAGCCAGAACACATGGGTGCCACGTTTAATCAGCGTGTAGCAGACGGGGGTTTCTGGTTTACAGGAAAGCACCTGTTAATTACAAGGCTGAAATACCGTAGAGGTCATTTTCACTTTCAGTTCACAAGGGCGACGTAAGAAGGCAGAAAGCGCTGGGACATTGCTGCAGGAGTCCCGGCTGGCTTGGGAGAGGCCTTGTTTGTTTTCAAAGCGGCCACGCCGTGTGTGACAGGTATTCGGGAACCTCACAGCTGTCATTTCACCAGCTAAGCACAACAACTGGCAGACAGCGGGGGGGGGCAAAGGGGGCGTTAGCTCGCCACCTACCCGCTTCCTCCAGAGTGGCGACGGCTGGGAAGGCGTCATTGTGCAGCAGCGGGGTGCCGGGCGGGTCGAGGGAGGTCGTTTCGGCAGGAGCTCCGGAACCGTGGTCACCAGGGACGCTGCACTTCACGCAGTCCTGGCCGACGGACACACTGTCGCCTCTGAAACGTTCACATTCCATTTACTTAGCAGACGCCTTTAACCTAAAACTACATGCTTAGTTTTTATTATGAGAAAGCCGGTTCAGACAATCCATGGGGCAATTGGGGGGGGTTGAGGAGCTGGTTCAGGGGCCCAGCAGTCACATGACTACGGCAGGTACGGGACCTCCCATCACGGGCACAGCCTCCAAGCCACACGGCGCCCCCGTGAACGGACATACCGGCCCCCTATCAACTGGTACGGGGATGCGGCACCGCGAGGCAGCCTCAGATCTGAACTCTGAGTCGCAGACACGCAACACGCATGGGATGGGTGTTATGTGCCTGGCTGCAGGGCACCTCTGCATGCTGCTTGTGAGTTTATTTTCTTTTACACGCCAAGCGGCCATGGCAGCCTGTCAGCTGCTCCCCAATTAGCAGGAAGCAAAAAGCCCCCCCCCCCCGGGAACATTCGCAGAGAGACTGCAAAGCCATACATCATGGTGGGCACCAAACTTTCAAAACGTGCACAACACAGAAAGAACCCGGCAGGCAGCTGCCATCCACGCTGTGTAGACAGCCTCTCCAGAGCAGAACCCTCAACATCTCACATCATTTTATTGCAGCTGGAGTTTTTCCCCCCCTGTGACAATATGCGAAATATCCCTTTGACCTCAAGTCACCCCGGGACAAAGTTCCCAGCGGACACCAAGGCGGCCCATTCCAGCGCCACCTCGAATGCATGCGGGCCGTCTCTCCATGCACGTTTTACGGTCATTAAAATAGCATCCACACAGGACAGAACCTGCGCGGAGAGCTCGGGTAGCCCGCCCGCAGCGACCTGGCCCGGGCGGACCCACGGGTCGGCACAGTGCAATGGAGGGCGTTAAACCAGCCGCGTTTCCCCAGAGAAAGACCAGGAAAGCGCCGCATGTCGCGGGTAGCGAGCCCGTGCAGCGACTCGGGCGCGGATACGAACCCCAGCATGACCGAAGCCGATGGAGCGCCGGGGGGAGCGGGCCCAGCACCGCCGGGCCGCCGCCGCTAACAATGCCGGCTCATGCGAGCCCAATAGGGGCTCCGGGACGCCGAGCGCCTGCTAGCCGGCTAGGCTAACCGCGCAGGCGGAGCGGGCTTCGGCTCCCCCGCGTCCCCGCCGCCGCTTCCCCCCCCAGCACAAAATAGCGCGGTGCTGGCCGGTAAAAGCGTGCGCTTCCCCGGCGAGCGTCCCGGCGGCCCGCGTCCTCGGGAGCCAGCGCGCCCGGCCCCCCCACACGTGTGGCGGACTGACGCGGCGAAGGCACGCTAGGCCCCGGCGTCATCCCCGAGCTGGCCTGCCGGGAGCGGAAGGGCAGGCGCGACACCCACCTGGGCTGCCAGTCATTCCAGTTCCGCTGCAGTTTGTGGGCGCCGCTCAGCCGAGACCCGATGGCTTTGCGGCTCATTACCTTCGCCGGGGCAGCATGACCCGCTGGGCACGGGAACCGGGTCCGCCTTTAAGACCTGCACTCCCGAACCGCAAACGTGTCAAACGAGACCGCGCCGGACTGATAAAATGTGGCTCCTGTTGGGTTTCGGCCTTCTTTCTCCGCCTCCTTCTTCGCTGCTTGTTTAAGCGCCACCGCGGGTCTCGTCTCGCCGAGATGACGCCACCTGGCGGCAGCCAGTAAATCGACCATTCGGACTACAACCCCATGAGGCCATTTGAACTACAACTCCCAAGCGTAGATGGTACTACGGCGTCCAGAGATGTGGGGTTGTTGCTCTTTTGGAACCGTTTTTGTCCATTTTTCTGTACAGGGGCGTAGGTTTCATATTGACAGCGGTGGGGGGGAGTATGTTGGGGTTAGAGATGTGACGTCACGACGCAATATAGGACGTCGCGCTATACAGTTCGTGTTTTATTTGGTAAATTATTTCTGTTACAATTACGAGTTAAAATGGTATTCAAGTGCATGTATATTACACTTTAAATGCGGCAATGTCCTACATTGTGTACGCGGAATTGGCGGGAATTATTAAATTAAGCACAAATCGCGAGATTTCGCCATGACTGTCGCTGTGGGGAAAATGACGTCAGCTCAGGGTGCATATGACGTCCTGTCATTCTCCTGCACCGTGTCTGCTCTCACAAATGCATCTCTAGCTAAACACACACATAAAATAGCGACTAGGAGATCTTCTCCTACAGACCCATAGAAGTAAATATGAGGGATAGCAACAAATGGGATTGTCTTACAGCACTGTCTATGAACTAAATGATTCCGAGTTTTTGGTCTTACCGCGCTTTATTTTGGCGTTTGGCGTTTCTTTGCTCGCAGGTCCACTTTAGTGAACCCCCCCCCCCCCTGAACAGGAGGCGTGTTTCCCAAAAGCTTAGTTGCTTTCTACTTTAGCAGTTTAATAGTCTCAAGCATGCAACTGGATGCATGGGCCAAACTATGTAAGATGCTAACAATGCCTCCATGGCCATCTAGGTCTCTGTATTTAAAAAATAAATTGCCGTACATATGATTGCTGAAATTAAGATTTCAGGGGATGGCAACATAGCCTTTTCACATAAACTTATGTAAATAAACAGTATCTATGTCTGTCATCCACTCATTCATACAAGGTACTAAGCTCAGTCTTTTTTTAGTTATCCAATTATTATGAATCGTTAATCAAATTAGGAGTGTGCAGTTTGTTTGATTCTTATCTCAGAGGCGCTAACATAGCCATAATAATAATAATAATAATAATGGCACTTTATTGATCCCTCTTGGAGAAAATCTCTTTTTTGCCTACATATATATTGATGAGAGGAAGCTTAGTGGCGAAGGGCAGCCATGTCCCAGGCACAGGGGGTTAAGGGCCTTGCTCAAGGGCCCAGAGACATGACTATCCTGCCAAGGCCGGGCCCAACCAAGCAACTTTCCGAACACAGGCATGGAGGCTCAGCCCGCTGATCCACACGATGGGAAGTTGCCTGGAGTTTCCAATAGTTAATAACGTTTTGAAGGTGTAGTAAACAAAACACATCAAACCGGTAGCAATAATAAGCAAATCCAGTGCAGAGTCCTGACTCCTGGCTCCCATTCATGGGCTCACCCCCAGCCTTTTGCATATTCCCTTTTCCTCCACCGAGGGATGTTGTTGCCTAGTTACCGAGACGTATGAGTAGGTGGGTGGGGAGTGAGGAGAAGTCGTAGGCATAGACCTTAGCAAAGCTGCACAGGAAGGGAGGCCGTCAGTACAGCTGTATTCTGACCAAGCTCTGTTGCTGTGCAGATTCCCAATAAGGAGCACAGGGGCTCACGTTGGTCTAACATGCGGGAACATTTATAAAGATGCTCAATTTACGATGTAAATGCTCTAGCATGACAAGCATTGATGTGTCTGACCTATAAATGCCAAAGGATCAGGTCATTTGAAATGTCAAGACCTTGGATTAAATTAGCTAAAATGGCCAGGACCTGTGTCTGTTTGGTATTGGTATTTTGGTATTGGTATTTTACATTCAGAAAACTGAATGTAAAACATATTGCCCTGAAAATATTGAGTATGCCTATCCACTTTATGTGATGCCCAATTATGTCCACCAGATGGCAGTCTGAGTTTAGTACAGGTGTTACATACTCCGAGCACAGCCAACAGCCATGCAGTCTGGAGGCTCACTGACAGGACTGAGGAGATGACAGCCAGCAAGGGGGACACTTCCTGCCATCCATCTCTGCTATCCTCTTTGTTATATTGCAATTGTAGCAATTCCCCAACCCTGTCATTATATATCCGATACATAGGTAAAATATACCTGCCCCCCCAACCACCCCTTCCCCAATCAGTGAAAAATTCCCAGGCTTCTTTTCTGTTGAAGATTTGCCCCTGCACAGACCTGTAAACATATACCTCATTCAGGTGTATGAATATTGAAAATGTACCCAGAACGTGGCACAGCTGATGGATCTGATCCGTTTTCCTTGGCTACGCATCCAGTAGAGGATTATATTTATTTACAGGTCAAAGCCTCCCTTAGAGAGCAGAAGAATCTCATTAAGCTACAATGAGCATCACTCCGCAAATCTGCATAATGCAATGTTGCATGAAAGATGCAAAAAATGCCCCTGTGGACGACCCAGCGGGAATATGACATCATCTGTGCACCTGGACTGTAAAAACGCTGCACGGACCGCATTCAGCACTGTGCCCGCCGATGGCACTCTCGCTCGTTTAATTAGCACACACCCAAATGCATTCGGCGAGTCAAAGGGCTCCTTTGTTGCCGAAGAGGGTGTGTGTGTAATGGGTCCGCCACCGGCTGCACACGCCCCGTGCGTCCGTACATTGCCTACGCCCGGGTACACTCCAGATTCTCCAAATGAACAAGCTGAAGCTAGCTCTGGGGACGAGGGCACGATCCTAACTCCTATGACTGTAAAGATAAAAGCGTGCGGGGCATGTGATGGCTGACCAACGGTCATGGAAATACATAACACACACACAGCCGGGCCACTTGCACACACTTCTGTTCATGGCACTGAAAGTGGGCACATAGCGCTGGCTGTTATCAGCCTCTCATTACTCTACTCTCTCTCTACTCACTCATATGCACTGTGTAAATGTATTCACTCATAAATGTAATTGTACTGTATTTACTGTATTTTCATGTTAACGTCTTTTTCTGTTTAGTTTGTGTTTACCAGGGGCCAGTAGAACCCCCGCTAACAATGGCCCCTTCTAGGAATGTTTACAAAACTTTACTGCACGGTTCGTACATTCCCAATACGTTATCAAAACACCACCACAACTAACGCTACAACTTAGACTAATAATATAAAAACATAGTCGGTCATGGTAGGGCAGGGGGTAACACTGTCACTTTACATGTTAATGGTCATGGTAGGGCAGGGGGTAACACTGTCACTTTACATGTTAATGGTCATGGTAGGGCAGGGGGTAACACTGTCAC
>JAODKM010000004.1:23232-38467 GCA_026780845.1 Petrocephalus sullivani | reverse complement strand
GGGGGGGGGGGGGGGGGGGGCGGGGGGGGGGGGGGGGGGGGGGGGGGGTGGGGGGGTGTGGGGGGGGGGGGGGGGGGGGGCGTGCCAGGTCCTCCCCGCACATCCCAGGCTGCGTGCGTGACAAGGAATGCTGGGATGCCGGGGTCTGCAAGGCCCAGTCGCCATGGCAACTCCCGCTCTCCTCTGCCACTTCCTGCCAATGACAAAGTGATGAGGTCATGGGAAGGGGGGGGGGCATGTGCCAGGCCAGGCTCTCGGATCCAGCTGCTAAGGTCCTTTTAGGCTGCCCATACAGGCATGAGTCATAATCAGCGAGAAGCCTGTTCCTATTTGGCCAGCTACTCTGCCCCCCCCCCCAACTCCCCGGGGCCCTGACATCTGTGGTCTCAATGGTCATGGAAAAAGATAAGGCACTCGCTTTGTTCTATGGTGCTGAATTCATTGTGTCTTTAAATTGTTACAACGGCTATATTTAGCAAGGTCAAGTGATTTGAGACAGAGGCTAAGAGCAAGAACTAAAGCAATTATTATTCGACAGAACTATCCTAAACAAATCAGGTACATCCAAAATGTAGAGACTGTTCCCTTTATATATGGCTAACCACTATGTCCCAGGATAGCCTCTGCATGGGAGTTAAACGGTAGCTGGGCACGTAGCCATGCCCAGAAATCCTTCTTCGGGTTTGGTAGAAGAGTAACTAAGAAATAAAAAGAAATCTATATTTAGATGAGCATTTTTCTGCCATAAAGGAAATTTAGTTTGTGTGTGTGTGTGTGTGTGTGTGTGGGGGGGGGGGTGTTTGAGCGACCCCTAGAGGTCAGTGAGGAGAGAAACAGAAACGACAGTTAACCAATATTTATAACAACTTGTTTAGTACAGGGTGGCGATGACCGCAGACCCTGTCCCGGGAAGGACAGCAGTACACGCCGAACAGGAATGACAGGGATCCTGACAGAATGTAGTGAGAAAGATTCCAGATCGAGGTGACGGTAGGACTCAAGCTCATGACGTAAGGTGTGAGGCAACAGTGCGACTGACCAAGGCACCGGACTACCGAATACATTCTATGTCTGTTCACACTTTTCATTAAAGTAAGTTATTTAATGGTTACGTTAGCAATAACATATGTTAAAATCAATACGGTTCCCGCTGCTATGGTGCTTGAACTCCTAATAAATCCGAACATTATCAAATATTTAGGCAAAGGCAGTAATTTAGATGTCAGTAAAGGACAGTTCTGTAGGAGCCTCTCTGTGACATCCTCGCTCATCCACTCTGATGACGTTGAAGGTTAAGGTGCAATATAATTATAGGTCTATAGAGGGCAGTCTAAGACAGGTATACAAAGCACTCTGGGAAGCCTTTTCCAGCGGGAGCCACAAGATGTCAGTGCTTGCTGTGATTCCCCATCAAACATTTGCCCTGAAGAGTAAATTATCCTGCCCTCCATGTCCAATCCTGGGAATCAATCCGGGGTGCGTTTCCCAGAAGCATATTTGCTGCTTATGTTAGAAGCTTACATAGTTTTAACCATGCAACTGAATGGGTCTAACTATGTAACCTGCTAAAGGGAGCTTTTAGGAAATGCACCCCGGGATATGTTACCAGTTCCTTTTGCCCCAAAGTGTCCTCTGCCTGTGTAGCTGGAGATTTGGAGATTTTACTGGTACAGTTCAGGTTTAGGACAGTGCTGAAGGTTCGAAGAGCAGGGATTCTGCTGGAATTAGGTTGTCACTAAGGGAATTGTATTCGTTAGGCTCAGCAAGCAACAGCTTTGAAAATGAGCCTCGTTAGTGGGTACTAAGATGATGGAGATGTTGCCCTTATGCACCAGAGGGTAACTAGCCCAGTGTGCAGCTATCGTCCGAGACTGGCCCAAATGGAGGCCTCCGGAAAACCCGACGGCGATGGCAGTACCGGTGCCAGGATCACGGGCCTGTCTGATAGAGTTCTCTGTCCAGACACCCAGCGGCTAGCCTGCCGTTTTCACGTCTGTGAAAAATTCTTTCAGATGTTTCGGGAAATGCCACGTGATTCAGAGCGCCCCCCATCTGTCTGTGATCGTAGGTGAGCACCAGCACGCTGGCACAGAGGTCCCTTTCAGTTCGTCCTCGAAAATCAGCTGTCCAGACGCACGCGGGACAGCGCAGCCTCTCACAAGGCCCCCCGACAGACGGGCAGGAATTTGGTGCCTGTCTATTCAGAATAAATCAACATCAAGCCAAGAAACAACACGGAGTTCACCTCCGGGGATCTCCTCAAGTAAAATGTCCAAAAGCCTACATTGCCTCAAAAAGTCCAAAAGATTGATGACTGAGTAACTCCTCTAAAATATCTACCTGTATAATTTGCTTGTCTGGAGAAGGACCTACATGTCTGTGGCATTTTTGTCAGTTTGCTGCCTCGCCTAAGCTAGTGGATAGGTCCTCCAATCAGGGGGGAAAATCACATCCACGGCCTCACACTCAAACTATTGCACTGCTCCAATTCTGGCAGGGGACACCTCAGCATCCTGAGAGATGCCACCTTCAGGCGCCGACGGGTATCGGCCTGATATCAGTGCTGGGCTATCATGTGAAACTGGGCAGAAACTGCAGCTGCCTGGTGACCCAGCTGTGCAGAGGTCTGCAGGCCTGACTGAGGGGATCCAGTGGGTCGCCGATTCTGGGGTGGGACCAGTACATTGGCCACTTGAGGTTTCACAGATAAGGATCAGCTTGGCTTACAGGCTACCACATCTCAAATGAGCTAGAACTTCATTTCCCAACTTCTCTGGACACTCAAAGCACCATGTAAACAAACATACAGTGTTTAAGCAAGCATAAGAAGGCTGGCAGCTACAATGTAATTAGGCCCTCAAACAGACAGGACATTTTACAATTTATCCATCTATGCATCCATCCATCCATCCATCCATTTTCTAACTGTTGTGGTACATTTCGAGATAGCTTGTATGGGACATCTCGGGGTCTCCAGGAAATGGAATTCACACAGAGACGTTTTAGTCTTGTACATCTAACATCAACACTCTTCTTGTGCAGCAGTGCACACCCCAGCGGGGAGGAGCTGAGCGAGGAAGCAGACATGCTGCAGACTGGGTATAGACCAGAAACCAGGCCTGATCTGTCCACGTCTCCTCCATAAAGCCGTAAAGAGGCAGCAATTTGGGACGAAAAAGCGTAATAGTGACAGTCTTCCCCTCACACCAGCCCGACGACTCGCAGGCTGTAGCCAGGAGGGCTATTAAAGAGACTGGAACGAATACAAACGAAAGATCGGCCTGTCTCGGAGGAAGCGATTGCGTCCGCGCGAGCGGCGGCCCCAATGAACGGTCCGTCTGCCGAACATGTTTGCTGAGAAGAACAGGCCCTGCGGCGCTTTCGTCCGTGACGGCTAAGACGACAGACAAAGACGGAGATTAAACATCCGACAGGGAGACTAGAAAATCCGCACCGGTGGCGTCAGAGGCTGGGCCGTGCGCGCGGGGGGGTTTGTCTCGGGAGACGGGCCTCTTGTGGCATGTATATTTAGAAGCTCAGGTGTCACTTTCATGCCACTGCTACAGCGGCGTTCAGGTCTGGTGTAAGAGTGGGGCCCTAATACAGGCAGCCCCCACCTCTCCTCATTAACACCGACGTTCTGGGGGCGGTGTGGCCAGACGCACAAAGAGCTCTTTGCTCTGCAGGTGTGGGACGTGTCCCGCTTTGGGGCTAAAGAATGCCAGTCTGTTCTGTAAGCCACAGCGCAGGGCAGACATGATAGGAAATAACTACTTGCGGTAACCGACCGCAGACTAATCTCACGGTACTAATCTCACCAGCTATCTTACTTCCCTCCCAGTGTTTTTTTCGTGCACCGCATTCATCCTGCTGTCTGAACACATCAGGCCGCCATTTTATGGAGCCTGCTTTCCTAGAAGGCCTGGTATCTCCTGCTTCAAATGGGAACTGACCTTTCAGCCTGGAGAATATGTGGCGGATTATTCAGCTAAAGCGGACATTATTACAGAGAGAAGCCCAGGCGCCCTGACAGTGGCAGTTTTACTTAATCGCACTTCTGCAGGAACTGCCAACCAACGGCCATGGCGCGAGAGCTCGAGGTGTGACAGGAGGCCCCTGGGGGCCACTCGGGGGCCCAACGGGTTTGGGGACGAAGCTGGAATATGGCAGCGGGGAGGGGGCCAGGCGTAGCCACATGAGGAAGGGAGAATAGAAAAACAATTAAAAGAGAAGTGAAAACGGAGCACGCTGGCCCCCCCTGGAGGCCAACACATCCGAGTCTCATTTCAGCCACCCTTTTATACCAGTATGCTGGGTTTTTATAAAGACGGGAACTAAAGGCACGTTAATCTTTTAATTTTTGTCAGATTAACGATTCTGGCAGTGTTCACCCAACGCCGACGCCGCTATATTTACCCTCTGCCTGGCTACGCAAACCCAAAATGACACAGTGTTTTGACTAGACGGTTTTTCCTGCCGCCAGAGACCACAGGAAGTGTAGGTGACCGGGCCGGGCTAACCACCGCTGGGGCACCCCCCCGAGGCCTGGGGGAGGGGCGGGGATGGCCGGCCGGCAGAGGAGAGAGTGGGTAGGCCCAGACGAGCGGCAGGGTCAGCCATCTGTGTCCTGAAATAGGCCTCACTGTCCTCCCAAGGACCCGAGGACCTGTCAGAGCCGTAAACACGCACGACGTGGCCGACCCCCTCGCCTCGGCCCGTTTGTGTCGCTGGCGATGGGTATAAAAGCCGCCACGCACCGACGGGCAGAGAGCCTCACCAGGACAAACACAGGATCACCCTCAGTCTGCTCTGGAGGCCCGGCAGCCTGGTTTAACGCTCCTCGATGCCGACGAAAGAACGCCAGCCGGTGCTTTGGGTCGGCCGATGGCACAATCCTGGGCCAGAACCACCTCCTCAGATCTCGAGCAGCGTAGGAGCCCGGAAGATGGGAGGACCGGGGCGGGGGGGGGTTGAGTTCAGCCAGCGGACGCAGATGTGGCGAGTGGGCCGCCCTGGCGTGCCATTTCGGGCAAGACCGCAGCCTGACGTGGCGTGGCGTTGGGCTCGGCGTGTTCTGGTGCAGGAAGCCAGATCCGGATGGGCCCGAAGACAGAGAGACCATATAGTAATAATAGCACTACACATGGGCAATACCACATCTTCGGCTGTTTGGATCCCCAAAGTTAGAGTGAGACCAAGGGACCATCTAATGATCACCCAGACGCTGGTGGGTCCGGTGTCCTGACGGCTGGACCCAGGAAAACTGCACATTCTTGCCCCTGAGAAACAGACCTAAGGGGCCCGAGACGCTCTGACGAGGCCCCTCGATTTGGCACTGACTCCCTCAGAACCCCTATCCATTTCTGTGCATTTATTCTTGCCCTTTGATTTTAGGCTTATTGCCTTGTATGTACATGAGTTAGCCACATATGCTTAATGTTCTTGTTTTCCAGACATGCTGGGCTACTCAGATACATCCTACCTTGGTGTGTAAATGCTGAAATTCCTCATTCTATTTATGAGGAAAAGCTACTTGCACCTGTTGAAATTTCACAGTTTTTACTCTCATCTAGTATAAAAATTTGTAGGCACTGCAAATACCATCTTCTAAATGCTGAGATTAGAGTCCCTGTGTTGTGAGAATGCGGGGCTTTCATTGGGGACCTTTCTATGGCTTAGTATTGTGAAGGAATACAGGGGTAGTGCCAGGCGGGAAATGAAAAACTCATTTTGGTAACTTGTTAAAATTATCTGTTAGCAATGCATGCTTTTATATTTTTTTGCTTTTTATTTATTACTTGTAATATCTAAAAGAAATTGAAATATAAAGGCATTGTTTAGTATATTATCCACTGAGGCGAAGAAATATTGACATTTTGGACTATAAAATGATATATAAAATAAAAGCTCAAAACACATACTTCTAGTTAATACTAACATACATTTGTTTCTGTATATTTGCGTGGATCATTGCGTAAGCAAATATACACTTTGTCTTCCGAGGTGCATTTTGGTGGAAAATGTTTAAAATATATGCCTCATTGCGCACCGGATTACTCCGGAATAGTTTAGGGTACAATGCTGTAACTTGGACCTGGATTGGGAAAGTTCTCTCGATTCCACAGATATGCGATTCCTGTCTATGTTTTATACCTATCCAAAGCGACGAACCTGAGATTAATAGGTGTGAAAATCAACACATTTTGCGTTTGTCAGGTTCTAATGGGTAAAGGCCTCGCTCAAGGGCTAAGAGGAACTGTAACTGTTTTGCTGAGGACAGATCACAGGCACAGAGGCCTACCTTGCAGAGCTACACAGCGCCCCCTGGGGGCTTTTCCAGCACTACCCAGGATCTGCCCATATGACGAAAGATGTGTTCTTTTGATCATCTACGTTAAAAGAGACTGTGCTTTATACCGGAGCATTTACACGAAATAGTGTCCAAGGTTCAACAGAAACACCCCAAGAACTAACGTCTACTTTGCACTTTAGATTGTAAAGCCTACTTGGTGGAGGTCACTCATGAGCACTTCCTCCTGTCCAACTGACGAGTTTTCCAACCCATCGTGGTGCCAGGTGACCACCCAACAATGCTACGTCACCAGGCGACATGCTCACAGGGTGTCTGGTGTGGGAAGGAACTGTCCTCTATCGCCATGGAAACCGTCTACAGGCAAGAGGAATCCTGTTTTCACTGAGACAGGAGGAGGCTGTCCCCATTGCAGCCAGAGGTGCTGAAAATGGCCCTAAAGGATAGGACAGGGTCCTTAAAAAAACTTGGATCATAATTGAATTGTTCATGGTTGGGAGCCCAGATTCTCTAGCAGCTCCCTGACTACATCAAGTGTGATTGCCATTTAAATGGTCTTGATAAATCCGGAACCTTTTACAAAGTGTTTGAACTGCTTACACTTTTATTATACACTACTGGGCAGCAGCACATCAGCAGTTGTTAAAGACTAACCTTCCCCTAGAGCTGAGGACCCAGGGCGGATGTGTACTGGAGAGACGTGCGCATGCTTTGTTCTGAGAGAACCGACGAAGACCCCGGGCCAGAAGGGCAGCCTGTAGTGGGTGGCTGTGCCACAAGGTGACCATTGTGTCCCACCCCCAAAGCAGAGGCCTTCAGGCTGGTGTTTTTGTCACGGAGAGCGGCTGCGTTTTTGGCCGGGATCCTGCGGTATTTTCCACGATTCTATCCGTCTCCGCCGCGTAACGCTTTCCACATGTCAGCCGGGTCTTGCCCCCCCTCACTCCACTCAGCCCGGCCGGATCCGGCAGCTCGCTGCCGGGCGCTCTCCCGACCCCGCGAAGCCTCGCGGCTAATTATGTGGCGGGACGGTGCTAGAGGGCCAGCGGGACAGGGCCAAATCGCTGCTCTCGTTCCAGCCCTCGCTGTATGAAGTACCGCTGCCAGCCGACTCCGATCTGCCGGCATTTTCACTAAGATTACAGAATTGAGATCAAGGAACAGACATGGGCCCACCTTGGGTTTAATGCGGCAGACAAAATGCGGAGAGGCTGCGGTCACCTGCCAGCCGGCAAAAATCCCACAAATAAACAAAAAAACTGAGAAACGTGGCAACAAACGGTTTTTGCTTGGTGACGTTTTCTGAGATTTTGTCCGGATGAATATGACGAAACCCGTACATAAACACCCACACTCATGAACACACACACACTCACACAAACCAGTCGCACAAAATTAATTAATTCGCTAAGAACATGGACAAGAACTGTATATTGATGTCACACATTCATCATGACCACAGTACAGTCTTGATATGCTCAGGTACATGAAAGTGAAGCACTACTGATGCAGAATAGTGATCAAATGTTCATTATGATACATCACAGTCCTTCTGAAATTCACACGCTTTCTGTACATCAAAAAAATGCTGGTTTACTAACATATTTATGCTGTGTATTTAACAGGGAACATGACACAATGTTGTTGTATTAATAGCAGTGTGGAGCACTCGTGGTGCACATACTCGCTCCTAAGAGTTACTCATAGTGCATATACTCTGTCCTGACAGTTACTCATAGTGCATACACTATGTCCTGACAGTTACTCATAGTGCATATACTCTGTCTCATGGCACATATACATTGTCCTGAGAGTTATTTATGATGCATGTATTCTGTCCAGAGAGTTACTCACGGTGCATAAACTCTGTCCTGAGAGTCTCTGTCTTGAGAGTTAGATACGATGCATATACTTTGTCCTGAGAAATACTCATGGTACAAATATCTTGTCCTACACAAATCACTTCCCGTGTATCTGAGTGATCCTTCTGTGGAGGGGGTAGGTAGGCTGTTGGCAACCTGTCCCAAGAGGCTGGGTTTGGGGGGGTTGGGCAGGGATTTGGGTGTGGTGTTGTCATCCCTTTTTTTCAGGGGTGTTTTGACTGTTGCACACATGTGAAACAGCAACGGGAGTGTGGGAGTGAGGGAGGGAGGGAGACAAAAAAGGAGGGAAGGAGAGAGAGAAAGTATAGAAAACTTTCGTCTCGCCTAAGCAGAGGTAGAATGAGCTGGAGAGTGAGCACTTACAACCAAGGACAGAGTGGCAGAGACAGGGAGACACACAGGGACAGACAGAGGACAGTCAGGGGTGGACTCACATAAAGAGAGGGACAGATAGAGTGAGACTCAGAAGAAGGTGTCTTTCCAAAGGGGACTCAGAGAGCAACTTAATGTGAGGAACGAGGAACCCCACTGAGACAGACACTAACCAGCACCCTTTCTCTGTGGCAACTGAACACCATGTGGATGGATGATCTTTGCAACCTGAATGGCCTGGACCCTCTGTGGGTGAGTGTGAACATCTACACCTTCTCAGATGCATGCATTTCTTGATCATCTATAGGTGGACATTCCCTCTGTTAGCATAAACATCTGCATTCTGTGGGTGAGTGTGAACATCTAGACCTTCGGTAGTTAGCTTGAACATCTGGACTCTCTATGGGTGAATGTGAACATCTAGAGCTTCCCTCAGTTAGCGTGAACATCTGGACTGATTATGGATGAGTGTGAACATCTAGACCTTCTTTCAGTTAGCTTGAACATCTGGACTCTCTATGGGTAAATGTGAACATCTAGACCTTCCCTCAATTAGCTTGAACATCTGGACTCTCTATGGGTGTATATGAACTTTTGGACCTTCTCTGAGTAAGCATGGACATCTGGAATTTCCTGGTGTGAATATGAATGAAAAGCATTTTCGAAGCCAATGTAAACATCTCAACCTTCTCTGAGTCACCTTGAACATATAGACCTTCTTTGAGTTAGCATTGACATTCAGCTGTCTATGTGTGAGTTAACACACTCTGTGGGTGATTGTGAACATTTGGACAGACACACCAAGAGCTGACAAACTCCTAGGAGAAGAGCCAGATGAGCCCTGGATGTTATACCTTTCATAAGGCCACTAGCAGTCTAGTGCTTAATTAATGAAGTGTAATGTTGAAGTACAAGGAGAAGCTATACTTGGTGGACTTTAGACATGTGAAGACTGGTCAGTCCAGGGCACTAACTGACTTATCAATAACCGTAGGTAATGAAAGTTTCCTATGTGCACATTAGTGCGGGATGTATGGTCAGTACAACTAAGGATATCTATCTGTTTAAATGCAAATTAAACATTGCTTTTTCTGTTTGTACTGAGGTCTGAGTCATATTCATTCTGTGCTGGCTCTCTGTACAGCCAAATCTCAGACTTCAAGTTTTACTGAACTTCTCGTTCACTGTGATCTACTGCAGCAATATTCTCATATTCAAGATTAATAATGTAACAGCAGTGGCATTTTTATTTATTTCTTTGAATTACAGTAATTACTATAACCATTCAAATAAATGAAACTAATGTATGTAATGATACAATTGATCACGAAGGGTCTTAAAACACTCATATAGTAATCAAGCACAATTCCCTGCATCCACGCCAAACCCTTAGAGAGTTACATCTGAGTTTGGTGCTATTTCAAAACCATTTTAGTAGAGAAAACTGGACCCATAAAACGGAGTAGCTGTACTTTCTAGTTCCAGTTGTTCTTAGTTGCCCTTTAAGGTTGCTCGTGCCGAAAACACAAAACCTCGCTGGGTCTCCTAAGAGGCAGCGTCTCTTTAGAGCAAAGCCCAAAGAATCTCGCCACAGTGTGTCTGCTCTACACGTCCTGAAATCTGGCACCGACTTCAGACAGAACTATTACCGTCTGTCGAGTGGTGAAGCCAGACACTGCCAGTGATGGGGCAGAGCAGTGTTCTGCCAACACACCTGCCCGACTGCACTCACTCTCATTGGACAAGCATGCCGCTGGCCACACCTCATTGGATATGTGGTGTAGGCTGTCCCCGCCCCCAATTCCCCAACAACACTTTCTCACCTAGCATCCTGTCCTTAAATCTGCACACATATTTTGCCAGCTAAGCACAACATTTTCATTTAGTTTCATAACCTATATGACTATCAAAGTTAGCCAGCAAGCTCAAATCCATTGAGATGCAAATTCAGCTACCTAGCCTTAGGTCTGTTTTTTCGCGATATAAAGTTTCCCCTCGCAAGCACAGACCTGCACATCGGCCATAATGACTTCATTCCCATCTCACCACCTTAAACACCTCCCTCTTCTACCACAGAAGATGAGGCAGTCGCCTAAAGGAACAGCCTAACCACACAAGCATGTATGACCAACCAAGCAACTGAACCGAATTACTCCAAACTGCCGCATCACTACTTAACAGTCAATTCTACCGCGAATGCCACAGGTGGTGATTCTTTTTTCAGAACAATAAAGTATGGCCATGAAAAATGCCCTTATGCATTAATTGGGGCATCTCATGCCAGAGGGGACACTTTTTGCTGTACAGATACCCTGAGTTAAAGGAACTGGGAACAACATACACAAAATCAGGCATACAGACTCTACACCTAGCTAAATGTTTGTGTTTTTCTGAATTTTCCACTAATGTTTACTTTTTAAGATTACTTAAGATATCAATGCTTCATTTGTTTGTGTCCTGTCCACTCACTAACTGCAGTGATAATTACAGTCGTGTTCAGCTTGACACCATGCCGTGAAGCTCCACGCCTGGCACGTAGTACTCGGGGAACTCCACCTGCACTCTGCCCGTGTTGATAACGTGCTTTTAGCCTCGCTGTAATTTCACCAGTGAAAAGCCACAGTCACAGGACTCCCAGGCATAAAGAACCAAAGCGGGTTTGAGAGGGAGCTGCGAGAAGCATTTGTGCTGCTATTAATACGGTTTGGCTCAGCCTGCCAGTCTGTGGTTTGACAGCTACACAGCAGAGAGACTCACATCCCTCTAGGTGTAAAATGACACAACCCAGGTACTGTCAGGTGTGCGGCTCAGTGGATTAGGGTCAGGGGCCAGTGATAAGAAGGTCACTTGTTCAAATCCCAAGCTCAGCAGAGTGACTTCGCCTTAAGCATGGCTCTTAACTCCCAATCACTCCAGGGTCCAGCTGACCCCATCCTCCTAAAATATGCATGTCACCTTAAATAAAAGTGTCAGCAAACTTTAGGCAAGATCTTCCAGCTTGAACTACCTTCTCTTATTCAAAGCTAATCTTTGTGAACTTGGCAGGAACGTTTTTAGTATTGTACGTTTTTCAGTTGGTAACCCTGGGAAGGTTAATACCTGTTTCAGCTCGGGCCGAGTCGGCCATTCTGCTTCCACTTGTGCAGGTAAGCTCCAGTGAAAGCTCCCAGCCACATCTGGTGGGCCACTGTGTGGGGACCGCGGAGCTTCCCACGAGTTCACTGTCCTACACGCAACAGGGAGCTCTCCAGTGACAGTCAACCTATTGGGCGACATAGGCAGCCGCCTAGGGTGTCATCCTCTGAGGGGAAGCCGACTTAGCCAGCCAGTTTCACTTTGTCTCGGAGAGGGGATGTCGGTGGTGAAGCACCACATGGACATCGACTGGTACGGAGGCTCTTGGTGAAGCACAGCTGTGTGGGACTCACTGTGCTCCAGAAGGGTATGGGTTCTAAGCCCAAAACCTGCTCCATAAGCAGGGAGTGTCTACGTCCTGAGGCTCACGAATTCATTAGCCGTATATCTGACACTCGTTTTCATCCACCGGCTCTGTTTCAGGACTGGAACCGGACCTGGTACACTCACAACCCGGACCTGACCCAGTGCTTCCAGCACACGGTGCTGGTGTGGGCTCCCTGCATCTACCTCTGGGTGTGCGCACCCTTCTACATGCTCTACCTCTGCTGCAATGATCGCGGATACATAGAGCTGACCAACCTGTGCTGGGCCAAAATGGTGAGTTGGTAAAAGAGGCAGGGCTAAAAACTATTACAGCAGGACGGTGTCCCATCATAGCGTCTATGGGACCCAGTCACCGTAGATACTGCTCAACCACATGAGCTGAAACCTGCAATACTCACATCTACCAGCAGGTGTGCTGTTTTTCTAATTTTACTCGAACTCTAATGGCATGTCAGAAAGTAGGGATGGGCATTCGAATAAATTTTCTTAATCGATAATCGGGAAAATTTACGATCAATTATCGATTAATCATAATGTTTTATATATTGTAGCGTGCGGGATCGCGAGTTATATCTATGCATTGTTATGCAGAGTATCTTTGCACTCATTCGGTACATTATATTGTAAAAAGAAACGCGAGTAGCCAGTGCGTATGGAAGCAAGGTATTCTGCAGATTAAACATTTTCGATAGTGACAAAGAACTGATGAGTGCATGTTAAATTGCTGTTGTGTTTTCTAAATAATGAAAAAACAAAAGGCTTGTCCTCCCTTGGAACTTCTGCGCGACTTTCAGCAGCGCTACAACAATAATTTTCGATGGAAAATACAGAATATACAAGAAAGCATGTTTTTCCATTATGAAATCTTTAATAATGAACAAAACATATTCCAAAAATCTTCTTAGTTGCCTTGTTTAAACAAAAAACAGCACTCAAATAGGCAGCGGTGCCTGAGGCTCTGAGCTAAAACTCTCCACATTCAAATACACTTATTTATAAAATTAACTCACGCCAGCCCTATAATGATTTTTATTTAAAAAAATATATATAAGCATGCATGTTAACATGCTCGTTAGTGAGACGTGAACACAGCGTAGTTACGATGAGTCCCGCCGCTGAAAACACCCGCTCTACAAATAGCAGGTACTGGCTTGAGGTGATGGAAGGCTGAGAGGAGGATTTATTAATCAGCGTCGGGTGCGCGCTGCTGAAATAGTACATCATCGGAGATGTTGTAGGTATATACAATTTTGCAACTTATACAATGAACTTCGTTATTTTTTACTTCAAAATGGTCCCACACCAAACTTACATATTTGCGCATAAATTAATTGCGCCCTCGGCTGATTGCTGCCACGTAGTGAAACCCATTGCATTGCTTCAGTGTAAGGTAGACACGAACGTTATCGATCAAATCAAATTCCACTTGATCAACAAAATTCTTAACGATCAATGAATCGATAATCGATTAATTATGCCCATCCCTATCAGAAAGCAAATCATTATGCGTTGATTCCAGTCCTCGGTTTATTCTTTTACTCAGGTCCTGGGGCTTGCCCTGGCCTCTTTTGGCTTTGTGGAGTTCTTCTACATCCTACTGGAAAAGAACCAGGAGATCCAGAAGCACATTGTGTTCCTCTTGAGCCCTGTGATCCGCAGCCTTACCATGGTAATGCCCACTGACCTTTTCTGAGTCATTTATAACACCTCCAGAAGGATCTTTCTCATTAAGCCTTTTGCTAGCCACAGACTGCTTCATATGGTTGCCAGTTAGCCTTAAAAACATCTATGACAGGTTCAGATATGTAGATATGGACCCTTGGGTACACGAAGGTCACATTCTGTACCTATTTGAGAACCTCTTTAAAAAACGCGTCTCATCCAGCTGGAGACCACAGACAGAAGCTGTTTTTATTTA
The DNA here is from genome assembly GCA_026780845.1 of Petrocephalus sullivani. Taxonomy (NCBI): domain Eukaryota; kingdom Metazoa; phylum Chordata; class Actinopteri; order Osteoglossiformes; family Mormyridae; genus Petrocephalus; species Petrocephalus sullivani. The sequence goes on along the minus strand of JAODKM010000004.1, from coordinate 24,522 downwards.
CCGAACAAAACCACGGGAATATTTCTGCAGGGAGTGAGCTGAAGGGACAGTCGCTTATAGTTTTCCCTGTCTACTCACAAAAGATAAAAATGTCACAAGTTTCACATATTTGGAGACCCAGACTAAAATTGAAAATGTAAAAGATAAAACTGTACTACAGACTTGTATGTATCTTTAGGAACATCAGGAGCACGACGCAGGTATCACTTGGATTGGTGCTTCTTAAACCGGGGTCCTCAGGGACCCCCAGACAGTGACATGTTTTTGCTGGAGTAGTTGGGAGGGAGCAAAAAAATGGACCGTCTTGGGGTCCCTGAGGACTGGGTTGAGAAATACTGATGTGGATAATAACACAGACATTATGTGCCAGTGGTGGCATAAACGTTAGGCAAGTTCACTTAGGATTGAAAGGTTGCTGGTTTGAATCCCTGACCAGCAAGGTAGCACTGAGGTACTAAGCACTACTTCCCGGGTGCTGAATTAACTGGCCTGTCACATGTAGGTTAAATGCTGAGGTCACATTTTCTTGTGGTGTGTCAACAATGACAATTAATCATCTTCATCCTGTACCATCTCTATAAGCAGTGAGTAATCCTTCAGAGTACTAAAAATATAAGCCCTTATTTTTCATCCTTTGTTTACTTCTTCATATCAAAGAGCCCCATACCATCTGCTGTACTATTATGGTCTGTTTATGGTCTGATTAAATGAGCTATGAATTTCCCTAATGGTTGCTCCGCAAACTGCTACCAGGCCGGTTCAGAGGAAGCTCTGCCAGTGCCAACACCCCCACCCCCCCACATCTCTGAAGTCTGTACCGCCACATGGCTGACATCTCTCCCACCCCCCACCCCCGCAGGTCCTGACCATCACCACCGTCCACCTGGAGAGGACCAAGGGCTGTCGCTCATCCGTCGTCCTCTTCGTCTTCTGGCTACTGGCGGTGCTCTGCTCCCTGGTGCCGCTGAGGGCGAAGATCCAGCTCGCCATCCAGGAGGTGAGAGGTTCCAAGCCCTCCCAAACTCGGCCTATTAGAAAGCGGGGCTGTGGCTTTGACTTTGACCTGCGGTCACACTTGTGGGACTTTCCCCAGACTCTCCAGAATCTGCCTTCCCATCCCGGGGCTTTTCCAGTGCTGCCTGAGGGAGGCCCTGGCCGGTGTTGCTGCAGTTTTCCGTTCCAGTTTTCCCATTCCCACGGCTCCCCTCCCATTCCTTCCTGTTTGTGCTCCTTCATCGCCCTCTAATCTGGCTCTGTTCATCTCCCAGCTCTGTCCTGGCCTCATTGCTG
>JAODKM010000004.1:7818-23132 GCA_026780845.1 Petrocephalus sullivani | reverse complement strand
CCCCTCCTTCCTTGTTGGCCCCCCTCCCCCCCCTCTTATCCGGCCTTGGTCCACCCCCCGGCCCTCTCCGGCCCTCTTGGGGGGGGGGGGGGGGGGGGGGCACAGGCCACAGGTCAATCAGCACCCTATCACTTGGCACTTCCCCTCTTCACCCTTTCCAGTTTCTTCCAAAGAGGCGTCCCCCGGGTCATCTGCATTAGACAAGCAAGCCGGCTTTAAGAACACATACAAACAGGGACACACACATGTGCCTGGCATGCCATAAATAGCTGTGCACATTCTCAGTGACACTTGGGCCTTTTTACATACACATTCCTTATACTTTTGCAACCCGGCCTGATAAGTCAAGACGTGAGAACGTGGCACTGGGTTCATAATCACCCCACCTGTACTGACTGTAGTCCAGTGCGATCCAGACTTAGAGGAAGGCCTCTGTATGCCAAACCTATGAGAGGTCGAAGGTGTCAGCCAGACTACGCGCTAAATGCCTGCCTTTGTCAAGCTCGACCGCGTCGATGTGTCTGCAGAGAATCAAGCATGTGGCGATCCACAGCTGGCTCGTCAGGCTGTGGGAGGAAGCATCGCAGCACTAAGAAAAGGCTGCAATGCATTCTGGGACCTTGGCTTGAACAACTCCGGGTACAAAGAGATGGGCTAACGATAACCTGTGGCCCTCAGTGGTAACTGCACAGCACTTAGATACAGCGTAATGAGAATCCCTACATTGTCCGTCTTTTGGCACACAAGCTGTTTCTTCGGGGTCCTTAGGTGCGGAGTTCACCACGTAGCTCGGTTTAGTCCATAATAAGCTGACCTACATATTCTGGCCACGCGCGCCAGCTGTGCCTGTTTAGTCTGCGGCCGGCGTGAGGTCGCCCTCCGTCACGTCCCCCTGGGGCCGCCTTTGTCCCGCAAGGACTTCCAACTCTCCCCATGGAGGGCCTGTTTACCGGGGGTAACGGTTTTAGCTGGTGTTGCTGTGGGGGAAGTGGGTGCTTGAGACACTGTTTGGAGAAACCCGGTGGCCTGTAGTCGGGAGCGAGCACCAGGGCTAACGGACACCCTCCAGAGTTTAATATAGCCACTGGTTTTCGAGTTGCTCCGATAGTAGATGATGTTTGTAGCCACAGGTTCTTAATTTATAGATAGCGTGACTGGGAAGTGTGACAACCTCGCACGCGGAACTCATTTACGTATATAGACATATAGAGCCGGTGTGCTGCATGTTTGTGCCCCTCACACCCCAAACGGGCCTCGTGAATCACCGGCTCTGGCAGCAGGCCACGCCGTGCGAGCGGCGGCGAGTCACAAGATCAGCGAATTGCAGCAGACTGTTAAAAGGAAACCCATATCGCAGCCCACTCACATGGGTCTGAGGTTTTGGCGCGTTGTAGCATAAGGCGTTAATCACCCCCTAAGATCCGCTGCACAGCGGCTGCGGCGGGAGGGGGGGGGCAGGAAATGAACCGATTTGATGCGATGATGAGGAGTGTTGGGCGGGACCTTTGTGGTGATGGGCCTGGCAGGAGAAGGGCCCAGACACTGGTCAGTATAGTGTCTAAGTTTTCACTGCTTTCTAATGAGTAACGGGGCTTCGCGGAAGAGTGTCGCATGCTTTGCGGTGTGGAATTTCACTTATCCGCAAGGAGATACACACGTTTTTTTTTTTCTTTTGCTGTAGTTGTTTTAACGTTTGTTTCATGTGGGGCTTTTCCAGTCTGGGACAAAAACCTCATTCTTGTTGCAAACCTATTGCCGGGACTCTTTAGAAAACAGAATGCTGGTACGAATAGAGACAATCGTCAATTCCCTATTGGTTTCAGGAAAATGAAATTTAAGAAAATGAAAACAACTATAAAATAACAAATGGAGAATGAAGTTGGCATTGAAAACTTTGAGATGCCAGAGCAGAAACCACAGTTGTACCCCTAGGGAGGCGACGCACAAGCCCTTTAAAACATGCACAGTTGTATAAAGATGTAATTACAAGCTAAGAAAGTCTTTCTGCAAATATTTACAGAGCTATTCTTCATGGTGCATATCACCACAGCCAATAAAGTAAAGTTAAAGCACGTTACTAGGCTAATGAGGGCGGCTGTTACCTCACCCTAACTTAGCCTTTGAGCACAGCTCAATGTCCTGTCTCAGCCAATCAGCACAAAACCGCTGTCGGACCTAATGACCATAATCTTGCTGCCTCAGCCAATGAACATCATCTTGACACCAAGTTCTGGCAATGAGCAGAGTTTTGTGTACTGTTTATGCGAATGAGCACTTTCTGCATTGACTTATGAGCTCTGTCTTGTTCCCCTTGCGCCATAGGACTTCTCGGTGGACGTCCTGCGCTATCTGGCCTTCTTCTGTTACTTCTCCCTCCAGACGGCCCAGATGGTCCTCATCTGCTTCTCGGACCAGTGCCCTGGTACCGCTAAGCCGGTCTCTGTCAAGGTGTGCTGATCCCCACTTGTGCATGACTCCACCCCACTAGGAGTGGTCCTCAACAAATCTGTATTTGTTGTTTACAGAATCCTTGCCCAGTCCAGGATGCATCTTTCCTGTCGAAGGTTCTCTTCTGGTGGTTCACAGGGTGAGCAACTTCTGTTATGACAACAACAATAACAAAAACATCATCAACAACAATAACAACAGGCAAGCAGTGCCAAAATGTGGGGCTTCCAGTTAACCACATCCTTTCGGCAGCTATCTTTCCCTGATTCCAACGTGTGACCTGCAGACTGGTGGTGAAGGGGTACAGGCGACCCCTCCAGGTGGAGGACCTGTGGACCCTGAGGCAGGAGGACACGTCCGGGCACATCATCTCTGGAATGAAGGAAGCCTGGACTGAGGAGTGTGCCAGGCTTCAGCAGTAAGACTCGCCGTGGCTGCGCCATCCCATCTTCTCATAAAAATCCAATACCCATTGCCAGGGTAACGGCTGCTTGCCAATCAGTAATCAGACCTAGTCATCATTTTAGCAAAAACATGTCTAAGCAGAATTCAGAAGCAACAGGTAATTAAAACAGACAGTAAAGGGGATATATTTCATACCTTCTGGGTTGTTCAGGCTGGAACCATATTCTCCATTTTTGAGGTTAATGCTTCTTCAATTCATAAACATTAACACGACGCACCGCGCAAATTAATTAATATTCCGGATCAGAGACAGCAATGGCAAATTTGAATATTGTGTCCACTTGCAGGCAGGAGGGGGTGCTGCACATTGGTGCACCTCCGGGCTCCAGGCTGGCAGAGCAAGCCCAGCTCCTCAGGAAGCTGCAGAAGGAGCAGAGCTCGGGGCTCCGCCTGCTGCGCACCCTCGCCCGGAGCTTCGGGCCACGCTTCCTGTTGGGGGCGCTGTGCCTGGTGGCCCATGATGCCTTCTTGTTCTCCATTCCACAGGTGCTCAGGTGAGATGGAACGCAGGGCTGCTGTCACGTTTCATTCCCACTCATTGACCCATGGATGACCAAGAGATTGCGGGGAGGGGGATCAAGACACCGTCATCAGACTAGGCTGGCTGGCTGCAGTAAAACGGCATGTGGCTGCAGGTGTACTAGGCTTTGCTGGTGTATGCTACTATATGCTAGGCTCTGCTAGGGTATGCTAGGCTCTGATAGGGTATGCTAGGCTCTGGTAGGCTCTGATAGGGTATGCTAGGCTCTGGTAGGCTCTGATAAGGTATGTTAGGCTCTACATGGGCATCCAAGGCTCTGCTAGGGCATCCTAGGCTCTGATAGGGTATGCTAGGTTCTGCTAGGATATGCTAGGCTTTGATAGGGTATGCAAAGCTCTGCTGGGCTCTGATAGGGTATGCTAGGCTCTGCTAGTGTATGCTAGGCTTTGCTAGGCTCTCATAGGGTACGCTAGGCTGTGGTAGGGTATGTTAGGCTCTACAAGGGCATCCAAGGCTCTGCTAGGCTCTGCTATGGCATCCTAGGCTCTAATAAGGTATGCTAGGTTCTGGTAGGCTCTGAAAGGGTATGCTAGGCTCTGATAGGGTATGCTAGGCTTTGATAGGGTATGCTAGGCTCTGATAGGGTATGCTAGGCTCCCATGTCACAGGGACATGGCAAATTCCTCCTCACATCAGCATCATTTTGCAGCCCTCAGAACTGAGCATAGGAACAACCCCCCCCAGGCTTCAAACCCTTGTACTTCTCCTGGTTATACCTTGCTGGTGTTACACTCCACAGCCTATTGCTGGGATTCATGAGGGAGCAGGGCGCCCCCTTGTGGAAAGGCTACTTCTACGCTGCGGCCATGTTCGTGCTGTCCTGCCTGCAGTCGCTGTTCCGCCACCAGTACATGTACGCCTGCTTCACCGTGGGCATGAGAGTGAAGACGGCCGTCATGGGGCTGGTCTACAGGAAGGTGCGTCTTCACGGGGAGACGGGTGGGAGGCCTTGTGTCCCAGAAGCTGACACATTGACTTTTCTCTCATATCCCCTTCCCCCCTAGTCTCTGGTGATGAACAGTGCCGCACGCCGGACTTGCACTGTGGGAGAGATCATCAATCTGGTGTCTGCCGACACTCAGAAGCTCATGGATTTTGTTGTGTACTTCAGCGCTATCTGGATCGCTCCGGTGGAGATTTCCCTGTGCCTCTTCTTCCTCTGGCAGGTAAACCTTCTCTCCACCCCAACCACTGGGACTGTGCTTATGAAGACTAGCGGAGGTTTGGGAGGAAGGGCAAAGGGGGCCCTTTGCCATCAATGTCAAGCGTGGTCCAAAATGCTGAGGGTGGAGAAAGCGGCTCTCCCACCCCCCACAAAATACCCGTGACAACCCAGGCAGTGTCTCAGCAGACGCCTCTCTCTCTCTCCCCCTACAGCAGCTGGGTCCGTCTGCCCTGGCCGGAATCGCCGTCGTCATCCTCATCTTCCCCCTGAACGGCTTCATCGCCAAGAAACGGAGCAAGCTCCAGGTATGGCCGCCATCACCCCCCCTCCCCCAGAGACCCAGCCAGAGGGGGGGGGGGCTAGGCCGATGTCCCGCAGCACGCTCCCTTGCGTCCCAACGCCATCCCGTTTTAGCTGGTGTTCCGCAGCTGGGTCTCATAAAACCGGGGCGTCTAGTGAGCTGCCAGGCTGCCCTGTGGGCTGCGTGTGTATTTTTCATCCCACAGCTTCCCCATTTTGCCCTTTTAAAAAAATAACAGCCACAGATGACTTATAAAAAATTAATTTCTTATTTATAGTACTTCAAGCAACAGGCAGGAAGTCTGTGCTTTAAATTGGAAATGCTAATTATAATTAGTTTTAATTACCATCCTGGCTTCCTTCATTCCCTTCCCCCATTCTATCCCTCGGCCCTCTAACCCAGTGTTCCCCAACCCAGTCCTCAAGGACCACCGAACAGTCCACGTTTCTGCTCTCTGGATGAAGCAGAAATGTAGACTGTCTGGCAGGGAGCTGGGAGGGACCAAAAATGTGGACCGGGTTGTGGAACCCAGTAGAGCCAAGAAACACTGGACAGGATTCTGGTCCATTGCAGCAAACACACATCTACACACGCATCATCTTTTTTTGATACATGGAAACTCCTACAATGATTCCTGCCCCTGACTGTTCTGTGTGGGGTTTCAACTCTTCCTCAGGAGATCCAGATGAAATTCATGGACCGCCGTATCAAGCTCATGAATGAGATCTTGAGTGGAATAAAGATCTTGAAGTTCTACGCCTGGGAAAAGGCCTTTCTGGGCCAGATCCTGGAGCACAGAGAGAAGGAGCTGGGCGCGCTGAAGAAATCTCAGATTCTCTACTCCATATCTCTCACCTCCTTCAACTCCTCCTCTTTTCTCGTAAGACTATTTTTCATTTCCTTCATAGACTCTTTTATCCAGTGACTACAGTTTACAGTTTTATATACTGATTTATGGCTATATAACTTTATATAAGTCAAAGTTATATAACTTTAGGTATATAACTTTACTGAACTTACTTTACTAATAAAGGTATCATTTACTCATATCAGCAGGAGTGATACCGTGATAAATCCTCCACCACCATGTAATCTGCTGTTCTTTACTGCAGTATGAGGACTTCCATTACTCTCTGATCATGGCTAAAATGTGGGACCCTGGACCTGTCTGTACTCTCCCCTCAGATGGCCTTCGTCATGTTTAGTGTCTATGTGTTGACCAACTCCAAGAACGTGCTGGACGCCCAGAAGGTCTTTGTCACCATGGCACTGATCAATATCCTCAAGACACCACTGAGCCAGCTGCCCTTTGCCATCAGCACCACCATGCAGGTGAGGTCCAAGGCATCAGTCAAGGTGTGCTCATCAGAGAATCAATCGTCATACAACGTCCACTAAATGAGCCCTAATTAAAGAGCACCAATCAGAAAACAAGTCAAAGAATGCTAATGTAAGAGCGCTAGTCAAAGAACACAACTTAAAGAGTGTTAATATGAAAGTGCTATTTAAGGAATGCTAGTCAGACAGTGCTACAGAAGAGCATTAGCCAGCAGCACCCAGCAACCACAATCACCGGCTGAATTCAGCTGTAGATAAAACCACCAGGGAGACGGAGGGCACTAAACATTTTCTGCATTTCAGGCTGCGGTCTCGCTGCGGCGCCTTGGGAAATTCCTTTGTCAGGAGGAGCTGAAGTCAGATGCTGTGGAGAAGGTGCCCGGCACTCCTGGTGAGAATGAGGAAGAGACATCAGAAAGCATCTCATATGACAGAAACAGGCAACAGTTTCCACAGCTTGACATAACGCTGGCCCGCCACCTTAAACGGGACAAGCGGTTTCAGAAAAAGGATGGATGCACATAATGATGCTTGAAAGCATTTCTGAGAATGTATTACAATGACATTAACAATACTGTGATAGAGAGCTGGTCTGAATCAGAAGTCTACACAGGCCATTCCTTGCTAAAAGTATTTGCTAGTGCCAGCAGTGCAAAAAAAAATCATAGCCGAGGTAACAGCACGGTTGAGGTAAAAGCCACCATACAATCAAAATAGTCCACAGGTCTCCAGACAACCTCAAGCAAAAGAACCAGTAATTTTCAACAGTAAACTATTTAGATATCTTGCTTTCACAGACAGTTAGTGCTTTTACAGATTAACCAAAAAAATCTGCTATATCTCAAGATGTGTACCATTTCCTTATTTACCTAGTAGAAATGTCTTTTGTTCAGAAAATTGTGCCGAAAATAATTGCCTAGTTATTTTTTGAAGGGTGGCCTTTAACTATTGTGACATTTTCTATGTATCTGATTCAGGTGGAGGTGGAGTGACAGTAGAAAATGGTACTTTCAGCTGGACTAAAGAGGGTCCCCCTTGTCTCAAGAGGTGAGTCCCACAAAGAGGAACAACTGGTCTGGTAGATGCAAAAGATTTAATGTTAGTTTCTTGCAAGAGATCAATGTGGTGGAACTTTAATTCAGCCTTAAAATTTGCTGTCAGCACCAGATAAAATCTGAATGTTTGTAAGGGATTGCATGACATTCTATAGTCCTAAGACTTCTTATGTTCTAAAGCAGGGGTCTCAAACTCCAGTCCTGGAGGGCCGGAGTCCTGTGTAGCTTAATTCTTTCCCTGTTCAATCACAAATGAGTGTGCTCAAGTGCTGTGAGGTAATTAGCTCAGTGAGGGTAAACCCAAAAATGTGCAGGACTCCGGCCCTCCAGGACTGGAGTTTGAGACTGTTCTAAAGTGTTCTGCAAGGTCTGTGTGTGCAAGACGGTTCAGGGCGTCCAGGTGAATTGGCACAGAGCCATGCCTCTATAGCCGGGAGAGCGTGCTACACCTTCACGGATCTTTCCGATGCCTCCGGTCGCAGGATCAGTGCCCTTGTGCCGGGGGGCTCCCTGGTGGCGGTGGTTGGTCATGTGGGTAGCGGGAAGTCTTCCCTGCTCTCAGCCTTGCTTGGAGAGATGGAGAAGAGAAGTGGCCGTGTCTATGTGCAGGTGCGTCACTGCGATTGCTCTTTGGCTTAGCAGACGCTTATGCCAAAAGGCCCCTCGTGCAACTTAAAACCTTCCACTCAGGTAGGTTTTATTAAAAGGTGCACGGCTCAAATTTGGAAGGACGGTAGCAGGATGTAGGAAAGATTTTTATACCAAGGACTTGCTGTGGGCAGGGAATAGTCCAGGCCGCAAAAAGACCTGGTCTTTGGCACCCATTTCTCACAGTCGGGGTTTCAGCTTATACGCTCCAGATTTCGAAATCGTGAATTTCCCCATAAGATCTTTGATATGTCGCAGGTTGGGCAAAAGAAGTTACGTTTTTTGGGAGTTTTGCGAAAGCCGCAGTTGGCACATGAAGGCCAGCAGATTACACACAAAAAGTTCAGTAACTCATAAATGCATTAAAAAAACATATTCAGCGCTAGTTTGGAGGATGCCAAGTGCATTTACGGCAGCCTGTCGCATGATATCTCGCAGTGATCTCAGAATCTTGCATTTCTTCACTCAGTTTGCATGCTTCGCTTGTCAAGGGGACTGAAGGAACCAAAAACTTTTATGTGACTTTTCCAGAGGACAGGGTGCCTGTGCCCCGACCCCCGCGATGTGGAAGGGTTCGACTGTACATTGACATCAAATAAAATAAAAAATTTCATTCATACCTTTCACACAGCTTGATCCACTTTGTCAGACTCACTAGCAAGAAGAACTAAGAAGACCTTCAGTGATTCCCTTAGGTGAAATCTTTACTGAGCAGAAACAATACACCAACACCTTGTTGGGACCCTTCCCCTTTCGCCGTGGTGAACTCTGTTGGGAACCTTCCCATTCTGCTCCGTTGGTCTGCTTATCTCCAGTGTCTGTTCAGTGATTCTCCATGAGCTTCGTGCAATGCTCTGCAGTCTACATGCTAGGAATCTTTACACTTCACAACACACCATTATTTAGTCTCATCACCCTTCTTTAAATAAATTTGTCTGTTGGTTCCTTCCAGGGCTCTGTGGCCTACGTGCCCCAGCAGGCCTGGATTCAGAATGCATCCCTGCGGGACAACATCACCTTTGGGCTCGAGAGGAAGGAGAGCTGGTACCAGCAGGTGGTGGAGGCCTGCGCTCTTAGGCCTGACCTGAAGATCCTGCCTGCTGGGGACTCCACTGAAATTGGCGAAAAGGTAAGGCCACTGAGGTTCCTGACTTGTTTTAGCAAACTTGTTCTTCTGTGTCCCTCGAGTGTGACGCTGGGGTTGATGCTAGCTCGGCTTCACCACAGGGCTTGAACTTGTCCGGGGGACAGAAACAGCGGGTGAGCCTGGCGCGTGCCGTCTACAGGAAGACCGATGTTTACCTGCTAGATGACCCTCTGTCAGCAGTGGATGCCCATGTGGGCCAGCACATCTTCGATAAGGTCATTGGGCCCAAAGGCCTTTTGAAAGACAAGGTACTTTCCTCAAACACTTGCCCATACACAGTGTATTAATTAAATTATGTTCAGGATGAGAGTGCTCTGAGTCTTGTTTGACAGACTTGTGTGTTTCTGTGATTGTCCACACAGACGCGCATCCTGGTGACACACGGCCTGAGCTTCCTGCCACAGGCCGACCTCATCCTGGTCATGGTGGATGGCGAGATCACAGAGACGGGCTCGTACCCGGAGCTGCTCGGCCGCCAGGGCGCCTTCGCGGACTTCATACACGCCTTTGCTAGCACTGGTGTTGAGCACAGAGAGAACTCTAGCTGCCAAGGTGGGGGGAACCCCGTCGCCCCCCAGAGAAGTTCCGATCCCTTCGCTGAGGAAATAACATTTTCAAACGTTTCATTTTGTGACACATGGCAGGTACCAGGAAGTCTTCCTCCGGGCTCAGCATGGCCGACACCATGTTCGTTTCTAGAGACCTTTCCCAGGAACAGCTTATTAGGTACATATTGTTAGATATTATAAGAGTACTAATGGCTTTCTGGTCTCAACAGCCACCCCGACATGTAAATAATTAAATCGTGTATTTCTGTTCCCCTTCAGTGGTGATATGGGCAGTACCAGCTTGCAGAACGTGGACTCTATATCTAACACTGACTGGGATCAAATCAATGAGGATTTGGGCAAACTGACCGTGGGAGACCAAGCCCATACTGGAAGGGTGGGTTCATTAGTCATGTCAATTGGTTTTATTGTTATATTAAGAATAATAATTGAAAACTTTCAGTTGAAATGTGGGTAGTATTTTTATTACACAACTATATTGGATTCACAAATTAATGATAAAAGCCCGGTAATAACCCTGGAACTTTGTTCCGGATCTTCACAGGTGAGACTGGAGATGTACGTGGATTACTTCAGGACCATCGGTTTGATGCTCATCCTGCCAATCATCTTCTTGTACGCCTTCCAGCAGGCTGCTTCCTTAGCCTATAATTACTGGCTCAGTTTGTGGGCCGATGACCCCGCAGTCAACGGCACTCAGACAGACACAGACTTGAAGCTGGGGGTCTTCGGGGCTCTTGGAGTCGCACAAGGTCGGAAAAGCCTTCTATTATACACAGCATGCCTTCAAGGACCCAGAGGAGAAAGAAGGACTACCAGATGTTGACCTACTGTTTGTCCTACTTATTTCAGGACTTGCAGGTTTTGGTACCATGGTGGCCATCACTGTAGGAGGAATCATCGCCTCTCGCTACCTTCACCTGGACCTCCTGAACAATGTCCTGTTGTCACCGATGTCCTTCTTTGAAAGAACACCCAGCGGCAACCTCCTCAACCGCTTCTCCAAGGAGGTGGACGCCATTGACTGCATGATTCCCGATGGGCTGAAGATGATGCTCGGCTACCTGTTCAAGCTGCTGGAGGTCTGCATCATCGTGCTTCTGGCCATGCCCTTTGCAGCACTCGTCATCCTGCCCCTCAGCCTCTTCTATGCCTTCATCCAGGTATGCCTTAGATGTTGGACCAACTGGAACGAACTCTAATAATTTATACATGGCTTTACCCAGTGGGGTTTCTAACCGCAAGGCTCCTGGTAGAGATTACTTGAATGCAGACTTTTGATCCCACTATTTACCCAAACTCACTGAGGAAGTTGACACTTTACCATCAGCATACCATCACTTTACCATAGCTGGAGGTCCATCCTCCTCTTTGCTCTAGAGTTTCTATGTAGCGACGTCCTGTCAGCTGCGTCGCCTGGAGTCTGTGAGCCGGTCTCCCATCTACACTCACTTCAACGAGACCGTGCAGGGGGCCAGTGTGATCCGAGCTTTTGGAGAGCAGCCCAGATTCATCCAGGAGGCCAACTCCAGAGTCGACCGCAACCAGACGTCCTACTTCCCCCGATTTGTGGCCACCAGGTTAGAGCTGTGAAAACTGTGAGGCTTGGAAATCCTTCCTGTCGTTCATTCGGGCGACTCTGAGATTGAGTCCTAGACCTTGACGTCATTATTCATTACCCAGCTAACCCTTGCTCATTGATGATATTTTGTAGGTGGTTGGCCGTGAATCTTGAGTTCCTTGGCAACGTCTTAGTCCTAGCAGCTTCTATCTTATCTGTTATGGGTAAGGATACCCTGAGCCCAGGAATTGTGGGACTGGCTGTATCTCATTGCTTACAGGTAAGAATGATTTCATTGCTGTTTGTAACCATGTGCAGAAATATGTTTTTGATTAAGGACAGATAATGACATGACATCGTAACCTGCTACAGGTGACAGACATCTTAAGCTGGATCGTGCGCTCCTGGACTGATGTGGAAAACAACATTGTGTCTGTGGAAAGAGTGAAAGAGTATGCAGACACCTTGAAAGAGGCAAGAGTGTCCCAAAATGTGGACTTGTCTCCCAATTCCATGGCATAGCAAGTACTTGAGTATGGAGAGACGTTGTTCTAATGAAACTATAACATTGTTTCCCTCAGGCACCCTGGACAACAGAGAACATTTCTCTCCCAGTGACCTGGCCCCAGGCAGGCACTATAGAGTTTCAGGGCTATGGCCTACAGTACCGCAAGGGTTTGGACTGGGCTCTGAAGGACATCTCTCTGAGCATCCAGGAGAGAGAGAAGGTCTGTATCAGACCACCAAAGAAAATTCCTTGTATGTGACAACGTACTGGCCAATAAACTCCATTCTGATTCTGATTTCTCAAATTGTATCTTAAAAATGAATATTTCCTTCCACACACACCTTTTTTCTCTCATCCCTGCCTAGGTTGGAATTGTTGGAAGGACAGGGGCTGGAAAGTCGTCTCTGGCCCTTGGCATCTTCAGGATCCTTGAGGCTGCAAAGGGGAAGATCTACATCGATGGGATCAACATTGCAGAAGTGGGACTGCATGACTTGAGGTCCCGAATCACTATCATCCCACAGGTACGATGAATAAGCAGGAGCTTTTGTAATTACTCTTTGGCGAGTATGAAGCGCTCAGCAGAAATGGTACTGCAAGATCAGAGTATAAATTTGTATAAACGGAATACAAAAACCCAATGTGTGTGATTGTGTATTAATCCTAGTGTATTGGGGCCATAAAGGCCGAGGTTTATGCGCTCAGGTTTACTCTCACCCCCAGGACCCTGTACTGTTCTCCGGATCGCTGCGCATGAACCTGGACCCCTTCAACCGTTACTCGGATGAGGAGGTATGGAGTGCCCTGGAGCTGGCCCACCTCAAGAGCTTCATCTCCAGCCTGCCTGATAAGCTGGGCCACGAGTGTTCAGAAGGAGGAGAGAACCTGAGGTAGGCCTGTATTCTGCTCCTCCTGCTCTCTGTCGCTCCTCCTGCACGTCCCTCCTCACCTCTCGAACCCAATGTCCCATTCCCTCCCTCTCCTGACCACCAGTCTGGGCCAGCGTCAGCTGCTGTGTCTTGCCCGAGCTCTGCTGCGCAAAACCAAGGTGCTGGTTCTGGATGAGGCCACGGCCGCCGTGGACCTGGAGACGGACAACCTGATTCAGTTGACCATCCGCACCCAGTTTGAGGACTGCACCGTGCTGACCATCGCTCACCGGCTCAACACCATCATGGACTACACCAGGTGAGGAAACTTCAGCATGGATGAGCCACGACACCAGAACCATCATAGGTAGAAACAGATAATAGGGCAAGCAGAATCACTTGAAGAACACCAGGTAGATTCAGATGTAAAGCTCACATACAGTCATCTTACCTCTATTCCTGGATACTCTTTTCCATGTGAATCACGTGCAGAGTCATCGTGATGGACCAGGGTCATATTGTGGAGTTCGGCACACCATCCGGCCTCATCATCCAGCAAGGCCAGTTTTATAGCATGTGCTGTGAAGCCGGACTGGCGTGAGCTCTTTGTTAGTGGGATAGGAATAAGCACCCGCCCTGGAGCTTCCTTCAGCAGAGGGGAAGAGCGCCACCTGGTGTACTGAAGCAGCAACTACGCCGCAAGAACGATACCCTTTGCTGGGGAAGCAATCTTTGCAAATTCTGTTTGAGTTTGTGGTCCCTCTGGCCTCAATGTCAAGGTGATACGAGGGTCAGGGATGGGACTCACATGTATGGTTTGGGGTGACTGTGATCACAGAGCCCTCCTAGATCAGAATCACAGGCTTGAAGTATAAGGAAGGGAAACTGAAAGACCATCACATCATATGATTCGTGTTTTAGAGTACCGTATTTTATGAAATAAAGTGGCAAGATATTTTATAAAGAAATAGCTAGGTACCGTGTTAAGCTATATCATAGGGGGTACCTTAAAACATGCTTTTATAACTCAGCATGGTCTGATTATTAACCGGAAAACAGGGATTCAGGGCAGTGGTTTAATATGCCTGAACACCTGACTGTACAGTTATGTTGAAAACAGTGTATTCAGGGAAGAAAATGTGCAACAAGGGCCAATTTAAAAATGCATGTTCCATTTATAAGACTGAAATGTACATTCTGAATGTATAGACATGATATTTTTCCATTTTTAAATTCCTGTTCCGCAGGCAAGGCAGAGGTACATCTGTGATGCTACAGCCATATGGACGAGGACTGAACAATGTTTTAGGCAATAAAATTGTTTTGTTAAAGTGAGAGTGCAGCATATTAATAGGCCCTAAATGGGGCAGTTTTGCATTAACTGTATGTATATCCGGCAACCGAATATCGTATTTTCCCAACAATAGGCTACAGCTAATACATTAATTTTAAAAACCTGCTGATTGGGTGCGGCTTGCTCAAATGGGGCTGCCTATCGAAAAACATGAAAACGCATTCGATAAAAGACAATCCGATGATTCGTTGAATTTAAATTTACTGCTTACTTAAAAAAATCATAGATAGTGACAATGTTTATAGAGACAGTTGAAATAAGTAAGTCCACAGTTCGAAAAGCATATGAATTATGAATTGTCCAGTAGACTAAAAAATAATCTCAATTAAGAATGATGCCATCATTGGTTCAGTGATGATGTTCTGTCACATGACGCTGCTGCATCCAGCCACGTCTTCACATTCGTCTCTTTCAGGTTCATCGCTGCAATGTAAAAATTGAACTTTTTCATTGAACTTTGCTACATTGCATTACATCCTAATATATAATACAAGCTAGGGAAAAAAAACTAAATTTTATAGAAATAAAAGGAACAAAAGTTTATTGTTGGCTGGGAAAAGATGAGTTTTTAATTTTCATTTGAATGACTGGAGAGTGGGGGGTCCTGCAGTACAGCAATGTCAGTCATCTGTCTACATGTAAAGTCTTCGGTATAAAATTAGCAACACTGATATGCAAAAGTTATTAGGCTTACCTGCCTTCAAATCCTTCAAAATCAGATCCGAAACCGTCGTCGCTGAACGACTTGATTGCGACCTGTGCTGCTTTGCTGTCGCTGAAGTCGGACGCGCTTTTGTCACCGGTATCGCTCTCAGATATTGCAGACGTTGCTTGCTGCCAGTTGGCGTGTAGGTTGAGGAAGGATTCCAGCTTTGCCGAAAATCGGCCAGATGGACCGAATGTATGCTCACTATCCGTCATCCGTTTATCCCACTTGATCCTCACAAGGCACTTAAATGCATGATTGACAGCAATATCCAGTGGCTGCAGTTTGCTTGCCTCCAACCTTGGTCACTGCCTGCTAAACACTATCCATTAGATGAGCATACATAGTCAAAAATTTGCAAGGACTTATTCTTGTTAAAAAATACAGCTCCAGGCCGTGTTCCGTAGCATTTGTCCACCCATTCCACCACGTCGTCATTCCCTTCTTGTTCACTGAGACCTCGATACCTTTGGGTAGTTTTTCCCGTGGCATTGTCACCTTCCTTAAAATCTCAAATTGCTATTTTCTGTGCAAGCTAGAACAACAGCAAAACTTATCCGCTCCGGGGCCCCCCCCTGGAGCCAGGCCTGGGGGTGGGGCTCGATGGCGAGCGCCTGGTGGCCAGGCCTGCACCCATGG
>JAODKM010000003.1:577537-600148 GCA_026780845.1 Petrocephalus sullivani | reverse complement strand
CTGGATGTGCATCCCACAAATCTCCATCAACTGCAAGATGCTATCCTATCAATATGGACCAACATTTCTAAAGAATGGTTTCAGCACCTTGTTGAATCAATGCCACGTAGAATTAAGGCAATTCTGAAGGCGAAAGGGGGTCAAACACCATATTGGTATGGTGTTCCTAATAATCCTTTAGGTGAGTGTGTGTATATATATATATATATAGATAGATAGATAGATAGATAGATATGGAAATGACCAATTATCTAAATCCCTGATGATGATATTGTGATAATACATTTTATTATTTATTATAATTATGATATTAATGTTTGCGCTGTTTGGTTTTAAAAACATATTTAAGCTCCTAAAATGACTTTTTAAAGATGAAAGATAAAAGTTTTTCCATGTAACAACCCGGCCTTTACATCTCCGCGACCTTAACACCAGCGGAGGATTTCGCCACAACCTCCGGCAAAGCTTAATCCCCTCCCGCCGTGCCCTGCACCTTCCCAGCCGCTCCGGCACCGGCGGGGGGATGGGCGGGGAGATGGGCGGGTCGGGAGAATCCCCATGACCCGGCTGTGCCGCATGGGACAAGATTACGATTATTATCCCCCCCCCCCCGAACTGCCACACCAGCCCTGCCAAATCCTCCAGGGTCCAGGAAAAGAAAAGCAGGGAAATGACCTTCTGTGTGGCTGGGGACTTTGCTCAGTTTGACTGTGTTCAGAATGAGCACCATCAGGACCGGCCGATACGTGCCGGGGTCCCGGGAGAGACACAAAGCTGTCACTCCTCCTATTCAACTGCAGATCCACCTCCAGCTTCTGTCCGAAATCATAATACATCAAATAAGTCCTGTGATACTATGAGTCAAAGCTGTCAAAGATGTAGCAATAATAAAATGAGGAAACGCATTCCCCGGTCGATTTTCCCAGGTCGATAACAGAGGTGAGAGGGCGAGGCGTATCGACTCATCAGGCAGGACTATTGACTTACACCGGCCCGTAGGTAGCGGCGCGCTTAAAAAAAGAAAAGGATAAACAATAATAAAGAGGGTGCATAACTAGATTACAATTTACTGGAAATGTTATTATTACTTTGCCTTGCAGTGTTTTAATTAAATCAGTGACTGTATATAGATGTATATTGTCTGTGTTGTGCCTCTGTCAATTTCCTGCATTGCATAACTTAAAATTGCACAGACCTCCATATTCATCACATACCTTGCATTTATTCACTTCTGTTGTGCATCTCGTTGTCTTATATTTATTCTCTGTCTGCTTTGTGCCCAAATTGCTAGTTGCCTATTGTCACGGTGATGCCTACAGTAGCAAGCTGCACCAACACAAATCAAATTTCCACCCGCCTGGGCCGTGTGGTAGTAAAGATTTTGATTCTGAGTGCTGAAATTCATTTGAGTTCTGAATAAAATGATAAAAACTATTGACAATGTTTACAGACACTGTTCTGATATATGTGGATACTATTTTAACAATGCTGAGACTGGCTGTCATATGTCAGAAACGTAGCTGTGAGCGGATTGCTCATAATTAAATGAACCCAACAAGAAAAACACGCACAAATTGTCGACATGTGACTCGCTGAAAGTATCCCCCCCACACACATAGATAATGAATACTCAAAACCACCAGAACAGTGTGCGACCGGAAGGAAATGGCAACATTAATTACTTCATTCTATTTACCTAAACACAACTATACAGTCCCCAAGAATAACTAGATATATTTGGATACTTGTGACATGTAACCCGGCCGATATGACTCCTAGCTGTGCTGCTATGCGATTGTATGCTATTGTATTATTTACCCAGCGCCACAAAGCTGGCTAGAGGGCGCTAGAGTTCACGATGATCGCTGCACTGTTTATTCTGTAACAGCTCACTGTTTCTAAAAGCAAAGCTTCCACCCCAATTCGATGCTACCTTGAGAATGTGCGGATACCTGAATGCGCGCGTGCGTCTCAGATTCCCTGGGTAACACTCAAGCCCGCAGCATTAATAATATCGGCAGCTGGGACTTTCATTGAAGCTACAATTACGATCAAGGCCATTTTTCAGCACGATCTGAACAGGAACCTTTGTGCTTACAATGCTTCCTCAAGGCTCATTCAGTCCTGCTGCTCACGCCACACGTATTTTCAGTTGCGGGGCAGCAGTTCTGTGCCCATCCCGTCTTTAAAGCTGCTCTCCCGGGCCCACACTGAATCCTGATTCGTTCTTAAATTAGCCATTTAAAATCACCGCGGTGCATGTTCTACTCGAGCCAGGCTGCAGAATGTATTTCCATGTCTATCAAAGCCTCTTCCACAACAAGAAACAGCACTTTGCCGCAGATAACATCAGAACAGGCTGTCTATAAAAAGCTACTTAAACAGACAGATCTTAATGTCTGTTTGTTGATTTGCAAAGTAAGGAGTAGGAATTGATTAGCATAATCAAATTTGCGCACTCTGATTTCGTGAAAGGGCTGTTTACCTCTCCAAGCCAATGCATTTACATATATCTATTTTTATTTAGCAGTCCAGTTTGTCCAAAGTGGCAAACAAGTGAAGCAAATAGCACATTACAAACATATGTGCTGTCAAGGAGGTGACTGGGCATAAACGCAGCTAGGCTGAGCTTCCAGTGAATAAAGCAGGTACAAGGGTCAGCCGTACTGGAACAGGAGCTAACAAAGCAAGAAACTAATAATGACCACAAAATGCAGCATGAAGAATATTCAGAGTGGAAGGATTGGTATCGGATTAGTGGGGGTATTTATGCGAGCCATGAACAGTGACTGATTTTTTTTTTTCGGGGGTAAGAGAACTGCAGAAATGCCACGACCTCTGGGCCCGGACTTAAATTTCCTAATGGATCTTAATGAGGGCCGTCAACACGCTGTTGTGCACAATTACCGGTAAAAACACCAGCTCAAGCAGGAAAGCGCGTCAGCAGATTGGCGGAGAAGTGCCTCAGTTACTGGAGCTCGTCACGTCAGGTTAGGCATGAATTACGGGGGAAATCGGTCCTTAAGAGACTATCGCCACAAGTAGCAGAGGGGAGTTATTGCCCGTAAATGGGTTCTTTTTTTGCTCCAGTGGATGGGCAGACTCCGAGGCGTGTCAGATGCATAGAACTAGCAGAAAGAGCAAGCCGGTATCTTCGCGGTGACTTGTTACCCACAAGCCACTACTGATTGTCCTTCTACTGCATTGTTTCTGGCCATGTAGAGGACGGTGAAATAAGAAGGTACGCCTAAGGAAATCAGAGCAACATAAATACTTCCTGTCAAGGAAAGCAATCAGCCTCTGATGTCAGATGTGAGGAATCACTGCTTCATTGTTTTTTTGCTTGCATGTTTTGGCACACTGGCACAGACGTACGTATGTTTGTTACGTGGAATTACAGAGGCCACCATTCTTGCATAGAAACAAAGTTTGAGGCTAATGTGCTTTTAACCCAAGAAGCATACAAATTGCCGCGTTTTATGACAGTTGGTAGAATTTAGCAGTTGGCTGAGAAGTTGCAAGGAGGTAACTGGAGTCACTCCAGGTAATCAGATCCCAGAGGTAAGCAGATGTACCTCCAGGCTTCAGCTGAATTATACCTTTTGGGTTCACCGATACAAAACTATGGTAAATTATATACAAACAAACAAATAAATAAATAAAACTGTAAAAAAATCTAGGAAGGACACTCTCATAGATAAACATTTTCTATTGTATTAATTAAATATACTGCAATTCTTTCAGCATTCATTTTCATTAATAAAGCAGGCCTGTGCACGCTTCTGTTACAGCAATGATACATGAGTAAGAGGCTGTGTTTTGACTTAGTAAATATCCTTGAAATTAATAAGTTTGTTTTCTTAAACATGCCAAAGGGAAACACAAACTTACAGTGTGGTCTAGGCAGGTGATTTACTGCCAGAATTTTGCCAGGAGCTGTTTTTTAGCCCTCGCTGAGGTCATCTCCAGCTTTGTCTCACATCCATCATCAGTCTGCCCCTTACAGTATGTGCCAAGAAACATCAAGGGGCCTCAGTGCAGCTCTGCTACATGCAGCTTGGTCACAGTGTTGGCATGTTACATCTAGAGTCATGTGATACAGCACTGGGGATTCATAGGTGTCCGGCTCACTGCCAGCTATTATTTAACACAAGATGGACATACATGCACAAAACCAATCAACAGATATATATATATACATACATATACACACACTTATCTTCTTTGTCCCCATTTGGTCCACAAAGATATCTACAAGCAGATGCATCGACTGCCTTTGCCATCTCTGCAGGCATTGCCTGGACGGCTTTACAACAGGGTTAATACTAGCTGCATGTAACCAAGCAGAAATAACTTCATGGTTTAATATGACTCACCATTATTACAGCCTCTTGAGTGAACGGCACGTGTGCATTTTGGATGCGATTCGACCTTAATCTTTCTAAGCCAATTGGCCTGCATAATTGAAAAGGACCAGCCTTATCACTGCAAGTCAATATCATAGACCCAGTGGTGGTAAGTGAATGCTTTCTCCCGCCTCATGTAGATGCTTGTCAAATTGAACAAGAGCTGAACTATTGATTCACTGATAACACCATGGGCGATTGAAGGAGTCATGATGTTGGTCCGGTTTTTTTCTCATGAGGTTCGTCCCCTGCATATGTCCTGGCCACACTGCATTTCCCAAGATGGCAGAGTCAACAGGTATAAGGTTTTCTGTCCTGAATGGGCAACATTATTGCAGAGATGCTGCATACTCTGACCTCGGCAATCTCGGGGTCAATTGATTATCAGATTTGTCCTCAGCGTTAAAGAGTCTGAAACGACAGTCATGACACACGCGGTGACGAGTTCTTAGCCGCGCTGACTGCCCTGAAAGGGGAAATGAACTGGATGTTCAACATTTTCATCGTCGACCTATCTGTTGAGTCATGAAAGTTTTAAAAGGATTAAAGACTGCTGGAAATAGAGGTGTGATTATACATTTTTTGATTTAGAGAATTCTGGGTAACGCTTTACATTAACGGTGCATTCATTATGCATTCATAGAACATTCAGTGCACCTTCGTAACGCATTCATAGAACATTTATAAGCAGCATGTAAGTATGCCTTAACATTGTACCAAGCCTTAACAACTTCATACATTTTCTCTACTTTATTTTTCTTAACTTTATCATTTTGACACAATAACATTTGACTGTTAATGTACTGTACAATTGTGCATGTAACAGATAAAAATCTTGAATCTTGATTTATTGAATAATTTTTGTTAAAGTAAGTTAGGACGGTAAGACCTACATCCTGCCTATGAATGCATTAAAAAAAGGCATTAGGAAACTGCCGTTAATGTACATTTTTACTGATTTCTGTTTATTCTGAGACTAAAGCAGATTATTTGATACAGGTGATGAACTTTAAAAGAATACGAGGGGAACCTGAAGACCTCACGTTCCTCGTAATAAGTGGTGTTCATACCCTCATTAGGCTTCAAACTGCTTCCAGGGACGGCGTGGTACCTGGACGTGGGCTTTTGTTTCAGCACACCTCGTTCCAAAAAAAAAAGGATGAAAAAGTCAACTTCACAAATGTTAATTTCAACCAGCGTCAACACACAAGGAGTAGAAGGCACAGGGGAAGTGTGCAGCAGTAGTAAAGCTCGAGACAATTCCTGCAGAGGTAATCTGGACAGAAATCTAACTGAATATTTTCTCTTATGTTTGAGCGAGGTGAAAGTGCACCAGGGACAAACAGAGGAATACCTACAGGTGTCTAATCCTCCTAATAATGAGAAAAACAACCCGAGTATGAGTTCTGGGATGACTTATACACATGGGCTCACAGACAGCTCAAAGCATGAGGCTTGTGCAAATAAAGGTGCCTGCAGAATCGCTTTTATGCAAGTCACGTTCAATGGAAATCTCACCATCACGGAATGTGATAGATTCCATGCACCTGGATGAGACTTTACTTACTACACACCAGGGGGTAAGAAGGCCAATGATTCTGAAGTTGTAACAAACCGTCCAAATGAAATGCGTTCCGTATTTGCGGCGTGATATTTTAGCAAGCGCCGTATTGACTACCATGCCCATTAAACTGTCCTAAATAACTGTTAAATTTTATTATTCCACAATAACAAACTGAAATATACATACTTATTGTTTACTGTTTTCGAAATCACCAGTGTGAAATAAGAAAGGCAATGGATTTGCATCGTAAACTATCGCCTAGCGTAGCTATGTCTCTGATTTAGCGTCAGTGATAAAAATGTGCGCTTGACGTGCACCAGGAGACACACTGGTCACACCAACCCTTCAATAAAGCTTTCAGGAGAATATCAGTCGCTGCTTCCCAGGTGATATTGCTCAGCATCTTTCGGAAGTTTGCCGGTTCCTTTCCACCCTCCCAGGACCTTCAGAGTCTCTAATTCTTTTCCATTGGACCACACAGACTTGCCTCATTAGAGTGCATTTCTCCCTCACTGCTCGTATAACCTCTCCATCTCTCCTTAACGGAGTGTACAGACAGGCCCGCCCCTCGGAGCCCCTCAAACCACCTCCACCTGCATCCTTAACGATTTCATGGCGCTCACAAAACGGACATACTTCACTCTCGCGTGCATTTTTCAGTACTATACATTATAGTTTCTGTTAATCTGTTACGTTGTCATAATGATATTCTGCTAACTAAATGAATTAATCCATTCAGCTAAAAATCTTTTTCCAACGGTTATAGTAAACGTCACCCAAGCCCTTACACTAAATAACGTTCGGGGCAGCTTTCAGGGTTGATCTATGTTGACAGCAAAACTATTTTGGTTTGGGGCCCTGCCTGGTTAGCAGGCTAGCTGGCAATTGTGAAATCTTGGCACTATGGCAAAAAGAGAGTATATAATGGTATATCTGCTGTACAAAAGCCATCAATAAAATGATGTTTAAATCATCTTCCTGTCAGTGTAAAACTGTGATATTATGTCTGTCAAAGTGTCTTAGCTTAGGTATTTCAAATTTTCTCCTAAAGTCCTCCCCAGTATTTATAACAACCATCCAATATACCCATATACTTGTCTAGTAATTCACCAGCACACCTTATTTGGGTAATCAATACCTCATCAAGTTATTTAACTAATTTAATTAATTAAGTGAGCTGGCCGTGAAACTTAACAAATACGCGGATTGGCTGAAGGTGCCCCTGAGGAGAGGCCTGGGAACCGAAGCAGGGAAGTTCTTCTCATCCAGCATGATATCAGGAACCTTTTTGGAGAACCGAAGATATTCATACTGCTTTTGGGCGAGCTTCTGATCCACCTGCAAAGCATGCCGTATGTGTTTGTTATATTTAGCAGTAAACATTCATACGCCTTTTCAAATAATCCATACACATAGCTGGCTTTTGGGAATGCTGCCACGGCGGCACGCGGCACGCGTTCACACCCCAGTTCCAGGTGACTTTGCCCCTACACTTAACGGCAAGGGCCTCCTTCCTCCACATCTACCCGTCCCCATCGCTGGCGCCTCATAAAAGCCACTGGCACCACAGTCCTCACATTCCGTCCTGCCGTCAATCCATTACCCGGCTAGGAGCGCTTTCGAGTGTTATCGCAGGAAATGAGCGGCGCGCGAGACAGGTTAATAGAAGTGCAAGCCGGGGGTAAATGAGAAGATGGCTCAAGCAGGACCAGGCGCCGAGAGCCGGGAGAAGGAGAACAAACAGGGTGAAGGTTGGCGAGCGTCTCCCTTAATGAGTTCCTGTTCCGCCGATCGAGAAAAGACAGAAGGAAAGGTCAGCGGCTGGAACATCGGCGTGGAAGCAATGCAGGGAATTTGCCAGACAGCCTACAGGCACAATACTACAACATTAAGAGATTATACTGTGAAAACAGGCGGGCTCTGAGGACATGTGGGTCAGTATAATGGCAGGTTACATATACTGTATGGTAAATTGGGGGCTTCAGAGGTCTTTGGTTCTGAAATGGACACACTGCAGAATCTGGAGCTATTCTGTGGTGGCAGGACGTATGTGGCGGAGAAGCTCCCCGCAGCGACAAAGACACCCATGGCAGCGCTCTCCACAGAGCCCGAGACGGCAGAATTATCTCCCCTCCAATTATGCAGATTTCCTCCGAACTTCTTAAGGTGCTAAAATGTACTTTTTTAATTGATTAATATTTGATATAGACGGGTTGGTGATTTTCAGATGAAAGCCAGAAGCTATTCTGGGTTGTAAGGGTGCAGTTGAGCGGGGGGGGGGGGCAGGCTCATCGCTCATACCCCTGTGGCGGTGTTTGAAAACACAGCACTGAGCAGGAGAAGCCCGTCATTGATGGTTAGGAAAGGATCGGCATAATGAGACGTCGCCCACAGGTGATCACAGTGCCTTACTAACAGGGCAGATTCCAATACAACCACCCACTATACTCGCTTATCTAGTGGAAGATTTCAGTCAGTCTGGAGACTATCCCAAGCTCCAGGAATATATACAGCGGGCGGGGCCACAGAGGCAGTGGCCTTTGGGTAAAAGCTGATTGGCCACAGGATTATCCCCTTCACTGTCACTCACCGATTCAAAACATATCATAGGTTGGCCTCCTTATGAATTATAGCTCCCCCCCTCCCCACACACCTTCAAAAAATCCTAGAATCACCCCTGCAGGAATGACAGGGCTGAGAGAGAGAATGCTTATAATTCAGTTGTTCACAGGCAGTCTCTAATTCACCTCACATGCGCTTTAGGGCCTGCATAAACATGAGGAAAACGCACAAACTACCTTCACTTGGAGACTAGATAACATAAGCTATAGCCCTTAGAGATCAGGGCTGCGTTTCCTAAAGCCTTCTTAACGCTCCGTTCCTAAGATCTACTTGTTAAAGCTTCGGGAAAAGCGCCCCAGGACTAATCAGACGCTAGGAATCAGAGCGATACTTTATGTTTACCACTGCATCCCAAACGTGTAACACAGGAGAAGAAGACAAACAAGCCTTTCAACTTCCCGAAGTGCGCTACAACGCAGAAATAAATAAAGAAATGATCGCTTCAGCGGCGACAATTCCTACTTTCACAGGCCCCAATTATACGACCCTCGGAGGTCTCATTAATCCAGCCGCAGGCAGGTGGGTCGCTCTGCTGGCGTCGGAGGCTATATGGCGTCGGTTGTACACGGCCCTTTTTGTAATGCTACAGACGATCACGTTTGCTAAAAAAAATCCAAAATAAATAAATGTAGTTCTTCCCATTTGTAAAAACCCTGTAAAGTAAAAAAAAAAATACCATGTCTGGTATTAGAAATAAAAAAGCGTCTCTTTTTAAAGGTGAACGAATTTTTTTTCCAGGTCTGATGTCTTCAAAAAAGAAGCGATCCTGAAAACATATTATCTTTAACAATGGAGCTGGCTTGGCACACACCGGCGGGGGGTGGGGGCTGCAGGACGGTCCGGGGCGAGCCGATCGCCGCTTATTTCTCGATTACGCCGCATGCGGGTGAATTGTAAGGGAAGCGAATTTTAATTCCTGTATATTCAATAAGGCCGTTCTGCTGAGTGAGATGTGAAATTGGGCGCCGCTCTCATTTCGGGAATGGGAATGTTCAATCAGCCACTTTTGGGCCGCCTTAATGGCTATTCGGAGGGCAGCTATAACCATGGCCGCCCTGACTTTAATTTTATATCACACTGCAGTCTCTCTTTGGCTATTATTTGTAGAGCACACCTGAAGTGGTGTGTGTTCCTGAGTGTTATAGAAATGAGCAAAATAAGAACACATTGTGTGCGGGGGCGACAGTGTGAATATAAAATTCTCATGCTAATATACTCGTCTAGCCTTTATAACAAGCGCCTAAACATCGATTATGTATAATAAAATCACGTCGATCATCACAGAAAGCACGTATAGAGAAATAGGCCGATTTATAGGCTAACTAATAGGATAACAATGATAAAAGTACATATTTATAACTGCGTTTGATTACTTGCCAGATGTTTTTTTTTTTCAAAGCGATTTGTAGATCTAATAATAAAAACAATAGGCGACAGAAAAGACTGTCTAATCAGCAAATAGCGCGCGGCGTTGCTGCTCATGTGAGGCTGAACAAAACGGTTTAAAGACAGTGCTATGATAAAGACATAGATCATCGATATGAAATACACTATAAGCTGGACACAGAAAATTAATACAAGTATAATAACGAATGAGTTCACTTAATTAGACCTACACGCACAATAAAAAATATCTATTCACTGAAATGTGTTTTCCAATTAGACAATAATCAGCACTCATAACTCCCGACGTGGAAGCAGTTATGCATGAACACAAACCATTTTACAACGTGTAATACCAAGTTTTTCTCGTAGTTATTAATTCAGTTTTTAAAGATCGCTCATATTTGCTGCTTACTCTGTATTTTTGCATTTACTCGTAAAAAACATGCTTGTGAAATGTTTATATATCATTATTTATTAATATTTTTAATGCGTTGAGACTATAGAATTAAATGATTCATGTGCGACGCATTACCTGTCCGTCAGACATTACAGCCCCTCGCCTATGCTGAGGCGCGCAGTCTGCCGAGCGCCCGCAAAGCGCCGGCCGTTCCCCGCATCGCCCCCCCCCCCGCCTAGCCCGGTGCCTTGTACACTCGGCACCACTACGTTTTGCGTTACTGTACAGCAAAGTTATTGTATAGCATATCCATTTATTGTTTTCACTTGATATCTCTTGTAATTCTATATTTATATATGTGTATAACTGGACTAGAAGATGGTTGTACCTATAGGTATTCTGTGCCCCCCTAACAAAATGTCACCTGCCGCCGCCCAAATTCTCTGCGTATCCTCTGTTTATGATCAGTTGGTCACCGGTTGGAGTCTCAGCAGAATAGCCACATCTGTGGGCCCTTGAGAATGGCCCCTAGCCCCCAGCTTCATGGATGTCACTACAGGTGGCCGCCCTCCATCCCAAGCTCCTCAGCTGCTGTGTCTGTGTGTCATGGAAAGCAAGATGGGGCTGGCAAAAAAGAAAAATTCCTCAGTAAATCAATAAAGTGTCATCGTCGCAATGTATACAGTACAGTAATATATACTGCACTCTAGTATGTTTTAACATGCTTTACGTTTTATCGATGTTCTGAAAGGCCACCAACAGCCCTTGAAACCTCACCCTCCTCTTGGTCCTTTTAGGGAGCTGAAGGCCAGATTGCCCGCATCAGAGACCCAAAAGCTCAGGGGTTGCGTCGTGGCCTTTCACCCCCACTGCGGCTGATTGAGGTCGGCTTCGGAGCCAGCGAGCAGTGGGAATGCGAGGCGGCTCCTCCACGGCCTGCCCTCCCAGCACGGGCCAGCCATTAGCAGCAGCTGTGGAGGACATCTGCTCCAGCCGATTACCATCACAGCCAGGCGAATCCAAGTGTGAAGCACTCAGCCCCCAGGCATGCCCCAGAAAGACAAAAGGGGCGGAGTGCTCCAGAAAACCCTCCTTGCCCTAGCAGCATCTCTACCGCAGGGTTCAAGTCTGGGTTGAGGGTGTGTTTCCTAACTAAAACCCACATGCCTCTCGAGTCCATTATAATTAGCCCTCTGTTCCACCATCCACCGGGATTCCAGCCGCCTTATAAATGATTTCTTAGCCTTCAATTATGAATGCGGCACTTAGATACGATTTGGGAGGTTTCCGGTTTGTTCGGCAAAGGGATGCTCGTACATGCCATACATGTGTGTTTGCCCCGGCAGGGATCCCGCGACTATGAGATCATTGCAGGTCAATAAATCCAACTGCAGAGCAGCATATAAAACAGTTTTCAAGACATCTCAACTACGCTAAACATTGACATGATTTTAATATATATATATATATATATATATATTTTTTTTTTTTTTTTGCAGTACTTAATATAAATCCATCCATCCATGCATCTTTGAACCACTTATCTAGTATTGGGTTATATGGAGCTTAAGCCTGTTCCCAGGCAGCAAAGGCAGGGGTACACCATGGATGGGATGGCAGTTTTCCTAATGGTGTGTGCCATCTGAACTCGGAAGCTGGAATATGGGAACGCAGAACTGGGCTGGGATACAGATTCCCTAGAACTGAGTTATGTGGAACAATCTTAACCACTGCATCACCATACTTCTCTTGTTGAAAAAAAAAATTATAAAGAAACTTAATTATAACGAACCAAAACTTTTTTCGGTCCATTTCATAATGTACATAAACTGCAAAAAAGGGTTTAAATAGGCCTACATATTATGCCTAGATATCTTCGCCTTCTATCATCTGGAGCAAATATGCATAGAAATGACTATCAATAATCCCTTTGTTCTCTGTTCAATAAGAAATTGGAATTCCACTTGATTTCTGCATCGGTAATGACCAAAACAGCCTTCGAAATGTGAATAAATTGTTTCTTTAATAACGACGCTGGCTTGCTTTTCTATTCAAATATGTGTAACAGATTATACTTAACGGCATTTTGCATTGAAACCGTGGCCAATAGGGACATACATTTCTGAAAAAGGGCATCAGAACGCCGAGTGTCGACATTTTACCGTTAGATATTATCTGGTCTCTTTTTCAGCGGAAACATTTGTTGTTTGAACCAATGAACCAAGCGATAGAAGCTTTATGAAGGATAAAAAAGTTAGTTTCTGTAATTTAAGATAAGTAAATCACTAACACAATTAAATAATAATAATGAGGTAACGTGTAACAAAAACGAACACTATGAGCTTACATTGACTTAAAATGATTCATTATGCGCGATATCTTAATGTATATACATTTTAGATGTTAGCTTATGATAGCCATTTCACTCTTTTCTGTGTACAGCTGATATTAGGTAAAGGTAATATCTAATACAGTAATATTTAAGCACACCTATTTGTTTGGAGTTTTATTGCATTCTTTATAAACAGAATGTCTAGTGAATGGTGAGCGGCATCCACCGACTCGTGATGCCAAAAATCAGTACAAAAACTTAAACAGTCAGAAGTTTACAGGGAACCTGTTAATTTTCATGTGTACATCAGCGAAGGAGCGCAAGAAAGTTTTATTAATTTTTCGACGTTCAGTAGTATTCATCTTAATCATTAATACAAAACATAATTTTGCTTTTTGGGTCAGCCAGATGGTGCCGAGGCTTGAGAAATTAATCACGCTATTGAGTGCATTAATAAGGGGGAGGGGGAGCGCCTGCACTGCCGCCTGCTTGGGGTACGGAGGAGCCGCGGACTTCACGGTCTTCTCCGTCGTTCTCTGGGTACCAGGACCAAGATTTGGGTCCTGTTGCTGTTTCAATACAATTACAATACAATACAAATACAATACAATACAATGATGAAATCATTGTCGGGTCCATTACATTTTTTTCTTTGTTCGTTTGTTTTTGAGAAACAAAGAAATAATTCAAGGGGGCAGGACCTGCGTTTTAATACGTAGCTTAAATGAAGCTGAGCTCTAGTGAAGAGTTATAAAGTCAAAAGATGTTAGCTTGTACCATAAAAGAAGGAATCAGCAGAGTGTAAATTTATTGGGTGTCTGTGGAGCGTTAAACAATGGAACTGCTATGAAAACCTGAGGTGTAGATTGTAAATGTGAGTTTAATTCTTGCCAGTTTAATTCTTCCATATGTTAACGTCAGAATCATACATGTATTTTCTGTGGTGATAATGTCATCCTTGAAGAGTTTATAAGGTTGCCCACATCAGGAATTCGAAGGTTCGGTTTAGACGACATCTTCCTACCTGATAAGTTGTTCCAGAACAATCCGCTGATTCGGGTTACACCCAGTCGCTTGTGTGCTGATGTAAAATTACTTTTTTTTGTAATCTCAACATAACTTTATACTATACAGTCCAGTATAATAAATAGTCAGTTTTACACAATTTTGGAGCATATAAAGTCTATGGTATTAAAGAAACTCTTTACTGTATTTTCTCTTACTGTTTCAGTGTGTCCCGTCATGTCAGCCTGACCCTCCTGTTTCCTCTCTAACATGGCCCTGATGGGCCACACCTGTTGCTTGTTACCCCATGATAATTCCTATAACATGGCCCTGATGGGCCACACCTGTTGCTTGTTACCCCATGATAGTTCCTATAACATGGCCCTGATGGGCCACACCTGTTGCTTGTTACCCCATGATAGTTCCTGTATTTAAGTGGCTGTTTGTGCTGCCATGGTTAGTCCGGCGATTACTGCCAGTTCTCCTGTTGCCGGAGCCTGTCCCAGCCTAAGTCTTGCGGCTTTGACTCTTCGTAGCCCAGCTTGTTTCTTTGCTCCTGTTTTGCCTGCAAAGGCGCTTCGTTTTCCTGAACGCCGGCCCGCGAGTCCTTTGCCTCTCGCAACATGACACAGCGTATAATTTGTCAGTATTCACTACATATGGATCCCAGTGCTTCAGAGGTAATCTCAGGAAACATCACAACAATTAAGGAAGGACATAGCAGTGGACCAGCTATCTTACAACAATTAATTTTGTTTACATAATATTGTAAGAATCTGGCTAGCATGGCCAGCGGTGCTGGGCACGCGGAAGCTGTGGCACTCTCGAGAGTGTAAATGCCTTCTGTGCTATTTCTGGTGGTGTCTACTTTCCTCATTTTCGCATAGATTTTCAATATTCGCCCGTTTTCCAGTTTATCCGAAGTCCCATCTCTGACTGTTTTGATTTCTGCCTGGTAATTAATTTATTTGATGCTTTTATACAAAGAAACTGACAGTAGAGGGAAGGGTCACAATCAAAATTGTTAGTGCAATGCTCTACTTGATGTGCTACAGCTATACTTTGAACTATAGAAAGTATAGTTACTATGCTATGCGATACTATACTATACTGTTCAGGAGCTATATATTAATATTTATAGGGAAATTTGAGCAGGGTATGTTTTAAAAAAGACATAGTGCTACCACTCAGAAGAGATGACTTTACTAAATGTTCTGTCACAGAACTCGGCCTACATTTTAGATCCATATCAAACAAGCGCATAAAAGGTGCCCGCATACTTGTGTATAGGGACGTCACCCGATCACAGTGACCAACAATGCGCAAGAGAAGATGGGGACTGATTTATGGAGTCTGCCGCATTTCACAAAACACAAGGATGTAAACCGCCTCCGAGCAGCGCGGACGGATCAAAGGTGAGCAGCTCACAGCGAGCGTCCACGGATGCGCCCGTGTTTATGATGAAAGCGATCTGTGAATCTATGCGCAGGATAAAAAAAATAAACAAAAAAAAATGGGAAGGGAGAGGAGGGGAGGGCCGTACGAAGGACAAAAAAGAAAATGAGCAAAGACCGGCTTCAAAGTTAGTCTTCAATTTTTATAATGACACTATGGATCTCAGTACAAACCCAGCAAGAGATGAAAGGAAACCAGAGGAAAATAGCCACCTGAGATGCTGAAGTAGCTGGAGAGTGGTTTGTGAAGGTACAGTGCTTCTGCAGTATGTTCCTGCCACACTCAAAGCTCTATAGAAAGAAATTTGCTATTAAAAGTGACCTTTCACCTTTGAAGTGTACACTAAAGATGTCGCTCTTCTGAAAAGGAGTGAGTGGGTTTTTATCACATTAAATCAAACAGTCACCTTCTGGGGAAGAATATGTCTAGGTAGACATCTGTTGGGTGGTGTTGTGTCTCAGCGGTAGTGTGTGCTTTGTGGTGGATTGACACCCCCCACCTGAGTGTACCCCTCCCTTGTGCCCTGTGGCTTTCTGGGATATACTCCAGTCTCCACGTCACCCTGATCAGGATAACCAGTATGACCCAGGATGACTGGGTGGATGGATGAATTATTCTATTTTTACCATTAATAATTGGTTGATTTACTTTAGTAAATTTTTGGATTCATGTTAATGTGATTTATATATCATTTATGGCAAAACACCAATGTGACACTTCATAGCTGCACGGCTGAGCAGTTTTGCACCTTGGTAGGTGGCACAGTGGGCAGTCACACCTTCAAGGTTGGTGGCTCAGTCCTGACCCTGGCTTTCTGCTTCTGGAGTTTGGATGTTCTCCATCTGTTAGCTTTTTCTGAGTGCTCCTATTTCCTCCATGGTCCAAAGGAATGTGGATCGCTTTGAGTGTGTTGTGTGATGGATTGACATGGACTGTACCATTTCTCTAGGAGAGACGGGCTTCAGGTTAATTATAACCTAGCAGTAAGCGACTGTGGAGGATTTATGGATGGAATACAACTCAGTATTATCCATCAGGATTTGCTTGTTTTGCTAAAAGGCTACTGGTTGGTACCCCTAAACTCTAAAAGTATGTCTGTCACCTCTGCTCAGTTCCTGCAGTATACTTTTTCACCCTTTGGGCTTTAGGATGCCGCAGTATTTCAGAGACTAATCAGCCATGTTTTTGCTGAAACACCTAACTGTGAGGCCCCATGGTAAATTCTGATGGACTTTTTGAAATGCAATTTTTACCACAGACATGGTATTTAAAAATGTAGACCACATCGTTTTTTTCCACGGACATGGACAAGTTGGACGATTTCTGGTGAGGCCTGTTTCAAAGATGTGATTTTATATACATTAAAAATAAGATAAGTTTGATCAAGACAGTGGGATCAGTAATATCTCCTGAGCCCATCAGCTAATGTGATGCCATGTAGCTATTTACCACACTTAAATTACCGTCACTGTGGCAGCATATTTAAACTACCCAAAAGCATATAAAAATCATTAGTTTGCTCATTTCTTTTTTTTTCTCCAATTCCCAGTTGACCTTAGATATTAAAAATCGAGTCAATATTTCATCACATACTTGCGGATGCGAACACAAAGGTGACGTAAAACTTGTGCATATTTATTTGCAAGATGTCTTTCGGGGTATTATATGTACTGTGCTTTTTTACTGCCATTTCACTCTTATTAGACATCCATTGTTTTGGTTTTTTATCGTTAGTTATTGTGTTGCAGTGACTAACAGAGGGGTCTGTATGACATGCTGTTCATAGCTATATACACTGATCTGCTAGGACCAGTGAACATCGTCCAAGGGAGGAGGACAACAAAGCAACAACTGGGCCAAGCTCAGGTAGCTAGCTACGCTGAAGTGTCGCAGTGCACGCCGTCTCTGAAGGCCTTGCAGGGAATGGGAAGCTGGCGGCCAGCTGCTTACCTCGTCACGGGTGTCCTGATTAGAATGAGACAGGCTGCTGTCCATGCTGATTAGGTTAATGACTTGAGAAATGCATAAAAATAAGTCAGAAAACGGCTGTGATGTGAAGGTGGGCCCACACAGGGATGAGCACAGTTAGGCTGTTTCAGGGAGTATCACCTCCTTTTGCTACAACAGAGGTCCAAAAATATGAAAGGCTATTATTATTATTATTATTATTATTATTATTATTATTATTATTATTACTGTTGTTGTTGTTATTATTTTGAACTGGCATCCCATCCAGAGTCTACCCCAGCCCTGTGCCCTGTGCTGCCAGGCTCCTCTAGGATCCTGACCAGGATAAATGTCTGTCAGCCCATAAGAGGGAAACTAACGCTTTTATATTGCGGAATCCATTTCCCGCCAAAACCAGGGCACACCCAACAATTAAGCTCTGCTTCCTATTTAGTCGTGAAGTGTCCCTCGTGAATTCAGTTCAAAGCATTGTTGTTTGAATTGTGATTCTGTGGCTCCAGCACTTTTTTTCATTTCCAGATTTAGAATTGTCCCTAGTTTCTTCAGTCCTGTACTTAGCACACACGTCCTTGGTTGAATATGCCATCTACCAACCCTTCCTGTCTCTAGCTCTCCCTGACTACTGGAGGTCCAACATGTCTGATGCTAATGTGGATCCACTTCTGCCAGTCTATTGCTTCCAGGTTCTACTTCAGCCCAGCTCTCTAGGTTGCTGTCCTATGGCCTCTTGCAAGTCCAAAAAGTCAATCGGTGCTAAAGAAGTGACCACTAGTGACCAGGTAGCTACTTCTGGCAGAACACTAAGCATGTAGGGACCCCATTACACATATTTTCAATTTAAAACTACTAAATGTAAAAATCCATAAGACAGACAAACTGTGCCAGGCCATTGAAGATGTATGAATTTGATATCGACAAAAAGCTCGACAGTAAAGTACAATGCAGAGGTCATTGCGGAGAATAAAATTTTACCTCCGATTTGACTTCAGCAAATGTTGACAGGTTTAAGTGGAGCTAAAAAAAAAAATAGCTGGTAGTTGTAGGAATTTAAGATCTCTAAATGATATCTGGAGCTAAAAAAATGATAAAGTGGGGGGCAGAAAGGAATTGGCAAAAACATGCCCCCCGCAGGTCATGCCGCACCACAAAAAGACCCTGTAACACTTCATCAAAATCACAAAAAGCCCACTTTGCCTTAAGAACCAGTGAAACTCAGCAATCAAGACAGCAGAGGTTACGATTTACATACAAGGTGCTGTGCGACGTTGGGAGATTTCGGAAGCGATCGACTTCTAAAAGGTTAGGTATAGCAATATGTGAGCATTGTGTGAGAAATTTATGGTTAAGGCATACGTAATATATGTTTACAACCCGATAAAAGGAATAACTTTAAATTCAGTGTAACACGACTGTGAGCTGACTGTGAATCAGTCAACTGGAGAGAAACAGGAAGAAATTGACTAGGAGACAATCTGGAAAAATGTTTTTTTTATTCGCTAAAAAAATACGTATAGAGAGGTGAGGCATGGTCACAGTCCGTTGGCCAGTGAAAGCCCATTTTATAACGGACTGTCATACTGCTGAAGGTCAAAGGTCACACTGAAAAAAGGCATTCACCCCCAAGAATAGATCAAGCAAGCTTTGCAACTAAATGGGTCATCCCATGTGTGAAGACCGCAGTGACCCAGAAGTCTGTCAACGCAAGAGAAAAGGTTAATCAATCACAGGTGGGATGTCAGGTACAGGCAGATTCCTTCAGCTGCCTGCTTTCGCTGTGTTGGGGCACAGCTGTGTAATAGCGACTGAATAGCGTGAAACATTTCAGACAGTCACTGAAGCACTGAGACGAATGTTAAAAAAAAAACAATGTTTAGCGTGCAATATGCAGGTTCTCAGAAAAGGACCAATGAGATACTAAACAGGAGAAGAGTCTAGAAGAGACGTTGCTGTCTATGCTATGTGTATGCTGCGTCTGGGCATAAATTTTAAACTTTCAATGCCTGATGCTTGTCAGCTTACTCACAATATTATCACACCACCTTGCAAGGTTGCTAGCACTTTTGGGGTCACAAATCCTCCCACAATGTCAGAGAGAGATAAATCACCAAAAATGCAGTAAGTGCAGCTATAGATGGCCATATTTCAGTGGTAATTTAGGCAAAACTCTGCGTTCAAATAGTGTAAAACAATAAGTGTTGACTGAACCATGACATTTTGTCCATAGCTAATTATCTCTAATCCAGGGGTGCCCACACTTTTTTGGCTTGCAAGCTACTTTTAAAATGACCAGGTCAAAATGATCTACCTACATTAAAAATGCTACATACACATATATGCGTGCAGACACACACACTGAGTATACTTTATATATACAGTACTAGTTGGCGAACCTTGCATCACTGCATGAACCCACAAAGCACAATACAATGCAATACATTTATGGTTTCTTACTTGGTCCGGCTCCCCCACTCATTGCTTTAACATCCCTTTCTAGTAGATATAAATCGGAAGGCTAGCTGGGTCACTTTGCTCGCTGGAGTTTTACATTAGCTCGCAAAAAATAGTGTTTTGTTTCGGTAACCTAATATAATAAAGCTTTAAGCAACAGCAGACTGGCCAGCCTTTATGTCAATCAAGTGGCGAAGGCCAAAGTTAGGACAGATAATTGGCTAACATTAAGCAATTTTTTGAATGTTGCGCGATCTACCTGCACTGATCAAAGCAGTGTAAAAAGTACACAATTCATGGTGTATTACCCCAGGTTACAATAAACGTGTCTCTAGAAATTTCTGGGACTTGGAGAAGCGATCCATTAAGCCGTTCTGATTTAATAATAAAAAAGAAGCAACCAGATTAATTAGAAAGACTTTACAGCTGTGGCTGAAGGAGTCTTTTAAATCTTTGCTATGCAAATTGGAGGCATAGTCAAATATTGCATAATCTCTTCATAGAAATACAGCTCATCAATGCTATGCAGAATTTATCCAGCACAGTAACAGAAGGCATTGGCTTTCAGGGAAATGCATTCAAAGTTAAATTAAAGATTTGGCGGCAGTAGCTACAGTGGTACCCGATCTGCTGCTTCATCATTGGCCTAATTAGTCACAGCCAGCTCCATTGTCGGTAACGAGCGCCGCAACACTCAGCTGTGACATGAGAGGTGCAAGAGACTTCCTATATGGAGTCAGATAGGGAGCTTCAGTTGTTCTAAAGGAGAATGCAATTTTCCTGGAATCTCCTGCAAGTTTATTTATAGCGTATGCGTATGCACAATGTTAGCTCATGGGAGCTTCGCTTACTTGTACCAAGGGCAGAACTAAAAAATGATTTGTTCAAGAGAGATAACTAATCAGATCTCGTGTCAGATGTCATACCGACCAATCAGATGTCTTGGTCCCGCCTCCTCTAGTTGCTTGGACCCTGGACAATCTGATTGATTGTCTCTCTGAACCAATCATTTTTTGTTCTGCCCTCAGAACATTTTTGCTCCTATGATCAAGAATATAAAGCAAAGGAATGTTTTCAAAGATTTAAATTGCTCCGTTAAGGACAATTTCAGTTAAGAAAAAGAAAATAAGGGTTGAATTTTTTTACACAGATCAGGTAATCCTGTGTGGAAGCACTTTGGAAATTTCCCATCTAAAACATCTTTGCTTAGAAGCGCTTTCGAAATGTATGTGAAACATCTTTCTGGTTCCCCAGTAAACCTTCTCTAATGGGTTTAAATCAACAGTAGCATTTATATATCTGGCTGTTTAGCCCAATTTTGAGCCTCAGGGACTTGACAAGCTAAAAGGAACGACACAGGGCTTTAGAAGAGCCATTTAGGCAGCCTGCCCCGGGTGGGTCATGGCATGCATTGCACCCAAAATGAGTCACCCTAAAAGAATGTTATGCCAAGTTCTCATGAAGAGAGCATGTGTGTTTCTGTGGTGGGGAAATTAACAATGGAACAACTATGGGGAAAACTAATCACATGCTGATTCCAAGAGAAGTAATGAAAGGGAAATGATGCAGCTTGTATTCCGCTTTGATGGGTTCACTTTTTTCAGTACTGGTGTTTTAGAGGGATGTTTTCAGTTTCTTCATGTACACTCTAAAAGCAAAAAACCTTTTATAAGTTTTTTTTTTTTATTTAAAACATCCAGACAACACTGTTGAACTTCTGCAGGTAGTGTGTCAAAACCTGAAGATCTGTCAAGAACATTTTGTTATTTCTACTTTACTTTTTTAAGGTTGCAATAAGAAATGTTTAATTGCATTTAGATTTACCTTTAAAAATGGCTTTTTCGGGCAGTATCCAGGGCAACCACACTTATCTCTCTTATTATCTCTGAGTTGTCCTCATGAGTTCTGGGTGAGAAAAATACCTGCAGTAAAGTTGACCTAAAGGCTGTCCAGTCCAGTGCCTGTTTGAAAATATTGCCTTGTCTTGCAGACCCTTGTTTATAGTGCATTTTTTCATACAGGCATCCTGTCCATGGGTCTCCTCGGCCTTGTGCCCTGTGCAGCCTGGGATAGGCTCCAGGCCGCTTCTGCATCCTTGTACTCGACTCGCAGTTGGACGATGGATTGATTATTCTTTTTCTCCTTCAATGAAATTTGGTCTTTTAATTTCATCAAAATTGCTAGCATTCTGCATGTGTGTATATATATATATATGTGTATGTGTATATATGTGTATATATATATATATAATATACACGCGCACGCACACACACACACACATACATATATATATATATATATATATATATAGTGTATGATGGATGGTGTGGGTAGCTCAGTGGGTTAAGAAGATCATCAGTTCAGACTCCGTAGTTGACTGAGTTAGGGCTTTAACTAAGGCCTATAACCCCAGATGGTGCAGGGCCTGTCTGACCCTACTTCCTCTAGAAAAAAAACATATGTGTGTCACTTTGGATAAAAGTGTTTGCTGATTATAGGGAGACATAAATTATAAGAAAAAATAATATGACAAAATGCTTGCAGCCACTGACTCTGTGCCTGTCGTCTTAGCCGAGCCTTGGCAGAACAGTCACATGTCTGTGGGCCCTTGAGCGAGGCCCTTACCCCCCAGCTCCATGGGCGCTGCTGCAGGTGGCTGCCCTTTGCGGCCAAGCTCGCTCTCACCCATATTCTGTGTGTGGTATGGAGCACAAGATTGAATTTATTCTTATACAGCGCCTTCCACAACAGAGTCGCCCTGAGGCACTTTGCATGGGTGTGTTGTAATGCATTACAGCGTCATTAAGACAGAATAATGACCCATGAGACTAAAGATTTTATACCTCTGCTGTCTGCAAGACCACTACCTCCACTTCCGGCAACTCCCGTCCTGCCTGCCTGCCCTTCGCTCCTGCGATGCCTCTCCTTCCTTCCCTGCAGCTGTGCTACTCTTGATCTTGCCATCAAGCACCCCGTGCCAGCAACTGTCTACCCCTGCGTAGAGACTGAAATGTCAACCCATGTATCA
>JAODKM010000003.1:559094-570136 GCA_026780845.1 Petrocephalus sullivani | reverse complement strand
GTAACCCGTTTTACAGAAAGCTGTAATCGCACGTTGCGGGTGTGCAGTCCGCTAAGTCTGCGGCAAGTCGCATTGACGCCTCGACGCCTCGTCCGCTGCTGCCTTAACCCGAGCCGCTTCGGCAGTTTCCGGTGACGCTCGGGCTCCGCCAGCGAAACGCGCTCCTAGTTCAAGGGCAGCCGGGGTCTGCTCGGGGGAGCAGGTGCTTCTGGGGAAGCTTCTGTTCTCTTGGGCTGTGGCATTAAAAAATACCTTATATCTTTAGTCTGCTCCCTTTAATTATATATTTATTTATTTTGAAGCAGTATTACGTCAGTAAGCTAACATTACAGCTGTCATATCCCGGTCCTCGGGGACAAATGTACCGCAACGCGGACAGAAACGAGAGGAGCCGGACTTCACTGCGCCAGTAACCCGAGGCCACTAAAATCAGTTTGCTGCTGAACAGCTTTATTGCTGAAGCGCAGCTGAACTTCACAATTAAATTTTAAAAATATTTTGTGTGAATCTTGTTATATATACGCGTGCATATGCTCAATTTAGTCCGCAGTGTTGCAAGCTAATGAATAGCAAAGCTGCCCTTGGGAAATAGTGGGCTTTAGATTAATGGCAAGGAGACATTGTTTTGCAAGAGATGACCAAAAAAAAAGATGTAATCCAGGGATTATCATAAATCACTAAACATACTGCAGTGTGTAAAACAACGGAAAGACTTTAATTTAATTTTAATTAACTGTGTTTGAACAGATAAAAACAAAAGAAAGAATTGTAGTCTCTCTACAGTGCAGTCTGCTCTATAATCTTAATTATCAAGTGTAGGCAGAGCTGCTTGAGACTAACAACAAAAATAAAGTTGAGAAGCCATTTATTTTTAACATACGGTAAATAATATTTGCACCCTAATTTAGGTTAGAAGACATGCATTAATTAAATAACAATGTATATTTGTTTATTATGTCATACTAGTGGCAATTACAGGAAAAAATGAAAATCTTAGAATATTTACAGAAATAGATGAGGGTGGAACTTGTTCAGTTACACGAAAAGAAAGTTAGATTAAAACGAGATAACGGACTGAAGAGGTATACGGGAGACAGCACACTGCAGTGGTGCGTTGTTTTGTTGGAGGGTGTCTGTCTGTTATTGGAAAGGTGGCTTTCGTTTATTTTTTCTTTTTGTTTTCTTCGTGCTGTTCTTCAGTGTCGCACACAGACTTTTCGAGCAGCATGTTTGTGTGATTGTCATTTATCGACAAGGGGCACTTAGAACCTCATAAGTGGGCCACTTAAAATGGTTCAGGCTAAGGCCTGGCCCATACGTATGCGGGTATTTTTAAAAGCAGCGTTTTTCCTCCTCTGTTCTACGTCCACATGAAAAAGCTAAAATGCGCTGTCAGGAGCATGCCAGACCAACAAGCGGCGCCATAAAGTCATGTCAGGCAATCAGAAGCCTTATTACCGGTTTTGCTAGGCTAAAAACAGCTAATGTTAACAGCGAACAACGCACACTCTAACTTCAAACGAAGTAGATGACAGCACACACTGTAATATTATAAGCCAGACATTCCATTTTCCCTGTCTCCACGTCAATACTGATTTTCTGAAAATCTTCACCCAGGACAGAGTTGTACAAAAGCTCCATTTTCAGCCTAAAACGCTGTTTGCATGTGGACGAAAGGCCAAAATGCAAAGAAAGAGCTACATTTTTCAAAATAACTGTGTACGTGTAACAAGAAAGCAGATAAAAAAAATCCTGCGTCCTCACGTCAACAGTGTATTTATTATTAGACAGTTTAATATGCTATTAAGCATATTAATAAGTGTTAAGTTATATCTCCCTGGGTCTCTCTAAGTCTCTGGGCAATCAGTTGTCTGAAGCATCGTTGCAGAGGGTACACCCATGGATAGGTGTCTTGGTAATAATTGCTAATAATAATAATAATAATAATATTAAAGGAAGCATTACTTTCCAAGGCCTTAAATGTATAAATTCAGATATACTGTATAGTAAATAAGAATGGCATAGATGATAGATACTGGTGTGGATCAGCAATTAAGTAAATATAAATTCAGCCACAGAGGAATTGAGCAGAATTAGCTCTTAACCATTTCAGTCCATTTTACTTTATCGAATTACTCTAAGTGCTCGGTGTTGGAGAGCCCTTGCGTGTCATTTGAAGTGATGCTTGCAGGAAGGAGCTCACCGCCAGCGGAGTGCGCGTTAAAGCTCGTTAAAGGGTGTTGTTAAAGCGTGCCGTGAAAGCTTTACCGCACTGCTTTTACATGGATGAGGTGCCGGGGGGAAAACGCTGAATCATAAAATGTGATTTTACTGAAAACTCTGGGTGACGAGAGTCAATCGTGTCGTTAAACCGGTTTCTGCCAGTTTCCTTAAAGGGAGGGAATGGAGGGAAAGTCATGTGGCCATCGGCGCATCGGAGCGAGAGCCGGCAGAAATGAGTTTCACCACGGCCGGCCCCTTTCAGTGATTGGCGCTATTGACTGAGCGCACTTAAGGGGGAGTCAATACCACGCACTCAGCATCGATCCTCTGGCCAGTAAATATTCAGATTTGCTGCATCCCCTATGGATTCCGGAGACTTAGGCTCCAGCAACTGCGGACACCTCAGCTGGCTGAGCCCCTGAGACTTTGACACCTACAATTCTCCTGTGGTCATATGGTTTGCAAAGTTAGTTATCATATGCACAACTCTCCTGTATCTCGCGTGACACTCAGGCTTTCAGACTCACACAGGAAGTCTTATGCAAATCTATATTATTCCATTATAAACCTAAAATCCAAAGCGTTGGGGCAGTTTGCAAACCCTACAAACTATTGACAAGGTAACAGAACTGTAAATGTGTGTGCATGTGTGTGCAGACTTACCTCGGACTGAAAATCTCACGCCAGCCAGCTGACCAAAGTTGGCGACCCTGGCAGAGTAAACGATCAGTTCTACTATGCAGTGTAAATTTTCCTCTGCGTGTCCTTCTGGCCACCGTTAAACACAAACACACAAATTACAAATGCAAATTAAGGTGCTTTGACTACACCGATAAATGCAATTACAATTATAACAATAAATATGTAGACATAGTACAATGTATTCATGTGTAAATATAGCTATAATTTCCCTCTTGTTACTTTGACAACCTAATGTATAGCTATGTATACCTATCAACAGCCAAAACAAGTATAATCCATAACTTTACATGTCCCATTGGCATGATCAGCAGAAGCATTATTATTATTATTCATTATTGTTATCATGCAGTTATTTCCCTCTTTAAATTAGTACAAAATAAGAAACGACCACTTTGATCTGATTAAAAATGCGACTATGAGTATTGAATTGAATATCGTGGTGATTGTATCACTTCCAAACTCCCCCAGTATAATGTTCAGTTTGTTTTCGTCAGCATTCCCCAGCAGTGACCCCTCCACTCCAGAGGACAAAGTCGGCCCACCTGGCC
Organism: Petrocephalus sullivani; assembly: GCA_026780845.1. NCBI lineage: Eukaryota > Metazoa > Chordata > Actinopteri > Osteoglossiformes > Mormyridae > Petrocephalus > Petrocephalus sullivani. The sequence continues at coordinate 566,663 of JAODKM010000003.1, read as the reverse complement.
CGGGCTGGGGGGTGGGGTTGTTGAACCAGTGCCCCAGGCCCAAAGCCAGCTTTTCGAAATGATGACTTCCCCTAAATTCACCTGACAGCCTGTTCAGACGATTCTCCGACGTGGGTCACATGGGGAGGGAGGAATTCATGGGGGGTGGGGGGAGGGGGTATACAGACAGAGCAGGAATCTTGGTCCCTTCTGCTGGGTTCTGCTGTCGGGGACGTCACACTTCCTATTTGGTCTCACTTTTCATTTTTAATCACAGGGAGGGTGAAAGAAACGGCTTCAGAGGCCAGATTAAAGTTTAATAATCCAGCTGCAGAGCGAATCGCACATAGAACACTCACTTAAAGTGCCACTTTCAATGGCTGACGATGACACTGGGATTTTACAGACTCCTTATCAAATATAAATAATTGTGAGGCACTATTAAGCTCCTCTTCTGATTTAGATAGATGGACCTATTATAGAAGAGCTTAATGAAGTGTCTTTTTCTGTTCTCCCAAGGTTCAGCAATAAAGTTAAATGAGGAACAATTCCTTCCTGTCCATTATATTAAATTACTTATTCTTTTCTCCTGCGTTGTACCTCAGGGTTCACAGCGCGATGGGGAAATCCACATCTTTGTTTTATAAGAGAGATTAATGCCTGGAAAAAAACTAAAGGAAATTTAGAATATTATATATATTTATATATATTTGTTTTATTTTATGGCGGATATCATTTGAAGAAGATGTCATGGTCATGTTGCAGACATTTTGGAGGGGGTGCTGTTTATTACCAGCATCTACAGAAGTTATAGATTCTGTGTGTGTGTGTGCGTGTGTGTGTGTGTGGATGGGTAGGTGGATGGATGCTTATAAGGATTGGCCAAGAAGTGGAAAAATGGTTAATGGATTACTGTTGGACCAAAAGTTGGTAAATGAATATTGAGAAATGGATGGATGGATGGATGGATGGATGGATGCAAGGCTGGTACTATCTTTCCAGGGGCCCTAGGCAGCACTTTAAGAAACTGTAGTTGTTAGTTTTATGCTATTTCCTTTGTCAAATCAGTGCATCCAACATTTTATTTTGCATGATGGGGCTTATACTCTAATCCTCGTGGTCCTTAAACTTTACTGTGTGGCATACGTAATGTAATATGACTGCACAACCCTAACCTTGCCAAAATAGATTCAGCAGTGACCGCGAGTTCTGCCTGCCTAAAACTATCACACTGTATGACATTATTAGAAAATCACACATGCTTCGGAAATCTGTCTTGGGTTGTAACCTTGACTCGCTTGATTCTCTGCTCAGGTGCATGAATAGGCAAATTACAGCCTTGTGGGTGTGATGGCATAATTTCTCTATAAACAAGTCTGTCCTCACTTGACCTGCTTAACCAAAAAATAAAAAAATGGCCAAATCCCTATGACCACACACTGAAAATATGCCATAGAGTTTGTTTAATCTGGATTTCTCATCTCACGCCTTCATGCTCAAACAGGTCTGAGTTGCTCAATTATAATTTAGTTCCCAAGGTCAGGGATCTGATATTTAACTCAAGACTATGTGAACAGCCTGAGATTCAAGGAATTAAAGGCTCTTTATGTAGTCCTATAGTTGGAGATCTTTGACTAACGTTTTTTCGTAAGGCGTATGGTTGGCATTCGGAAAGAGACTAACAGTCAGGAACTGAGAGAAAATGATCGATTAAATGAAGGCTATGGTCGGCAGATCATTGAACGGGAAGAGGCATAATGGCCTTGGGGAGAAATGGTGTATAATTCCACCCATAGAGGACACCCTCTAATAAGGCTTTTGCTCATGGGAGTTTCACTTACATAAAAAAGTTCTGAGGGCAGAACAAAAAAACGATTGGTTCAGAGAGACAACCAATCATATTGTAGAGGAGGTGGGTCCAAGCAACTAGAGGAGGCAGGAACAACCCATCAGATTCCTTGGTCCTGCCTCCTCTAGCTGCTTGGACCCATCTCCCCTACAATCTCATTGGTTTTCTCTCTAAACCAATCATTTTTCATTCGGCCCTCAGAACATTTTTGTGTAAATAAAACTCCCTCACGTAAATCCTTTCTTCCACAATTTCCAATTTGCAGCCATGAACGTTGCACATGCATTTGCCCTTATTTAAGCAGCAACCCTCCTTGTTAACAACCTTCCTGTAGATTGTTTAATTGCCTAATTGCTGGTTTCACCTGAAGTAAACATATTTTCCTCTTAACTTCCATGACCTGCTGTTGAGCATCAATGTTATTTCTTTTTTAACCTTCTTATTCAGACGCTGTGAGCCCCTTCATTACATTGCTACTTTACTTTAAAGTACATTCTTCATAAAATGAGGAACTGACAGTATCCAGGGATATAATCCGTGAAAGTGTTTTGGCTCTGAGTCTCCAGGGAAATTCCATTCATCTGCGATGATGATCAGTTATTTGGCATTCGCTCTATTAGAGAAGCAACAAGCAGACTTTGTATTTATCTAAGATCTGCACTCAAATACCAGACCAAATGGGATTTCCACACACTATATTGTGAATGATTATTGCATCTTGTCTAATTATAGCTGTCTTATTTATTTATATATCTGCTGCTTTATTTTGATTTTGTGTTTTTTTTTCATATATATTTCAGTTTGCAAGTATTGCTCCTGTAGTTTGCTATTGGCCTCAATTAAAATATAGCGGTGATCCGGTGCCCTGTAAGATTTAGTGCAACGATCAGTTTGGCTTCTTGGTGCCTTAAATCATTAGAGGGCATGAAAGACTTTACAAATGCATCGTTAAATCGCGCTCGACAGTGACAGCTAGCTGCGAAGCGCGACGGAGGGCTAGCTTTGTGAGCTGGACGGGGAAGCCTGTCTTTGATCGAAAGCTCGCTCCCGTTTCACGTTAGCTGAGAATAAAAAATAGGTTCTTAAAGGTTTTGCTCCCGTCTCTCATCCCCCATCAGGCGCAGTGTGTCCCGACATTTTTAAATAGATCATAGGGGTGTAATTGGTTTTAAATGAAGAGGAAACTGTAGCTGCCTGGGGTTGGGGTGGGTGCGGATCAATCACAGAAAATCAAAATCATTCTATTAAGAGAAGCTCCTGAGATAAGGGAGGATATGGCATCATGGGAATATACAGTAACCAAAAATGGAGGGAGGTCTCAACGGACCAATTAACCACTTCTTAAAGTTCTAAAGCACCCCCATCCCATTTAAGAAGTGTGCAAGAATAATAGACAGACCATAATACTGACTTTGACTGAGTGTTACGTGGAGCCATAATTGGTATAATGAAATGACCTGCGCGTAGAGTGTCTTTGGTGACAGTTATGCGGTTCAGTATAATGACGCGGAATGGCACCCTGTGAAAGAGACTTTCCGGCGAGAGATCCGGCAGAAGGCTGACCATAAACGGACTCGTATCAGCTCAGTTGATGTGATACACGCTGGGTGTATCACGCAAAAAACACGCATCCCGGCCGCGACCGTGAACGAAAGCAGCCAACCCTGCTAGACTTGTTGGGGAGTGCTGACAGTCGGTGAGTACTCTGCGCCGCTGCACTTTCCGTCCAGATAAAGTCATCCCATTTTAAGGTGAGCCCCTGCTCACCTGAAGGAGAAACACGCGGCCACAGAGTTTAATTAACGCCTTCGCCTCCTGACATGAAACACCCGGAAGCCTTTTTCTGCGAGCCAGCTTTTTAATTGCTCTGATGACCGGTGGGCCGGTCCGTATGCGGTGGGAGGCTCGGCTGATATCCGCTCATTTGCCTCAGTGCATCACAGACCAGGTGATGTATCCGGGGGGGGCTCGTCCTCGAAGCCAACACCTGTCTTTGTTCGCTCCGAACAGCTGTGTCGGGCACTGGTGCGGACGCCCGTCGCCGTTGTTTGTGCAGCTTCAGAGTTCATTATTCCGAAAACGGCTCAATCTCCTGTAAGGACCGGGAGGAATCTGAGCTCATCAGATAGACTGGGAAAAAGGAAAGACTCAAGTCGACATGCCACCAACCAGAAAAAATCAAGACGTTCCCCAACCTGGCCTGAGATTCAAACCCAGAACCTTGGTCGCTATCGATTTTCCTGCCCGCTAAATCACTTGGTATAACCAGACTTACCCTACTTAACCCTACTTAGGACTGCGGTGACCCTACTTAACCAGACTACCCTTCAGAACATGAAGGGATGTGAAAACAGCTGACATGGGGCAATGGAAAATATTTAATCTGTTTATGGCAAAAGTCTCCTAAATACCAATCCTTTAAAAGCCCAATAAACACCAACCATTGTTAAATAAAGGCCTCCCTCTTAGAGGCAGCAAAAAGTTTGGGATTTAATTCCTTAGCCAAAGCTTGAACAGTCTGAAGGAGTCTCCAAGGCTGTGCGCGAAGCTTATTCTGTTCATCCCGACATTGACAATAGATCCAGTATCATTTTGTATGTCATGCATCTCCCACTAGGTATCATCGAAAACAAATAACAATAACAGTCTGGACATAATTGGGGAGTTGAAGTTTCAGGGCGAGTGATTCACTCATACGATATTGCATCTTTCTCTGCTAGGCCAGTGAACACATTAGTAAACAAATATGCCTGTTTTATGTTTTTGAGTTGTTATGAATAATAATTATCTGTAATACTCTGATGCAGAATGCAGAGAAGGGTCTTTATTAGAGGTACTTAGCAAAGAGTGAATCTCATTAGCAGAGGCCGGGAAAAGTGAGACGCCTCACTGCCGGTGTGGAGAGGTCCTGGAATTTCTATTACATCTGCAACTGGCAGCATAAGCAGGGCTGTCAGATTTCATATTGGCCATATTCATTTTAGCAGTGCTTATCTACATTTAGCTGGATTTAATTTCATACAATGGAGACGCGGCCCAAACGTAGAGGATGGACTGGGCGGGTTGACCTCTGCTTGCTTTAGAGGTCAGTTTAAACATCTCGGATGAGCCGCGCTTCTGTGGTAATGAGACGGAGGACGGCAGCTTCGCAAAGAACTGGCAACCTTGCCTCCTAATCGCCTCATGCTTGTTAGCAGAACCCTGAAGCTTTTTCCATCTGTAACAGAATATCGATTCCACTAATGCGTATGGCGGCATTCAGCGAAATAAATATGAGAAATTATGGTTCTGTTTGTATTTTAACATTTCTCTTTATTCCTTTAATATCCATATTACACTGATATCGATATTTACTTAACAGGTAATGTCAGCAATCATGATATGTATATTTAATTTATATCTGATTATGACTTTGATATTTTGGATTTTTTTTTTATATTTTATATTTTCTTGTATATTTTACATAGATTTTCTTGTATTTTTGAGTAGAATCCCATAACTGTAATAGTCTAGTAATAAAATGATATAATTTAAATGAATTATAAAGAGCTACAGATTGAGAGATTGTGGCAACTCAGTATAAACAGAACTGATTTTCTGTGTTGCCTTTTTGTAGCTGGAAAGGAGATGGTTCATCTTGCTGCACATTTGTGAGTCCGGTGTGTCACTCAAGGGGAGTGTTTCCCAATCCGAGCCTCAGGGACCCACAGTCCAGTCCAAGTTTTTGCTCCCTCCAAGCTCCCCTGCCAGACAGTCCACATTTTTTTCTCCCAATAGAGAGCAAAAGAAGTTGATGGTCTGAACCCTGAGCAAGGCCCTTAACCCCAACCATCACAGGGACACTCTCTAAACCTGCTCTCTGATCCTTACTTGCACGTTGCACAGAAGCATCTCCTTTATGTGAAATCCATATTGTTTATTTGCCATCTTTAGCGTGCATTTTTTGTCAATAGAAAAAAAGTGATTTTTTTTTTTTGTCATGTTGCTGCTGCCATTTAATCCCAAAGGAAACAAAAACCAGCATCATCTCAAGAGCATGTCCCGAAAAGACGCCGTCTCATGCGATGTTGGAATTTCAACCAGGTTCGCTGGAGTTTTGAAGACTCAAAGTCATCGTACACGACGCTGATGGCACCATTCTGCGGCATCTATTTTATGCAGTATTGCTGTCTGAGAGGAGTTTTGGGAAGACAGAGCTCAAGAATACCTAAAAAGAAGAAAATGCCCAACGATGTCCCCAGACATTGGCAGAGCTGGTAGGAAAATTCAACTCCTTTCTTAACAGCAAATGTCAGGATGTGTGCAGATGAGGATTTGCATCATAGCTTGCAGTATTCGCAGACATTCAGATCCCTAAAATTTTCTGGTCTCTGCGGTAGTAGGTTTGAAAGGAGACTCTTAGCGAAATAGTTTTCTAAGTAATCTTAGTAGACTTCACTTGATGAAGGGCGTGTGGGAGACCACATGTCAATGGGAACAGTGGACTGAAGTTGGATGGATGGATGGATAATATTTCTGCACCCTTCTTTGATTTGCTTGGTCCAAAGTTTTCTCATCCAACGTTAGATGGGGTGGGTGGGTGTTTTTCACCTCCAAAACTTGGGCTCAAAGCCCACACCTGCACGTTTTTAGAGTTCTTTCCACGACTCTCTGTAACCTGCAATTTCTTCCGGTTCTTCACGATGCGCGGCAGCAGAAGATCACTAAGCTTCTGGACGACTGGGGTATTTTACAGCCGGATGGGACCCGGAGCGCCAAATTTGCCCTGTGATTTTCCCCGAGTCGTGCCATAATAACATAACGTGAAACATGAAGAAGCACCTGACAGCCCGAGCTGAGCATTAACAGGAAAACACAAAAAGGGAGACGTTCCTGCTTCATGCATTAGCGTGCAGCAGTTTGGATAATTTGGGGGAATTACATCCATTTGACATTTTCTGTTCTGCCACCGTTGATGGTGTCCCCAAAGACTTCCTGAAAATAGGAGATTGTGCCAGATGCAACCCATTGAAATAATTTCAAATCAACCGTATGATGTTGTGCAAAGTACAGCCATTAGAATATTGTCATATGTTTTTTTTTGCCTGAATTGTTTTAAAGTAAATAAAAGAGGCATCTCTATTGTTTTGAAAAGTCACCAGTGTGGTTCGTTTTGATAACATAACATTTGATAGTGAAAATTTTCACCACCTGCATGTACCAAGTTATTTTAGCCAAGAATTGATGCATTGATTTTTTTTTTTAAGTCTCTCCATATCTAGATATTGCAAGACATTATGTTTTTTTTTAAAAAAAGCTTGTTGATGATGACGGTGGATCAGACAGGTTGGATTTTTATCATTCATCATTTTTTAATGCAAAGTGTGCAAGTCGCACTTTACAATGTTTTAATGGGCTGTTTGCAACATTTTATCTTGTTATGGGGTTGATGCCTTCATAAGAGGGCAGGGCAGTCAGGTTCAGTACAGCAGGATGCATTATTAATAAAAGGAAGATTATAACATGGGATCAAGGCTCATTTATGAATTAAAAAACCTCATGTAAACCTCATGTAAACCTTAAAAATATTATTCCACTCATAGTTGGCTGCCTTTCATTACCTGAGACATTTATAGGTACAGTATAGGTATAGTAAAGGATTCCCAAACCTGCCTTGGGGCCTCCCCCATGCACATTCTCTATCCTATACCATTGTACATTTCAATACCCCCCCCCCCCTTAAAGTGTCTTAAATACTTTAC
>JAODKM010000003.1:543243-557771 GCA_026780845.1 Petrocephalus sullivani | reverse complement strand
CCCACACAGACAGTCCATGATTTCGCTCCCGTCCAGTTCTTTGTCTGGCAGTACCCATATGGACATTTATGTGGTATTTAAGTAAGATAAAATATATATATATATATATATAAAAAATGTGCATAACAAAAAGACTCCAAAGTCTTATGCCTCACAAGACGCAGTGTGCTTTTAGCTGGGAACAAACTTCACGGCCGCATTTACGTCTTAATGCATTTTTAATGCGCGGCTATATCTGAACTTTTAAATGCAGAATGAAGCAAAGCAATCAGTATTTGTCACCCCCGTAATGTGTTCCCGTGCCACCTAGGTCTCGTTAGTTCCTGGTGTCACAGTGATTAATTGGGTGCCTGATGCTTTGTTCCAGACTGCATATTTAAAGGAGACTAGCCCGTCAGTAGGTGAGAGCATCCAATGGGTGTCAAGACGATGGGGGGGCGGGGGGGCAGGGGAAGCTACCAAGTCCTGAGCAAACTCAAAGTGACTGCATCTGGATGGGTGTGACCTGTTTGCGTTTAGCGCAGGCGGCGGCTGGCATATCTGGCACACGCAAGCTTTGTTTGCAGAACAGGTGAGCTTTAATTAAACCCTTTAAAATCAGGGAGGCGTTAAACACACCTGGGCAACTTAATATGGCCACAGTGTAATGATGTTCTTGTTATTTTCTTATCCGGTAAGGTCTGGATCACAAAGCTGGTCTATCAGAAGAGCCCCACTCAAAATGTCATGATGATTCGAAAACAAAATAAGTAGCTAGAGCATAGAGTCAGAAGATCGTAGCTAGCTAGCTGCTTAGCAGAACATGCTGTTTCAATATCTCCTAAACTGCGTTTACTAATGCTTAGTGTAGTGACTGTTTGCGACCAACAGGGGGCTGAACACAAATGCATGGGGTCATATTTGAAGAAGGCAGCTTCACAGTGTTGCCTCTCCTCCTGACTAGGCCTTCGCTTACCTCCCCTCCTGACAGCCACCTCAAATGGCAGTGCTCCCCCCTGAGCTGCCAGAGTGAAACCCCATCCATTTCAGATATTACTTTGTTTTGTCATGGAAGCAGAAAATTCTGGAAAATTGACACTTGCTTAAACAAGCATCTGCTTGACCATCTGTGGGGTATGCTAATGTAAACACTGAATATTCAGCTCATCTTGGACCGAAGCGCGTTTTCTCAAGCTTGCTCGGGTTTTAGAACAAGGGGGGGCACAGAAATGACGAGGGAGATATATTTACATGTTATTGTTTTCCCTGGCCCAAGTGGACATATGTTAAACGAAAGCCAAACTAATTTGGAACAATTGACAAGCCAACTGTCTTATTTCTTACTAATTTATTTTGTACAGATGTGATTCTCTCCATGCCACTTTCTTCCAAGAGTAATAAGCACTCATCATAATTATTAATAACGAGAAGACGACAAATGGTTCTTGATTAACGATAAGCGTGTCAATAAGTGACAAATACAGAACACGTAAATATAATAATAAATTGTGATTATAGAGTATAAAACAGAGGTGGCATTTGGCTAACGAAGATTAATAGAAACAAAAAGTTCCTTCCTAGCACTAAAATAGCTTTGCTGTGCCACTGCTAACGTTTTCTCTTTCAAGCTTTCAGGTAGCTAAATCCTGACTGCACTCTGTATTGAGGTGTTGTACACCAAATCCTTGTTAATCTATCAACTGTTTTCAGAAAACAAAAGTTTTATTTTGGTGTGGTCTGCAGTCTTATCCACTCTTTTGTAAATATAAATATGTGTACTTTCATTTTTCGTTTTTTGAATCGAATCTATGTTGCTTCAAGCAAATATGGTCCTATGGGGCTTCATTTAGCTAACGTATTGTCTGAGCTGGCCAAATCTGTCCTTGCGGAACAGAGTGGGAATGCAAACAGCTGCCGAGCACGCCGCGGCTTCCTGGATCCCGCGATAGCGACAGTTTGCGGCTGCGATTCGGAGATGCAGACCGGAGCCCAGTGAACCATGCCATCACCAGACTCTGGCACAGAAAATCCTGAGACACATATGTAGCGAATTTTATCTGCAGACGAGCTGTTCTGGTTGCAAGCAGTTACTTAAATGATACTAGCGATGTAAGCAAAGCTGTAAGTGCTCATGACACGTTATGGAACATATGCTAGCAAGATTAGCTACAAATCAACTTAATAATGGTTATACAATCACATTAACAAGCATGATTACAAATTACCTTCAACAGGCCTATTTACCATCCAGTTTTGTCACTTGTGGGTGTATTTAAGTCACTAACATCAGAAATATAATTGCATTGTCGATTTTTGCCAAAAATGTGTTGTATAGGTTATCAGCAGCCCACTGCTCGTAAACAACCTGTTCCATTGGTCTCTGAATTCATTTGGACCTTCATAAAGCCCATCCAGTAATACCTGGTCATGATAAAATTGAGAAGTGTAATGATTTCGTGATTAAATATGCCGATAAATCTCCTCCCGCCCCAAACTGTGCAAGTGCGAGTTTTTCAAAATCCTTGTGCAAAGACCTGCCAGTTTGCAACGTATGCATATTATAACTTAATATAGATGAGTCAAGATATAGCAGCTGGCCAGCAGTGAGGTCCTGCCACAGACCGGAGAGAAAGAACGAGAGAGAGAGAGAGAGAGAGAGAGAGAGAGAGACCTGGCTGTCTAATCCACCCCTGCCAGGCCCCATTCACAGGGTCATCTCTAAGGCGGCCAAAGCACAGCAGGAGTTGAACCTGGATGTCCAGAGTTGGCTGCAACTTGTTTTTAGCAGCACACCACAGAGAGGCCCTACATGTACATTTTACAACAGCCTGTACTCACTGCTGGTACAGCGGCCTGAGGGCCAAATTGGAGACACCGAGGATAAGCCCAGTTCCTACTCTGAACGAGAGCTCCCACTGTGAACACGCCACTTTACACACTCTGTGCGCCCACATTACACAAGTTGATCTACTGCTCTCTATTTTTATTGCCTTTCTTTTTTACGGTCGTATTACACTGGTAAGCAAATTTTTACTTTGTTTTTGTTTCACAGAAAGAATCGTGAATCATCAAATCAAGCAGCCGTAGAGCAGTAATGAAAAAGCTGGTGTTTCCTATATGAAAAAGTATCAGTTTGTTAAAGAAAACTGATCAGTCATTGACAATGAGAAAGTGGGAGCCGCCTGTCATTCAGAATCGTGGAGCTCAGCAGCATACTGACACTGACATACTGATAGTATATATAAGCATTTTGACCCTCATGGGTATAACAATGCTGATTGTAGTTTTAATTTTAGTGGCACTTGACTAATTCATAGATAGATGGATAAATAGATAGATAGATAGATAGATAGATAGATAGATAGAGTTAAAAGATCACAGCCACTAAAGTACAAAGATGGCTGGTGGTTTTTGTTTTTGACAGGGTAAGGCTGGAATAGATGGTGTACTGGCTAAGAGAGGTACTGCGAGATTCCCAAATATAATCGATTAATTCCATCTGACTCATTATCTGGCTGCAGGCATGTGGTGTCTGGTGGTCATTAAGACTTCACACATAAATAGCAATTTTCTCATTTGCTGTTACTGGAATATCATGCCACTCGGCGCTGCTGAAATGCAGGCCTCATACGTGCAGCTGTGCCACACGAACGCGGCCGTGTCACTGCCGCCGACGAGCGAGTGTCCCAGCAAGACGCCCACAGACAAGCCGACTTCACAAGTACGTGACTCACTCTACGTGAACCTAACTGGCGTCTTGATACAAAGCAGGAAAAGAAATGCTGCCCTTGTCGGGGCGTCGGACCTCCCTCATCTCAATCGATCGATCGGTCACTCAAGCCTCTCTTTGCCACGTACACAATGATGCTCAGCAAACTGGGAAGTGAAGCACGTGGCTGCCGAGCTCTGTTTTATAAAACAGGGGACAGAATTATAAGGAGGGAAGACATTAACCAATAATCATAAATATCCATAAATAGTCACAGGTAGAAGTACAAAGCTTCAAATGAATGCAGTGAAAGTTCCAGCAGTTTCGAAACGCATGCATTGGCGGATTGGTAGTTTTCCAGATAGCTGAATGTTACTCTTGAAACATGTTTCTTATACTTTAATTTTTTATTTATACGTTATAATTTTTTATACAGTCTAATGATTATTATACTATTATATTAACACATTAATGCTTAACCAAATGCAGTAGTCTTTTGCCTGAGATATAGTCTCTAACCCCTACACACATTTACTGCACTTAACCTCATTATAAAGTCTTTAAACACCTTTCCCAAAACACGTCCCACACTTCTCAGGTCCTGCACACAAATTTCCCCAAGCACTACATATACTTTTAACACACTCTTTAATGAAATGTTTTGATTTTTTAGGCTTTTAAACCTTTTGCTCACAGTTTGTAAAGATTTTCAAAATGTGTGTACAGTTTTTCAGAAACGTGTGTAAGCATTTGAGAAAAACTGTAAAGCGCGTTGCTCCGTACGCGGGCGCGGGAATTACGCTCTTCTTACTTACCTTCTTTTGGTACTTCTGTTTAATTTCGTGTTAATGAAACAGTATATTTACTTCCGTTTTTTGTTAATTTCCTTTGTCCAACTCGGGGTCTGGAGCCTATCCCAAAGGCTATGGACACAAGGCAGTGAACAACTCAGGATGAGGCACCAACCCATTGCAGGTCACACTCACACCAATGGGCAACTAGTTCATTCCAATTAACCAATTAACACAGCATGTTTTTGGACTGTGAGTGGAAAGCCCATGACGACACGCAAACTCAGAGACTTGACACTCGGTCCCAGAGGTGTGAGGTAACAGTGCCAACCACTGCACCACCATGCCACCAAGTGTTATTACTTATTATTATACATTTTTATACTGATATTTTGCAAATAGTGGCGATATATGAATACTCGATACTAAAGATTTCTCTGTAAATAAGTCAGTATTTACATATGTAAGCTGCACAACTCTGTGTTGAGTAAGCTGTGGTACAATATTGGTTAGACACAGATATTGTCCTCAATATGGATCCAAATTGCCAGGGGAGAGAAACTCCCATCTCCCCATTCTTGTCCCTTGAGGACACTTTGGAAAACTCCAGCAGTCCATAAGGCTTTAAGGGAGACATTCAGTGTGATCCCTTGTCGGGGAACCTCTGGTCCACAGTCAGGATCAGCCAGGAGACGTGGTGGCAGCCTCAGCGGCCTGGTGTACATGCAGCCACTTGCGACTGGAGCCACCGGCATCCACGGCCTCAATCTCAGAAGGCCCTTAAAGGAATCACAGAGCTGATAATGAAGGTTTTAAAGGGATAATCTCCTACGGCGGCTCTTTCTCAGGTAGAACCGCTCGGCTGGAGCTCAGCACTGTCGCAAAATAAGGCAGCTTTTGTCCGCGCACGATTTTAACACATCTAATGGCATTATGTAAATAAATCTGATAATCTCCTTCACAGATACAAAAGGCAATTTAAAACTCTTTGCATTTATATTGTGGGAGAGCAAAGAACGGCAGAAGAACAGCTAGCTAGTCTGGGAATCGCTACGCCACATGTAAATGCAGACACTGTCGCCAAAGTTGTGATACCCGCAGTGACGGAGCTATGACTCACGCTGTCACAAAATGTGTCACAGGGCCGATTTTCACGTCAGTTGTGAGTCATTACTACGTAATGGTGGTAAGAAGAAGATTCAGTCCCACTGTGATCAGCTAGCACCTGGCCATATAGTTCTACTGACATGCAGCCATCAAATATTATAAATGTGACACAAGTCATTTTATCTGTCATTTATTAGCAATTGGTGCAAATGTTTCTTAGGCATGAAGTCCAGTTGAAAATCTCAATTGCAGTGTCTCTTTATAGTGAAGACTATAACTTCAAGACTAGAACTGTAATGTTGGTACAGAAGTAATGTATTTCTTGTGTCAACTTTCCCGATTTAGTCTACATTCAACTTTGTGAACAACACTGTGCTGGTGATACAACCCTTCTGTAACTGAAATGCTCATATCCTACTAAGATCTGTAAATATTCATTCCAGTATATAAGTGCATGTTTGTGTTGCTCTATAATCTGTGCCTGCGGGTTTCACGCTATGTTGAATGTGCGCCAGTGAACACAGCGCCACATCAAGTGCCTCACATGTGCAATAAAACGGCACACAACCGGGGAAATATCAGTTCAGTCAATCTGACCCGGTCTTTAAATTAAACACCATTAACACTAAGTACTTAAAGATACATCGCATCGAACTCGTGAAGTGACATGTAAATGAGGGCTGGTTTTCTTTCGCTTTTTTTTAACGCGCAGTGCGTGTATTTGCAGTCTGATTACTGCGATGGAGAAGCGAAGAATAAAGATTAACATGGCGCAATTAAGGAGGGGGAAAACTTTTAATGCTGTTTGTTGTGTGCCTCTCCTCGTTGCCTCGGCTTAGCGAAATACATTTATTATTTAACACGGGAACTTCAAGGATGCCTCTCGCCTCCATCGTGGGAAAAAGTCGGAAGGAATAAAGGAAACCTTTTAAGCGGTGGGGGGCGTGATGTTCGTCATCAGGAATCAAAGCGCTGTAATTTCCTACTGCCGTCTTCCCTTTTAATCTTACCAGAGCCTCTATTACAGACCAGTGCTGCCTGTGATGTACAGCGCTACAGGAGGGGATTTGGATTTTTTAAGGGCCCAATCCCAAACCGGTCCCTACACACTCCACCTCACCACTTCGCCTTCGTTTGCGCGTTCCCGAGACACGTCGCCATGTTGAAGTGTGTCCCAATTGAATCAGCAAGGGCTAAGGGGGAGTGGTCCATTATGCCCGCCTGAAGCGAGTCAGCAACGATGGTGGCTCGCGCGATCCCACTACCACTTCCATATCCCACAGGACACAGAACAGCGCGGGAAAAACACGGAGTGTAGTACAGAGCTGTTCAGTTTAGAGTATGACATCTGTTTGTTCTCCTGAAAGAAACAAATACACAATGTCATGTTTTGATAATGTTTTAATTGGATTCTAACAGCACTGTGAAATACACATAATTCGGCTATGTGACACGTTCTAATTCATCGCTGCAGAAAAAAAATGAGGAAACCAGCTGTAGCTGGTCAGTGCAGATAGATTTTATCATGATCCAATTAAGAAAGATTTCGTGCACTTTTCAAACTAGAGACCAGGCGACGAATCGTCCGTACACAAACTCAATCACACCAGCAATAACAATTTTTGTTTCATATTTTTTTCTCTACAGATCTGACCTGGTATTTGGTACAGAAGTAATGCGTAATGTTTTATGCGTGTAAACTAAGTTACCTATAGTGGAAATTGTACAATCCTCAATATGACGTGTACATGCTTAAAACTGCTCAGTCAGTGCAAAAAGACGACGCAACCGTCTTCTTCTCGCAGTAGATGAACTTTGCGATTTTCTTAATAACTGATATGTCATTAAAGAAAAGCTTCTTGATGGATTCATTTTGTCAAATCACTACATACATTTCCAATAAAGAAGACTGTAAAAAGGAGCTGCAAGGGCAAGTCTGTCTCAAATCATTCTTGTGCCAATTTCCCTCAGTTTAAGTGCATAGGGCTTGTTGTGAGGGTGACTCAGCATGAGTGTGACTCGAAATGAAGGTGGAGTGTCGAGGGTTTA
Source organism: Petrocephalus sullivani (assembly GCA_026780845.1). NCBI lineage: Eukaryota > Metazoa > Chordata > Actinopteri > Osteoglossiformes > Mormyridae > Petrocephalus > Petrocephalus sullivani. Next base: position 550,136 of record JAODKM010000003.1, on the reverse strand, counting down.
GTTTGGGATTGGGCCAAGGAGACATAAGAGGCGCCATAATTCATATAGAGGGGCTAACCCTATCATTAGCCAATGATACGTTTTGAATCTGTGAGTGACAGAGGAGGGGTACTCCGGGGGCCAATCAGCTTTCTGTAATGGCTAATTCCCCTGTGGCCATGCCCCTGTATACACATGATGAGATAATGACACAATAAAGAATCCTGAATCATAACCATAACCCAAAGCAAAAAAACAGGTGATGCTATATCGGAACGACGTGGAAGAAAATGGCCTCTAGGTGACGTCTTGATAGCTGCACCACCACAGTGGACTAGACATGAACAGGCTTAGCAGGTATTCTTGAACAGGGAGTCCTGAAGGGTCATAAGCCACAGCAGGGACTCCTGTGAAATTAGTGACAAGCTAACGCTATATTGGGGTTTCTTGAACAGTAAGTCACAGACTGTAGGAATTGGGCAAATAACAGTCATATAGCCAGAATGAGTCAAAAACAGTCATTGCTCACAGCTGCAATGTATCATGAAAAGTCATAGGTTACAGCTGCAATATATCATGTACCTTTGAGGGTACAATTATTTGTTACTGGGGGTGTACCCTCAAGGGTCTGGCAGTCGCACCCTAGCTGTAGGTAAATGGACCTTTTAAGATACAGAAACGGACTCTGAAGAATATTTTTATACCGTTGGGGGTATGGTAATGTTGCTTGTACCAAGGCTGTGCTCTTTTTCCTGACAGCGTAGGTTACAGCTGGAATGAGTCACAAACAGTCTTGCATTACAGAAAACCACAATAGAGGGAATGAGAGCCACACCGGCTCCATGCGGATCGCCTTGTGTATTGACGGATTAGGCAGCAGCACAACATAGATATTGCAAAATGGAATTACCAGCTCAGTATGATAATCTGCGCACACACGCTGGCAGACAGGCTCCGTCGTGCTCAGTTCTCAGTCGGCACAGCACCTGAACCCAGCACCCCTGACGCTCAGGCTGAGATGCTTAGAGACTAATTTTGGGCCAGCCAGAATGCATGGAGTGAAATTCATGGCTGGTAGAATCTATCCATCCGTGGTTCACTTGGCAGCTTCTAAGGGCTGCCTACCATCAGTTGTCGCTCTACTGCCCGAAGAGTCCTCTCAAGTCTTGGTACAATAATTGCTCAACATAAACCATAAATGCTTCAGGAAGAAGTGAAAAGCCTGTTGATACTATGTGTGGTTGCCAAGGACCATCTTTCTGTAAGTGAACTCACCTGAAGCACTTATATGGCTAAGATAATCAAAAACGTAGAGAGTCCAAAACTTGGAGAGTTGCAGGCAGAACATGGGTAACATGTAGGAGAGACGATTCTCAAGTGAATTGATTTTAGAGGGCTATAGAGAGCTCAGCTGAACATCATAACAAATGTGTAGTTCCACCATGCAGAATAATTTGGCCAAATCGTGGCTTCCCATTTCGATCTCTACCGAGACAATTCTCTATGAGTGTGCTTAACTTTGAGGCTGGGTCACAAATATATTCAGGAATCGTGTGTGATAATGTCCAGGAAAATGAGACCTTCATTTTGTGGCTTCCCATTTCGATCTGCACTTCACTCTAATCCAGTCCTACTCAAAAAGTGTAAACAAGTGATTCCGGATTAAACCAGATCACACTGCAGACATATCCAGGGACTGAATTTTAATATAGGAATAGGAAAAACTGAACATTTGTATTTTGACTTAAACTGCGTCAAAGTGATTTTCACCTAGCGACACAGCTAGATATCCACAAGTCAGGTTAAGTACCTTGCTTGGGCATAAAAGAAGGCATCTGCTGGGACTAGAGCCGGCAAATTCTACATTAAGTTTGTATCCTTAACTACCTTATTTTTTCAGAGGAAAGCAAAGGAATCTGTCACAAACATTGTATTTACAGGCTGTCAGCATGTACCTGTCACTGCAAGGTTCTGAGTCACACTACAAAAGTTAAGGAACGCCACATCGAGTTAATCAACACACTTCTACCTCACTGTCCAACAAGGCCATACCAGCCAATCGATACGCATCGCACTTACAGAAGATTGTCTCGGATAGCAATTTCCTCTTCACTGCAAACTCTCGTAACACAGTAGAGAAAAATCCTGCAGGTATCTCTAATTTGTTGGACAAGAGAAAAACTAGCTTAGCCTTCGCTAGTCCTATCTAGGGGCAACTTCACAATCCTAGTCAAAATTTGGGAGTATATTATTATTTATTTCCGCAAACCTGTAAAATTAGTAGTTGTTTTAGCTATGTCATCGCTCAAATGATGCTGGGGTGTACCTGGTGATCTCCGAAGAATTTAAAACCATATGTAACTGAGAAGACTACTTTAATTTAGAACTTTAATGTAGGATTTACCGTACCACTTCCCTAAAACAACAGACCTTATCACATTTCAGAGCTTGTTCTGAATAGGTGAATATTGCCCTTAGTGCTATAAGCCAGAGTCTCTCATCAGATTGATGGCAGGTTCAATACCAAGTAACCTAAGGGGAAACTTAAACAGACAGGCATGCCACTGAAAACAGGATTGCCAGAGTTTTAATACTGTTTACTTTTAAGCCACGTTAGAAGATCACCGGAATGAAGATTAGCTTAATCGTGTGTCAGATTTTCAGTGCAGTTCTTCCTGCGGTTTATTGTAACCGCCTACTCATAAAAATGTGCCTAACTAGTAAGTTATTTTCATGTCAGTTCTCTCTAGAGCTGGTTACTAATCCACTTATCGGTCCAAGAAGTACAGGCGTTGGTGTTGATTCTGTTTGGCCTGTTTCGTTGATTTGCTTGATTCCTTATCGTTCTCTGTGGCTTTCTCGTCAACGCCATTCCAGAACCTTCTTCCCTTTTTTTGAATTTCGTCACGTTATGTGTCCCCGCCATGCTGCCACTCTCTGAGATTACGTCCTATCCTGAGTGGTAATAAATCTATTGTGTGAGAGTGACGGCTATCTGTCATTCTGTGATGGGCACCTAGACTCTAACCCGTATGTCACAGTGGCTTGAATGCGCCTGCTGGGTCTTACCTGTTCATTTGACGCTCCCTATTAATACCGAACAAGCGGACTCGACCCCTGCGCGACCCACAAGGCTTAGAGCGTCTGGAGCTTCTTCCAGCGCCGGAAATTTCAACACAACCGTGAACCTTTCCTCTTTCTTCTTTCACACCAAAAGCGTAAACACAGACGCGCACGCAGATGCACACCAAATCCACAAATAAATCGCTCCCAGACGAAAAACTCTTTGTGTTTCTTGGAAGCTGATAACAACCAAAAAAAAAGATTCCAGCTACTGAACCATGGGCCTAACTTTTCCAGCTCAAATGCTATTATGCCCTGGAAAGTATTGGTACAAGTGCGAACAGGCACTGAGTAATAATTGTATCACACAGCACACAGTTGTGCAGTGAGTCATAAAGCGAGCACTGTTTCCAAGGAAACTTCAAACAGAGCCCCATTAAAAGGGCCGCGTGGCTTGGCTCCTGATGCTCCAATCTTTGTCGTAATGCAAGATCGACTCCTGGCCACGCACCAGCTCCCGGAGGCCGCCTCACCCCAACATACGGGCCCGGCCTCGTTACCCAATGATGCCCTCCTTGCCTCTCTTTTCAGAGACATGTGAGTGTTGTGGCCACGCTGACCTGTCCGCGCAATGTCAGGCAGCCTCCGGCACCCGTATGCGGCTTACCGCTGCATGTTTCCTTGTTTTGAGCCATGAATTTTCAGCTATGAGGATAACAGTCAGGACTGTAATGAAGAATGGATCTATCAATCTCTACAACAAAAGAATAGGTTGCATGTAAGTCTAAATGCAGTCTGCGTAACAACATGACAGCTACAGAAACAAAAGGACTTCGCTACGACTATTTTATGGGAGCTTTATCCAACTAAAATGTTCTTTAACCCCCCAAAAAATAAATACACACATGCTATTGGTTAAGGTAGTGTGTTCTTATTCAAACCATCCATATCCTGTACCTCTCGTTCTATTCAGGGTCATGGGGATCCAGAGCCTATCTTGGAAGCTATAGGTGCGAGACATGGACCAACCCAGGATGGAGCACCAACCCATCGCAGGCCACATACACACACGAGTCACACCTACAGGCAATTTGGTAACTCCAGTTAACCTCAGCATGTCTTTGGACTGTGGGGGGAAACAGGAGTACCTGGAGAGAACCCCACAATGACACAGGGAGAACATGCAAACTCCACACACATGGTGCCCTGGCAGAGACTTGAACCCAGGTCCCAGAGGTCAACCACTGCACCACCATGCTACCCCTTGTTGCCATTCATTTTCATTAAAATCAGGCCCTCACCAGGGGTCATTTAAGGTCGACGATAATCTGAGTCTATGTGTGATTGCAGTGATTGGGGACAGGTGATTGAATTTCCTTCCCATTATATTAAGGTGGTGGTTTTTGAACAGTTGCCTATATAGACACTGAGGAAGAGGCTTGGTAATAATTAACAGAAAAATATATCAGTCTGACCCTTTTTTATTTGTTTTATATTAAAAGTAAGATATTCCTCTAAATAGTTTTTTCATGCACACCATGACACTGGTGTCACGCCCTGCCCATTCAATTCTCCCGTGTGCCACGCCCCCTCATTGCCCTCGTGAGAATCCTAGTGTTTTACCGGCTGTATCTCATCGTGTAGTAATGATCCTGTGTATTTAGTCCACATTTAAGTCTGTTTCCCCAGTCCGGTCATTAACGTCTACAGTTGTGGTGAGCTTACCCGTGCCTGTCCCTGGAATAAATCCCTGTGCTTCACCTGCTACCTCCGTGTCCTGCTCCTGCTTCCTCGTTCCGCACCCTGCACGCCCGCCGTTCCGTGACAACTGGTAGTTATTAAAGTCAGACCCCCCCAATTAAAGGCTCCGCCCCCCCCTGGAGGAATTCTCATCCCATCACAGGATAACAATAATAATAATAATTGTTATTATTATTATCAGTAATAATAATGATAATAATAATAATAATGTTTACTTCACTTCTACACAGGAAGTGAAAGCAGGACTATATTCCCTAGAAGCCAATAATAAAAATTGAATCAAACACTAGAAGACATGAATCAAAGTAATAGATAAATTTTCTGATGTGTATCAGGTGTCTTACCCAGAGAAGCTACCTACGTGAAAAGCTGAATGGAAAGTCTATCTTGGTAGCAACGTGGCTCTACATCATGCCCTGACAGGCAGCATATGCTCCTGAATGCAAATCTTCCTTCCGATGTCTCGTTAGGGGAGCATCATCGCTCAGATAGGGCCGCTCCCTTACGGAAGCTCCAGTTCCTGGTTCCCGGGTCCTGCGCCAAGGTGTTCTGAGCTGGCAAAGCAGGCCGAGGCATCTGTGGGCCCCTGACACACGTGCTGACGCTCTGATGCAGTGTTTCCCAATCCGATCCCCAGGAACATGTAGACAGTCTACATTTAAGGGAACTGCGAGGGAGCAAAAATGTGAGCTTTCTGGCAGGGAGCTGGGAGGGAGCAAAAACATGGACCGTCTGTGGGTCCCCAAAGACTGGAGTGGAGTGCTTTAATGCGCCACTTGCCCCAGAGTCACAGCCACTTCTGTTATGGTTGAGTCAGACACAGGAGGTTGAGGGTGTGAGGGCAGCATGTTTTTTTTTGTCTAACAGGATGATGACTCACCCTGTCCCTACACAGGCCCTGGCGAGGGTTACCAGGCCTGGGTGCCAGATGGGCTGCCATCTTTGACAACACCTGGCATTTATCTGTGCTGCGGGCACAATCTTATTTATTACCCCAATTAAAGGCTTTTTTCAGATTAGCCTGATATACATGGCCTTTGCCTTTAAAAGCGGGGGCTATACATCCATTTTCCAAGGGTGGTGGTGAGTCTGGAGCTAATCCCAGGAATGACAGGGTATAAGGAAAGGGACACTCTGGGTGGCGTGCCAGTCTGGTCCTCGGGGAGCCTCAGACAGTCCACGTTTTTGCTCCCTTCCAGGAGGACAAGATTGGGAAACACACTCACACGCCGTCACACACTGTGGCCTAATCGCATTTCTTTGGGAGGACATCACAGTACCACTATGCCGCCACTCGTGCACTGGAGGGCAGGGGTGGCTTTAGCATACTGCAAAGCTAGGCACAGAGGTGGATAGCTCAGGTACAGTGAGTAAAAGCACTTTACTCTAACTTCCGCCAATGTAACATTTCCATTCCATTCTTTTTTGAAACCAGTGGAAACACAGACAGGTTCTCTAAAGGCACCAAGGAAGAATCAGCTGGCTGAAACAAAATCTTGGTCTGGCCTTACTATCTGGATCTAAACTATCCACCTCTGGGTAGCAGTTGCCTGGGACCCCCAAAAACTAGGGCCCCATGACAACTCCCCCCCTCCATGAAGGATTTCCTGGAGTTATATTTATGTGTATAAGATCGTGTGATAATTAAAATTACAGCAACATGTCCATTATTTGCATTTTAGCAACAGTTTTCAGGTTAGACAAAGTTGCCCCTTGTCCCAGCTGTAGTGGACTGTTCCTATATTGAGACTTTGCACTACCCAGCTTTCTCTATACACTAGAGTCTAGTGGTACCAGTTGTTTCTCTGCCAAGCGAACCGGCACAAAGTAGCCTAACAAGAAGAAAACGCAGCAAAGATTAACATTACATCTCTTGTGTCTTTCGTTCTATCCCACTAGAGTGGTAGACAAATTGTGAACAGACGAGGACAAAACACAATTAAAACTCACGCATGGAAAAGTTGAGCGGAGCAAAGCATAAGATATCCTAGGCTTCAGAATAGAGCCACAGCCAAAGAGTCAACGGTTAATCTCCCTAAATTTGGCCGATCGATCCGCTGGTGTGATCCACCCCCCCCCCCACAGCACTC